>KZ308180.1:418708-536436 GCA_000376725.2 Ladona fulva | reverse complement strand
ATCTTCCTAACCCAGGTGTTGCGTTTCCTGTCTCTTCTTGTGATTCCAAGCCTGCATCGTTCCATACTTCTTTGTGTAGTCTGAAGTCGCTGGGTTATTGCTGCGTTTAGCACCCAAGTCTCACTTCCATATGTCAAAACTGGTAGAATGCATTGGTTGAAGACCTTTCTCTTAAAGACCATTGGCATTTTTGACTCCAGAATATGGTTGTTCCTTCCGAAAGCAGTTAATCCTAGTTTTATTCTTCGTTTCACTTAATTGATCCTGTTTTTCTCTCCTGTCGTAACCAGTTGCCCCAGGTAAGTGTACTTTGAACAAACATCAAAGGGTACCTCTAGGGGTAGTAGGATTGGTACTTGTGCTGCAAAAGAATTATACATTACCTTAGTTTTCGATAAGTTTATCCTGAGTCCTTTTGTCTGCCCCGCCGCGTTCAGTTCTTGAAGTCTTGATGCTAGATCTTCACCGTTGGTTGCGAAGAGTACTATAGCATCTGCGAAACGCAAATGACTGATGTGCCCTCCATTGATCCGTAGGCCTCTTTCCTCCCAGTCTAAGGTTTTAAAGACTTCTTCCAGAACGGCTGTAAAAAGAATTGGTGAAAGGCAGTCGCCTTGTCTCACTCCCTTCTCAATCCGGAATTCCTCTGTTTCTTCATGCAGCATTACAGAGGCTGTGGCGTCCTTGTAGATGCTGCGTAGAAGTTGGATGTACTTTGTATCTATCCCTTGTTTCCCCAGTGCCTCCAGTGTGGAGGAGGTACTTACCGAGTCAAAGGCCTGGGCATAATCCACGAAGCAGAGTACTAGTGGCATCTCGTATTCGTTCATTTTGCTGATAATTTCTTGCAGCGTGTGGATGTGGTCCATAGTGCTGAATCCCTTGCGAAATCCAGCTTGTTCTCTGGGCTGGGCAGCTGCCAGGGACGTCTTCAGACGTGCAGCTATTACTCTCATGAACGTTTTGTAAATAACAGGAAGGAGGCTGATGGGGCGGTAGTTCCTCAAATCTTCCTTGCTTCCTTTCTTGTGGAAAAGGACAATCTTTGCATGGTTCCATTCCTTCGGAATTCTCCTTTGTTAAAGTCAATTAGTGAATAACTGCGCTAGTACAGGAGATATTTCTGTAATATTGCGAAATCCAGCTTGTTCCCTGGGCTGGATAGATTCCGGTCCCGTCAGACTTTTTTCAAGTCCATTCTTCCTTGGGATTTTTTTCCTGGGTTCGCACCATCTTGCGCAAAATCACCCTTACCCGTTTTCCTTAGGGTTTATAAATGTAATTCTCCAGTTTTCTTCGTGGTTTCTTGCTCTAGGTAATGCAGAATGTCAATCTATTCCTAGTCAAGAATACTCATATTTAGTTTAAATGCACGCGAATGCAAATATTTCTTCAGTTTCGTATCATCTCTAACTTCGTAAGGCTGTCGTCCTCAGATTATATTACTTCTTGGGAGTATGCGCGAAAAGTTGGTGAACGCGAAACACACTTAGAAACACGACGCGTTCATTCTCTTTTTCATGTCTCATTACAATAACTTCTCAACCGAAACTATTATAATTTAAAATCACTTTATTTTCTGAGGGATAAAATTCATGGTTGGGGTTAAGTGGTGGTTTTTAAGGAGCGTAGATGTCGAGATGGCTAGAGTTACTATTCGAAGGTAATGTGGAGCAATCTCATAGTTCCTCGTAGAATCGGAGGTTCGAGGAAACGGCAAACAAGACCATGCATCCAGTGGTGTAAAAAGTGCGCGTGTGAATATTTCTTTTCCAACTCTTTTGTTTTCATTTGTGTTTATTTTCGGTGGGGGCTCGGGTCGTTGGCCTTTCAGGAGTCCTCTCTTCCATTAACTCTTGAATGCGACTCGGGAACTAATTCGAAATGACGCCATGACGGAAGGAAGACCGAGAGTCAGTGCATAGATATCCTCTTTTCTCGTTTCGCTTTCCTTTTTCATTATCATCACTTCTCGCCGGGATACTCCCACAATACTCTGCGCGTTTTTCACAGAAAGGAGGTTTTGCTGAAGGGCCTCTTGGTGGGAGGAGGTTCCTGATTTGATAACACATGCTGCGTAATGCTTCTCCTGGATTCAGCAGCCTAATTCGCTTTGCCGCCAGCACAACGGCCGCATTTAAGTCGCGTTTCCTCTCACGCGGTCGTGATGATATGCAATAACACAGCTGAGATGGCTTTGCCCGCTACATTTATTTTCCATAGGTGGCGTAATGGAAATTGTCGGTGGTTTATTTGTGGCGTGGTTTACAAAGTATACGGAAAGATTTGCCAAGTGGGTGATTGATCAAGTTGGTGATTATCTGATGACATGGGATTTCTCCGTTTATTTTGTTTCGCTCTGGATTGTGGATTAAGTAGTTGGGATGGCACGGATTTTCTTGCGTCTTAGTATTTTCTCGCTGTATATTCAACATCATCCTCGTTTTCAAAATGATGAGGTTGGCAAATACGCAATTCGATGGTAAACATATCCAAATTATGCGAGAATTAACCATCTCAAGGATACGATATTTTTGCATAGTTTACGAATAAACATTTCTTTCAAAATCACATTGATTCCATTTTAAAAGAATCTAATATTTTTCTCACCTCAATTCGTTGTCGCATATTTTATTTGAAGAAGTTACTATGATGTGCTGCAATTTTTGAAAAATATTTCTATCTAAACACCCGGTAAATTGAAATATTTTGCATTATCTCAAGATTTATTAAGGACAAGGATGCTTTATGCTTTTATTATATTTATGTTATATATTTATGTCAAAAAAACGCTGTCGGCTAAGTTTAGAATGTTTTGTTCAAAAAGCAGATGTTTTATAAATTGTCAGTGAAGGGTGACTGAATTTAAAATGCGAATTAAGTTCATTCCTTTAGTTCGGGATGAATCACCTGCGCGAATTATAATAAATGAAACAGTACGAATTCTTCTGCTCAGAAGGCAGTATTTGTGAAATAACGTTGAATTTTGGAGAATGTATGACGTCCATATCATTGATTCTCACGAAGTGACGCATGGATGTTAGTGGAAGCGATACCTGAAGGCGTGATTTCGTGGAAAGACGTATCGCTAATGACATTGAAAAGCTAATGGAACGGAAAAATACTAAATCTGTAACCTTGTAACCTTGAAAGAGCATTTTATCCTAATTTTTCTAACGAATTCGCCCTGGAATGGAAATACTTGGAAAAGTTCGCGTGAGTACTGCGGCCCGTTGGCAGGGGATGGAAGACCTCTTTAACGAAGGGCCTTGAAGGGAAAATCACCATCCGTACTTTTCGTAGGTTAAAATAATCCAATTTTCCATTCGCCGGTTTTCCTCAAATTCCTGTTATCTCGCGTTTCTTTACGCCGAATTTCGCCTAATCGTGTATTTTTTTGCGGCATGACCACAAATCTTTTTACCCCGTCTCCTGGCGAACTTAGGCAGTTTGAAGGGAGTCTGCATTCGAAAGCACGGGGATCACGGAGGGATGCAGAATGAGCCCGAAACAATTAGTCACCCTCCACCAATGGGGTGCAAGGCCGTCACGGCTACAGCTTTTCCTTCCCTGGAATTCTTTCATCGCCAGGAATTCCTTCGAATTGACTTTTCTTCCATCCGGCGTCGTTTTCTTTTATTATACCGTAAAAGATAGACGCTGGTGCAACATGGAATCAACGACCCGGTGGACGTTATGTTCCCCTCACGTCCGGCCAATCTTCTCAGGACCAAAAATTTATCCTTCACACTTTGAGATGACCTCTTCCCACGCGGTCGGCGTCCACCCTCTAATTTCATTTTACCCGCTAACAAATGGCGCTCTCGATGCTGCGGTAATAATGACGTGATTTTTTTCCGCAATGGCCCGGTATTGTCCTTTTTTACTACTCCATCGGAAACGGTAACTCAGTTATACGAAGGAAGGCATATGGAATTTGTGTTGGGAGTCATAGGGAACGTGAGGGCTCTTTTGATTGATGGTGATTCGTGCTGCGGAGTCGCCGGAGTGGGCTTCTCCTGTTTTCGTGAAGCGCGTTTGGTTTTGGGTTAATTTCTGGGATATCTCTGAGATGGCGCAGGTGGGTCTCTTGGGAAAGGGTTCTCTCAAGATTGTGTTTTCTGCGGAGCGTCTGAAAAATGTTTGGCCTGGTTAGAACTGAAGGCGGCATATTACGCATCACCTCTGACGTCTAAGTCTTCGGCTCAATATCTTTGTGTATGCGATGGAATCGATGTTCATTGGCGTTCCATTTGGGATTGAGAATTGTTCTTATGGATTTCGTAGTAGAATTGGAATTATGGTGCCTCGATTGCTAGGTTCATTTTGCTCCTATTCCAAAAGTAGTCTAACCTATTGTAGTTTGCCATTTACAGTTTTAAGTACAATAGATTGATTAAAATATAATAAAGAAATTCTCCCAGAACACTGGCTAAGCCTCCTGTGATTTTCAACAAGCTACGAATCATATCGTATTTGTCACAAATGGAGTTCGAAGCAGTCCATTATGCTGTTTCAAAAATTTCTGCTAAAGATCATGAGGTCAGTTAGAAACGTTAGTAGTTTAAGAAAGATAAAGCACTTAGCTAAAGCATATGGTGAACAAATAATGACTCGTTATTGTAAAAGTGATACATTTTATGGGTTGCGTTTGATAATATTTTAATTTCACGTAGTATGCATCCATCATTGGTACAATTTTTAATTTTTTGATGGAATTGGCTGAACCGGAGGCCATTTATTATATTTCCGATGAGAGTTTATAATAAAACTAATGATAGCTGCCAATCAGTTAACCTTTTTCTCCTATGTTGAACCATTCATCTCAGGAGCATGTACCTAAAAAGCCAATCCCGCTTTATACCTGTCAAAAGAGATACTTAGGTAGTGTCTTATGTTAATTTTCACAGTACTCATATTTGCTGGCGTTTGTTTTATTATTCTTTATTATTTTGCTATAGATTGGTTGTATCTGACTGGCAGTCAACGTATGCCAAAGGTTTGCCTTTTATTGAGATAACAAGGTAACAATTCATAATGTGGTGAATGGTGTTGACAATCAGTAGTGTCTATGCATTCATTTCTGTTTTCATCGGAATTATACTCGAAGAGCGCAGAAAGGTCAAGAATTTACTTCGTAAGGGACATTAAAATAGAATTCCAATTTGCTGTTGTTCTTCGTTAATTATCTCGTGACTTTACATTGGTCGTGTCGTTTCATTCGCGTCCAGTCGTACCCGTTTCATGCCGTCGAATTTTTCCGTCGTTAAAAGGTAACTGATGGGAAAAATATCGTTTTTCATGTCGTTTCGTGTTTCAGATAGCTTTCCTATTATTTTTTCTTCGTCAAATTAATTGCTTGCCTCTCAGGCTAATTTTAGTAGCTTGCTCCGGCTAATAGCTTGTCAGGCTGAGGCCATAATTAAATGCGCACCGTCGAAGAAACCTCGTGCACTAATAATTGGAGTATCCGTCATTGGTAGATGTTACTGTTGACTCGATAATTTAACAGTCTTCCCTTTCAGTAATCGTTGGGGTTATTTGGACCTTAAGTTGGACTTAAAATACCAAGATTTAAACTTACTTTAAGACTGTCGTTTGCGTGTGGGTTGCACACTACGGTAGGGAAGTTTAGACCAAAAGTTTTTTATTTAAATTTTCATAGCTGAGTGGTAAATATTTGTAGTAAATCACCTATGAAATTATAATTAACTATCCGTGTACAATTTTCGTAAATATCAATCACGCAAAATATCATGCAATTCTACCTTAATGGAAAGTGGCATTCATTTAAAAAATTTCTTCGGAAAAAAAATGACTCCACTTACATATCCTTCTTTCGAATTTGTCGGATATTACCATAAATATTTCTGCTGTTACTGTTAGCTGAGAACATTATGCGCCTGTTGTCACTTGTGGAATCTCTAAATATTTTGATTGATGAATTATCATTAAGGCTTCTACTTTGCAAGATGCACTGCTCTTACGTTCAGTCCTTGCGTGATTGAAAGAGTTAGCATATATTATTCGGTTTAGTTGGTTCATTTTCTTCATTGATTGGACAGGAGCGATTCATAAGTTTTGTATTAAGAAGCCGAGGAAGGTATTACTATGGGAATCCCTCCTCATTACGCATTTTTGGTTTGACAAAATTGCTAGTGCAGGCATTTCTGAATCTCCGTAACGTCCTACTGAAGTTGTCAAATTTGCATAACAAGATATGAATTTCAAACATATGTTTACGAGTTAAGCGTGGCTTAAAAGGTGTATATGTCATCTCCCACCTTTTCATTCCTCCGTAACTTGGCTTCCATTTCCTTTTTTTTACCACCTCAGACACCTAGGGAACGCCCCTCGGGTGTTATGACAAGCGTTTCATTTTGCTATTATTGTCGACTTGAGCATCACGATCCTTCCGCATCGTATGTTTACATTGCATCATTTCCATACGTTCCATCACCGTTTTCGTCCCGCCTCTTATGCCTTCTTATTCTTTTGGCCCACAATCCTTATTCATTAGTTTATTTTCGAAGAGAAACACCTCGTGAAGCGGCTTCTTCATCATCTAAAAATACTCCTCTCGTGCGATGGATTCCGGAGGGAAAGGGAGCAAACTGTTTCTCATTTATTATACCGTTCATCTCCTTCTGGGACAAGGAAGAGCGTGTGGCGGAAAAGGCGGCAACGCTCACAAAAAATTCCGTGTACAATCCATGGGTGCCATCCATGATTTCTCCGATCCTTCCTTCGGAGTCATTACGCTTTCCGATCTCCCGGGCGAATTGCCCTCCAAAACGGAGGATTCTCCAAGTCTGAAGAGCATAACGGTTGAATAAGGTGTAATCACGACTTCTCTTTATGCCACTCCCAAGTTCGTTCCATTTTCAGCTAGTTTCGCGTCTCTCGCCCGTTGAAATCACTCGTCCGCCCTGAGATCGCTGTCCGGTGCCGTTGACGGAAATTATGTCGGTTGTCGAAGGGGTTTGGTTCACATGTTCTTCCTTTACTTTAGAAGCATCTTGTCTCCATCCATATCATACTATAGTGGACTGTGTAAACTTTGGTGTTGTTTTTATTTATCGATAACGGAAGATATGGCAAGCGATCATTTCCTCAACATGGTCAGCATGGTCTGTAATTTGGCTTTCACTTAGGTACCTATTCCAGATGTAGCCTCGCTACATTTGACAGGATGAATTCGGTTGCAAGTCCCTTATTTTAACTGCCCTATAAAGGGATTGCCCCTTTAAAGGGATATCCCATTTTCGATAATTCTTCACGTAATCAACTTTTATGAAGTTATTCTGGTGAAAATAGAGTTGGTAGTTGGGTTAGGAAATAGCGAACCGATCATTATAGTATAAAAATAGTTTTATTTAAAGCAACCGTCTTGTGTGTCAGTAATTAAAGATGGTTGTTAGTGGCTAAATCTCACTAAATGGTCTTAGAATAAAGTTCTTGGTTGCCGAAGCCTGCTTAAAAGATTTATAGCCTTTGATTCTCGTTCGTGCACCATTTCTTTGAAATCTTATTTGGAAGGCTTATAAAGTGCCCTAAGGGGAAAAAAGGAGGAGGTTGTTTCGTAATGATTACGGAGAACATTTATCAATGCGACAATTATTGTTTTGTAATATGAAATTTTTACCTTTTAAAATGATTTACTAATAACTGTTCCTATTCAGAAACGAGGAGAATATTTTAGTATATTCTAAAGAGTAAATTCGTTCTCAGTATTCTGTAAAAATGGAAGAAAGGGTTATAAATAGCCATTCTATGGCAGTCTATAACCCTTTCTTCGATGTTGCCATAGAATGGCTATCTGTACCACCCTTTGAAAACTTGAGTCGTTGAAGGAATTCAGTAATAAAGAACGAAAGCTTAAAGCAGCGTTATTTCCGTGTATTGGCGGATATTTATTTATCAGTAGTGAATACGAGTTTTTTGACTCGTAGTTTGACTTGATTCTCTTAGATGAAAATGTTCACAAGTCTATGAAGCAGCAGCCTATCTTTTGTATCTAGCGGATAGCTTCCGCAATCCCATTAATTAATGATCACTAATCGTTATGAGACGAACAGTTGGAAAAAGGGTATCTTCAATGGAAACCTCCTCTTTTTTACTGCAGATCAGAACATTCTGGTATCCTGGTCTCTCCGTTCTTAATTGCCGCCAATTCGGCGGATATTTTTCATCAATCAGACCACTATTTTTCCAGAAAAATCTCCTCATATTGCTCTTCAGTCAGAAGCAAATAACGCGGAGAGCGTTTTATCTCCTCGATTCATTTCCCTTTGAGTCTCCTAACGCTCGACTGGGCCTCAAGATGATCCAACAAGCGGACGAGAAGAGAATGATAGGCAATTTAAAAGCGAGATACGTAGCGGGTAACGAGAAATAAAGGAAAGAGTCCGCCCAGC
The DNA here is from genome assembly GCA_000376725.2 of Ladona fulva. Taxonomy (NCBI): domain Eukaryota; kingdom Metazoa; phylum Arthropoda; class Insecta; order Odonata; family Libellulidae; genus Ladona; species Ladona fulva. The sequence goes on along the minus strand of KZ308180.1, from coordinate 528,019 downwards.
GTGTTAGCAGCAAATGGGATCGGAGGGAGCGACCACTTCTTCGCGTGACTCGCGTCCTAGGGCCTCGGGTTCGAGGTGAAGAGGTTGAGGGAGGATTGGCACGGATGTAAGGTCGTGTCGCCCTACTGCGGTGACCGTATTGCTTGTTTTGCGCTATCCATCTTCTCCTTTCGAACCACTGGTCAGCGTGCTCTCTGGCGCCAAAGCAAAGATTTTTCATCGTCCGATATACTTAAACCTTCATTAAACTTTTTGCCTTTTCTCATTCTCACTCTCAAATTTTTGATTGCCTCGAAATTTTATGGCAATGAAGATCCCCGTATGGTGTGTTGCTATGGTTTCCGCGATATCTATGTTATGGTTCTCATTTGTTATCGTATGGAGATAGTTCCAAGTTGGTATCGTTTAACGAAGTTATCTCTCGGAAGCTTATGCATAATGTGAATATGCAGTTCTCCTAAATATTCCACATTCACATAGTTTGAATCGGTAGTTTTAGTGTAAGCATTTTTAAATAACTACTAGACGAAACGACTTTCATTGTTACATTACGCCCATCGGTCTTCACTATACGATTACTTAGGCATTTAATTCACTTATGAAAAATCATAAAAACCAAGAACCAAAGTTGGTGATGAGAATAAAAGTAGTGATCTCAAGCCAGTGACAATTTTGCAATCATGTTCTTTCTACTTATTTCCGGAGTAGCATTCCACATGATATCGTTCTGATGGTTATTACTAAAATGATCTCTATCCTAAATCACCTGGTGTCTAGCTATACCAAAAATCGTCGTAGTTTAGGTTGATGATGCTGGTTAGCGATTGTATCGGGATATTCTCAGTTATTAGAAGATAGGAGGCATTGCATTATGACCCCCTCATTTAACAACTTCTAGATTCGACTCATACATCCATGAAGCTATTATTTTTAATTGTTCAGAAGATCATCTAAGAGAAAAAGGACACCTAAGAGGAAAAGGAAGCGTCTAAACTTGACGATGAAAAGTTTAACTTTATAGCATTGTGTCGTCAATTTCTCATGGTTTCTCGGACAAAAAACTATCTCCTCCGTAGTTAAAAGACCGCTCTAAGAGGCCAATTCCATAGGCCTTGCCTTCGGCAGCTTTGCTTCCCTCCGACCAGCGGAAAGTGTCGATGGAATAAAAGATCACGTGCCTCATTAAGGGGTGAGAGGATGCATCTTGGCACCTCTCGAACCGATCCTCTGAAACCACTTCAACTGCTTCTGTCATTGGGTCGAGCGTGCGTGTACAGCGCCTCTGCATCGCACCCTCGTCTTCATCCCCCTTCTGCGTTCAACTTGGATGGGGATGTAGTAAGCGCCTCTTCTACCCTCTTTATTGGAGTTTGAAGAAGCGTGCGTTGCTTTCTTGATTAGTCAGGCCGATGTTCCCGTGGACATGATCATGCATACATTTATACTAATTTTTTTTACGACTCGCTCGCCTGCCATTTTGGTACAGCGGCTGGTATGTTTGGCCTCTTCGAAATTCTGATTTTAGTAACATTATTTTTTCTTTGACTTACAAATGCAAATAGCGTAATTTTCTTTGTAATCTAATTCAGAATTCGACATATTAGTCAATTTTATTTGTTTAGTTTGGTTAATGTGATAAATCGCCGGTAGTGTAGGTTCCCCTTCGTGCAACATATTTTGTCGTGCTGTAAATCCTCAAAATTCATTTACTTTGCTTTAAGATGGTGACGTTACCTTTGAATGAGGTTTGGAGTTTACCTCATGCAGCTCGAGAGTTTCACTTCTTATCAATTTAATGATCCACGAAGTAAATGTTGATACCTCTTCGAAATGTTCATAATTTTCAATAAAGAATTCTTCCTACATCGTGTTTAGTGACTAAAGTACTCTAATGAGTTTGATTAAGAGGACGAAGGCTGACAATAGCCTTCATTTACGAAAAAATTTCAATTAGTCAGGGCTCCCGAATAGTTGCGCTGCGAGTTCGAATTTGTGGGATACGGTCCCGGGTTTGATTCCCGGTGTGGGCCCTTACGTGTGAAATGACCTCAGTTGTCGAAGCACTTTAAGAAACGCTACTAACGCTTTAATTTCCCAGTGAAAAAGTTAAGAATTCAAAAAATAAATTTTGAATTCCAAACATTTGTGTTGAACTTAATGGCTGGGAATTTTTATGCACATACGAAATCAATATGTTGATTTTAGTCGATCGACTATAATTTAGCTTGTCGAAAGAAAATGTTTGGGAAATATTGGTTCAGCGTTGCAGCTCCTCCATATTTTCAAATTTGAATCATGCATTGTTCGCGTTCGCAAAGCGTTTATTTTGCTGTAATTAATTAATTCTGAGGTGGTTCAGTTTTGATTCACTACTTTGAACTTAGGTATTTTTTCCATATACACTTTGAGGTAGATGTCGATATAATTTTGATCGGCGGTGTTAATTTATAGCGAGAGACATTTCGCTGAGCGAAAGTACGCTCTCTGCTTCGCGATTACAATTTTTTCCCATTGGTCTTTACTTTAGAAGAGATCTCCAGCAATGCAGGATAAAAAGACTGGATAAACTTTTTGCGCCTTAGGAATGCTGCAAGTCTGGGACATTTAGAAGTGCACGCTGCTAGGAATCATCGAAAAAGTCTCCTTTGTGCTTACCTCGAGGTATTTGGAAACCGCGAGTTCCCTGAGAATGCTATATGTAATAAAGCCTTCCTCCTTTGACGCTCTTGTAATCTGTTACTCCGGTGGAAATTCTTCCTCGCTATTTAATGGTCGACTTTTCGAATTCATTCGTCAAAGTTCAAGGCGAGCATTCTCCGTGCTATTTCTCTCAAGCATTCGAAAAATACGGCGCTTTTTTGTTGAAAAGGGATGCCGTGTTTTTTTTGCGGTAGTTAAAAATTTCCGCTCCATCCAGATCCATTAGATAGTCTCCTGATTGGAGCCAAAGCAATTCACGCTCACAGGTGGAAATGTTGGGATGTAAATCTGAAGAGGTGAGCGTTTGTTTGCGTAACTGACTTCCATGATTCGCTTCTGGGTGGAGATGGGATTTCTGCTTGTTTCGTGTAATTTCAAAGTGTATGGCATAAAAGAGTCGATCAAACTCATACCTCAATCTTCTCATTTTCTCTCTCAGGTGCCATTTTTGTCGTTTGTTGTTTCACACAGAGCTTGCCGTGCGTTTGACTTTTCTCTTCTTCCGTTTCAAACGGAATCGATGCTGCGACTAACGGAGAATATTTTCTACGCAATCCCTCGAATGAAGCATTTTTCTATTTCTTTGTAATGCTTTAAAATTATTTTTACCTGGTGGCCTCCATTTCAATCTAAATTGTTAACCGATAGAAGGTTAGTGTGTAGCAACGCACGAGATAGATACGTGTACCCTGTGTACGTGTACCTTGTTGGCCGTTTGCGCTTTACTTGTGGCTTCGAATGTCCTTTTTATTATTCCTCAAAACGTTTCAGTGTCCTTTTCATGGAGTGGAATTAATTCCATTGACCCTTTGATGGACCAAGCGGAACCAATGTCCTTACTAACCCTTAGTTTCCGTTTGGATTCCGGAAACCGTTTATTTGAGGCATTTAACCATCAGGTCGCCATTTCCAAGGAATCGTGCTCCTTTATTCCGCGTCTGTCACGATGACTTATCGTTGCTGAATGTTGATTCTTTGGAAAGAAAACTTCGATTGACGTTTTCCATCTCGGAAATCATCTCAAGTCTCGCGTGTTTATAAATGGATAACTTACATTTTTTATCATTTCCAAGACATGTTGGTTTAGTTTTTTTGGTATTTAATTCAAATTCTATTCGATTTTGCATCGATGAAAATGTATCTATTGATAATTGTAAGCTGGGGTGGATCTAGAAACTTATGTAAGATATCGACCTTTCCAAGGGGGAGGCGGTTTAATCGCCGTATTCAATTCTATCTTGAACATCGCTACCTTTAAATATACCGGGAAATTTCACGAATATAATGTTTCTATGTTAACTTCCTGCTCAAATATGTATCCACAATTGACGGTCTGCGTTGTCAAGGGATATCACTATGTATGCAATGTAAACGGAAAGTCGCTATTATAACGCTGAAGTCGGAGTGAATCGTAAACTTTTGGCACCCATTTTCTTTTGTAGTGTAAACAACACGTGACTTCGGATTCTTCGAACGGAAAAAAACATTGTGGTAATTTCGACCTCTTTCATTATTATAGAGAGAGCAGCCTCTAGACATATTTAAATAAACTGATACTCGTCCTTGCGGTTATCTGTTGCGTGCTTTAGGTTTAACCGACGCGTTTTCAGTCGATGCGAAAGAACTTAACCTCTTTCTTTTTTCGGCGAATCTTAAAAAAGTGCCAATTTGCAGTTGGCGCCGAACAAGTTGCACGTTCGATAGCCGAAGGGTGAGTTCGCGGACATGGTCAAGGACGATCCTCGTTTATTTCTCTCCCTTTCAGGTGCTCTCATCTTCAACCAAATCGGAGGATGAACTTTGCATGTGGCGTAGTGCCCAAAAGGAAAGAAACATCTCAGGGAATTTAAGACGGTATATTGACGTACGTGTCTCAACTTATAAGAACTAACCCGTAGCTGATGCGCATTTGGCTAAGATTTTATTCACACTTGATTCACTATGCTTTAAAGACTTCGATGATTATGGTTTAAATGTAAAAACTAATTTTTGGGATTGATGTATGGTTCACCTTTTTACTTTGTACACCATGGCATGCTTGAACACGCAGGTGGTAAAAAAAAAAAACAATTCACGTATAGGATGATATTTTTCGCCAGAAATAATTACTTATAATTAATTCATGCGCTATAAGTAGGTTTATGCTGCCCATTAATTTATGCCAGAAAATAACTTGAGTGATTTGTATGTATAATGTTGTATCGTGAATCATAGGGGAGACTTGCCTATATCGCACCACTTCCACAGTGATGTGTGCAAATAAACTTCAGCTCATAAAGAAAATTTGAGAAGAATTGAAGGTAGAGAATGTTAAAATGCGTACAATTTTTTTTCAAATGCGGTAAATTTTATGTGAATTATTTAAAAGTTTTAGATTTTCCAATCAGAAAAAATTCAGATATTCGTTATTATCGTCAAATTTAAGCATTTTTTCTTTTCTCATGCTGAGGACGTTAATAAAAATCTTTCCATGCATTATGGTTCTAGTAGTGTATACTTTCAAGAGATACATGCTACTGCGTCATTATGGTTGAAGCTTGTTGTTCATTTTTATGTTAAAATGGGGTGCGATTTGGGGAGCCTGTGGTGCGATTTAGGAAACATATTGCCTAAATCGCACTGCTTGCAAGGGTTTAAAGTTATTTTCTTAATAAATAGTTCAAGCTGGAATACACCTTCATAATCAATTTGAAAAAAGGGGAAAAGGTTCATTTACACGTCTGAACGAAATAAAAAACCTTCAACTTCCTCGCTTGTTTTTAAGAAACGCCATTTTTTCTTAACTGGTGCGATTTAGGTAACCCTCTCCTGTACTATGAGAAAATGTTTGCGTAGAAGTTCTCCCATTTGAGTCGATTTAGGTCTGTCTTGAAATCCTTCATTGCCTTGCATATCTGATGCCATCACCTTTTATGAAAAGAACTGAGTCGATGATCAAGCTAAGCCTTTGCAGTTTAATTCAGATTATCTCAAACGCCGCACTGTGGGCTAGGATCGAAAAAATCTGACCAGAAATACAAAATTGGTTTTTCTGTGTGAGGACTTTGAAACTTCGCACGGCTACTCTTGAATAAAATCTGCGAAAACTATGCAAGCCATTTACGATACCTCCTATGCATCACAATGACACACGGGGTCAAACGTGAGAGTTAAGCGAAAAATGCTGGTTTTCGATTTTTCGCGAAATTCTTCAACTTCAAGCTGATGGTGAATCCGAATGAGGAAAATCATCGAGTAAAATATAGTGCCATGCTATAAATCTATCCTTTATCCTTCATTATTGTTGATCTTAATGACCACGGTTGAATGTTTGCATACTTTATGTAACAAAATGGCAGACCCTTACTTTAGAGCAAATTTTTACATAAAGTGTGGAAAATAGTAGAAATAGACATACATGGGATAAGTTATACCACGGTATTCTTTGAAGCATTCTAAAGAGGAATCTTCTTCGACATCGCTGTGAGGGCTAAATCCGCGCGGCGGACCACAATGACTGCCTCGGTTTTGAGAGCAATTACGGACCAACACACTTCTCGTCAGTTTGTTTTGTGGTTTATATGTAGAATTTATACTCCTTACGCATTTTAGGTGAAAAGTCGTTTTAGAAAACCTTAATTTTATGGCGGGTGATTGGTTAAAATTTTGACATGGACCCTATTTTAAGATGTAGGACACGCATACGCCTATCTTTACTCATTTTATGCTATTACTGCTAATTTATAATAATAAGCCCATGCGTCGGAAAACGTAGATGAGATTATCGCAAATGTAAATATCTTGACGTATTACGTCTCTCTTGATATCAGTATTTACTTTTCTTATTATACTACCTTAAATAAAAGTGGTGCCGAAATTCTTCCCGGAACGTAACAACGAACTGGTTTTATTAATATTTTCGTGTTGAATTTCACCATCAAGTCTTTAGTGCTTCACGACCAGTAGTTAATTTTCGTAATAGCCTTATATATCCAGTTCATCTCTATGTTAAGGAATTAGCGACTCGCGAAGTATGAGCTTTGTTTATTCTGTAAGTAATGGAATTTACGAGCAAGAAGTAGCAAATTGATCATGCTCAAATCCGACCATTATTAACTTTTATATGTTGAAGAACCTCTGATCATGGAGCGTGTGTAATTTTAAACTTGTTAATCGTTCTTCCCTTGATTTTCACTTTTATAAATGCTTTTATGCTGAGAGTAACGAATAACATATAGTTCATACATCATTAAAAACAGAGTCACATAGAAGACAGGTAAGGGTCTTCTAGCGCAAGATGGTGCGCACCCAGGAAAAATCCCAAGGAAGAATGAACTTGAAAAGATTCTGACGGGACCGGGAATCGAACCCGGGAAAAACAGAGTCGTCAATGATATCTCGGTCTGCAAGCCTTGTGACTCTTAGGAATGTATTTAGGCATTCCAGTGAATTATGGTATTCCATTTCATGCTGATGCTGCCAGTAGGTATAAATGATAAATTACTGTATTCGGTTTTTATTGATATCCAATTGTCTTTGAAATCGGGGCTCCCGGATAGCCAACTGGGCAACGCGTTCGAATTCGGTGATAGCGGTCCCGGGTTCAATTCCTGGTATGGGATTACATGCGAAACGACCTAAACTGTAGAAGCACTTTTAATTTTACTACTACTATTAGGTAGCTGTTTAAAAAATCAAACTGTGGCGTATTTTATTTTCAAGATTCATCTTTCTACTCGGCTTTTATTGATGAATGATTCAGCGCCAGGAGATAAAAACTGGGAAGAAAGTATAAATCTTATGCATAGATGTTTAAAGATAAGGAAAAGGCACGTTGAGGAGGTAGTTTGCAAATGGCACTGCCATGGGAATTGGAATGGTATTTTTCACTTGCGGATGTCACGAAATGATTGTTTCCTACTGTCCAAACCTCACAAACACTTCCGTGTTTCAGCTCATGCCTGTGTTGTTTTTCTTATTCTTTTTTATTTATCTTCCTGCTCTCTTTCTGTTCAACGATTACATCCAAATTCTCTTAAACCCCGTGACTTTTTTGTTTTTTCTCATTCTCCCTTAGGGATCTTTCGATCGGTCCACGACCGTTAGGAGCTTAGGTCACTCCCAGCTTCGCTCACGCTTTTTTAATGAAATCGTCAAGAAGAAATTAGGGAGTCTATCTTTACTATCCCACCTCTATAGGGACTACTAAGAAGAGCGTTTCATCGGAAACATGCTGGTTATCCATTCCTATAGCTTTTTGGAAGAATAGAAGCTCAGGCCAAAATTCTTGCCACTCTCATTCCTAAGAATGAAACGCTCGAATGAACATGAATTTCATTCGGTAAGCAGGGGACCGCGCTTTCAAGGCAGACGTACTCGGGGTGGAAGCTGAGGATGTTCAACTGTCGAATACATTCTGACCTCGTGTTACTTGAGATACACGTACAAGACTTTCTCGTTGTGATTTTCTTTTATTGGGAAGTTCTTATCACCTTCCTCGAATGAGTTTTTTTTTTATTTACCCTTAAGGTCATTTTAATGGAAAAGTTTAATGAAAAAGTCATGGTGCATATTTACTATATAAGGGTGCAATTAATGTACGTCTTCTCATCTATAACTCAACATATGCCAAACCTCATTTGCTTATATGAATTAGAGCACTTCCTTTTCTGAATTAGCGTAACGTTTTATCATGCAGTCCTGTGATTCTTATAACTTTATTCTTTTCTTTATTCTTATAACTTTGGAATAATCTGTGCTCGGAATTATACCCCAAGTCTTGCAAAATTAGCGCCAACAAATATATCAAGTTGCAATCTTTCTATGGTTTTCATTCTTATTGTACTTAATGTTTTGAAGGCAGATTCCGTGGATAAACCTTGTCGATAAACAGAGGAGAATATAAATTTCTCTACGATTGTCACTACCTAAATACTCTTTTCAGTTAGCGTTTTTATCCCTCTGTTAATTTTGTCAGTTGATCAGTCTTGAGGATCTTCATTCGCACTAGATTTCAATCAATGTTCACTATTGAGAATATTGTGCAAAGTAGGGTGGGGAATATTCCATTATTTTTTTGGTGAAAAATTCTTGATTACAGATCAATTGAGCGAACGTTATTGGGTTGATTGCTAATGAATGACATTTTCAGATCGGGATATCCTTTTGCTTTTAGCAGATAAAGATGAAGCAGAAAGCACTTAGGGAGAGGGAACGGTAACCCTTCGGTACGTGCTTTGGAAGAGTCGCTCCTGGCGATCGTCTTGCGCGTTAACGGATTTTACGCCTCCTGCGCCAACATCCCGTCTGATGTGACTCTAGTAGAGACATGCGTAGAAAGACTAGGTGCTCATTTGTATACAGATCGTCTAAGGGGTCGAGGATTCTTAACTGAATCGTGGATCAGTGCGTTGGCAGTTCTTGGAAAATCGTACTTCATTTGCACGTCATGGCTTAAATCAATCAGATCCTTGGAAAGGATGTCTTGGGGCCCCATGGTGGGGGATTCTTTTATCACCAAGACATGGTTTGAAATCGTATAATATCGGTCCCATTTTGATGATTCACAAAGTTCTGTCACCTTTTTCGGTGAAAGATGGTGTAACCTGGGCCGGATCAGGTTTTTAAATACCATTATGTCGTGGTAAGTCTAAAGGAAGTATAGTAATCGTGGGAAATTCACAATCTTATTTAGTGGAAGCTCTTTGTGAGATCCTAACCAAATTGCTAGTACTCAAATGTCGCCAATTGGGCGGGGCGATTGTCTGCCCCCTGGATCTGCAAATGGGCCGGAATGCTTTTTTATAGTTCTCAACAGGGCATTTATCTGATATATACCGCAGAAATCGTATTGAATTGATTGATGCGTCTCCTTGTTCCATCAATTAACTTTTTCATACTCTAGGTTGTATATATTTGCTATACTTGTACAATCTTATGTCGTATAGGTTGGTAACATGTCAAACTGTATGGTTCTTGTTCCATCAATTAACTTTTTCATACTCTAGGTTGTATATATTTGCTATACTTGTACAATCTTATGTCGTATAGGTTGGTAACATGTCAAACTGTATGGTTCTTGTTCCATCAATTAACTTTTTCATACTCTAGGTTGTATATATTTGCTATACTTGTACAATCTTATGTCGTATAGGTTGGTAACATGTCAAACTGTATGGTTCAATAAGGATTTCCTTGATTATGAACCGACGTACAATCCATTTTATTGTAAGTGTAGACATTTATTCTACGCAAAAAGGCATTGCTTCGATTCATAACTCGATATTGTTATTTTTCGGAATAAAATTATTCTCTTCTTTTTGATTAATGACCTACGTCTTATTCTTCTGCGTATAATCTTAGGTCTTGACGGACCGCAGTGAATTTTAAACTTGATCTCCCCAAAATCGCTTACCTTTAACTGCCGTCGTCTACGTCATGCATCCTAGAAAATTTCGACGCACCTGCTTGGGGATGATTTTTACTCGAGGATTTAAGCTCGTATTTTAAATTTACTCTGCGTTTAAACGTTGTTAAAATGGCAAATACCGCTGCGTCTGTTAAAGAACGGCAGACGCTGGCGTTAGGTACTTATGAACAGGCTTAGCCTAAACTACTGTTCACTTTGTGAAGGAGGAAGCCCTTCTTGGATTACCATACGTTAATTAGGTATTATAATTAGAAAAAAAGTTAAAAAATCGGACACGTGTATATCATCGAATCCTTCCGTAGCATTCCTTTTACAAAGGTAGCTTTTCTTCTTAAATTTGATGAATTTGTCAGCGTATATGATTGAATGGAAATCTTTGGAAATCGGAGCCTCAGACCATTGGTCCAACATCGATTACAGTTCACCTCTATTTTTATAATATTTCAGAAATTTTGTCATAATTACTTGAAAATCGACTAATAAATATAAACATGTGAGAAAGAAGTCCATCAGCCCTGCAAATTTTGATTTAAGAGGGATATTTAAGATATTTATTTAAGATATTTAAATATTTTAATATTTAAAGGGTTAATTTTTATTGAAAATGAACACGTAGAAATTACCAGTGTTCCATTAAAATATTCGAAGTGTAGACTGATCGTTTTTGAGAATATTTCTGAAATATTAAACGCAATCCTTCGGTGAGAAATCAACTTAAAATGTCAAAATATGAAACCGCTAGGTTTGATCTAAATTTCACATGAAGTTGAAATTATCTATGCTTCTTCTAGTTTTAATGGAGCGAAGATTTATCAGAAAAATCATGGAGTGAAGCTGGGTATTATTTTCCACGTGGTAGCCATCAGCATTCTCCTCTAACAGAACGATAGTTTCACGATTCTTCAAGGCCATGGATGTTGATTTTTCTTTCAAGGAAATATTTCCATTTGTCATTACGTAGTATTAAAACCTTAAGTGATCTCGCCGAGATCGGCAGAAGGTTAAGTATGTTTAAAAAAGGTTTTTGTTTTAATATAGTGGTCATATTAGCTTCGGGAGACCAATTATAGCAAAACTTTTGATGAATAAACTAGTTTCTGGAATAGTTCTATAAAATCAGGTACTCTCGAAGAATCATTAAGGTATCACACCGTAAGATCCATATTGAAGAAGAAATGCTCAGGTATATTTTTCAGTTGACTACAGTGAAGTTAGATATCACAAGGTACCATTTTAATCATAAACAAATTTCGGAAAGGTGGATAAACATTTACTTTTTTCTCCGACGGAGAAGATATCGACCTCGCAGAACAAAACTCTCCGATGATCACCTGTTTGCGAGAGACGTCCTTGTCTCGATGACGACGAAGGTGCTCAAAAAAACGAAGAAAAAATCGACCGAGACGCTTGAGGAGTTGTATAGACCCTTGAACCTTTTCTCCGAAACATTGGGTCGGGGGGAAAAAAGATTATGATTCGGTACGGGGACTCGTAGGATAAACAAAACACGATCGGAGTGGTTGGGGTGTGCCGCGTCGCACGTAGCGATGCGTCATTTCTCCGCCCACGTCTCTAAATGGCGGCTGCTCAAGGGAAGAGGGGGAAGTGGCGTTCGCCAAACGGTGACGTGGCCTCCGGAAACGACTGCATACCGGGCAAGGACGAGAACGTTGGCTGGAATGCAAGGGCGTTCTCTCTCCCGAGGGAGGAGTGGGCGATGACTGGGCTGGGTTTCCCCCGCCGGTGTCCATCTCTCACTTCATTTGCATCTGATGTTGATGTCGTGTCCTCGCCAAGGTCGTGCGTTCGAATATGTTCGTTATCTCCGCGGGATCACGAGCGGATTTAGCCGTTTCGCGATTGGAGATTTTTCCGCGATCGTTCACCTCTGACGTTGGGGTTGGCCGGAGCTAAGGGGGACTGTTTGTAAAATTGTTATTCAACGCATAGTCTGGCAGGTTATTTTTGACAAGGACGTTGCAAAAGGGAGAGGTGAGGAAAAAATAAAAGGGGGGATTTGATCGTACGAATATATATTTTATTACGACGTTATTTCGGTCGCAGGATTTATACTGTGCTATTTTTATAAGAACGTTATTGGTTTTCATCATCTTTCTTTCTCTATTGTTTGTCGTTGTTACATTGATATCATCAACTATTTGCTCGTGATTATACACCGCGTAGAATGTTTAAAGAAGACGAATTTTAAGTAGTGGTTTTTAAATTTGTTGGTGATTTGTTCTGGATCTATGCAAAATTTACTTGGTGGCGTGTAGTCGTAGTCTTCGTGCCAATACAGCACTTGGCACCTCCAATAATCGCTTGGGCGGCCTCTGTAATGTCCACAGAAAATAATTCGAAGGAACAGTCTTTTCTCCGAAACCTATCGATAGTGAAAATTCTCACGGTTGAGTTTGGAATACATACAAGGATTCATTTATGCTGACTCGGTCACACGTAATCGCACAATTGATTTGTAAGATAGTTATTATGGGCGGTCTAATAAACATAGCTCAGATTCCTTCAAGAGGTTTGTATCTGCCCTGGTCGTAATTATAGCATAAGTAGGTGTCTATTATGAGAAAGAAATCTAAACCACTTTTATACGCGACCACAGAAACCGTGTTAAAGTTGTTTTTAATCCTCTCTCATCATAGAAAGCTACTAGACAGTTTTGACGGAAACAGTCGATTTTGTCAAGTGCTTATTATTTCGAAATATAACTTTATACTCGGCTCCGTCAGTGAGAAATAAAAAAAGTACGAATTTAGTAATTTTTTTCAAACAGAAGATAGGTTCCATATGCACTCATTCTTTCTTGCGTCAAAAAAAATGCTTATATTCCTGAATTTCACTGTTTAGCAATTTTTCAGTCTTTCATTCAATGCCAAGTCTATTTTCTGGGGATTTGTTTTTATCTTCAAAATCCGAGGCTGTGAAAAGCCTAAAATGTTTCGATTTCTTTTCCCCTAAGCATGTATGTCTTGATTTGACATAAAACTCAGTATCTTCTTTTCATATGATTCCATCAATTTCCAAACTACATCAATAATTTATCGAAATAGTGGAGGTTACAATTTGCAACGCATAATATTCGAAATGTATCGCCATGGATTTAATAATAAGTGATATCAATATATTTCTTAGTGCATCGTTTCGTTTTCCGAAAAATCTTCGTTGGAAATCGTAGGATATTATAATTTTTTACCTGCGTATGTGATTAAAAACCCAAACCAAATCCATCTTATTTTCGAGTATCACTATGCTAAATTTCAATCCTTTTTGATGAATAAATCGCGAGTGGGAGGTCTTGAAGAAGCTTTCCTTAACTCAGGAGATATTTAATGGCCGCAACCTATCGTCCTTCGCAAATCTCTTGCTCGTATTTAATGTCGGTGTCGTTGTTGACAAATTTGAGGAGTTCAAGAAAAAAGAGCGATGGTCAGTAGCTGCGTGCCTTTCTTTGAACTCTCCTAGCAACTCTCGAAGGGACAATCCATTATGGAGGAAAGGAGAGAAGGGCACCCCATCCAAGAGCGGGTTGGCGGTATCCAGGGAGCGTTAAAGGACCGTATATTTCCAATTTCATCGTCGATTTATCGAAACCAGCCATCGTCTGGTTAGCGGACGCCCTCATAAAGAAGGCTCGTTTGTCAGGTTTCCTCCCCTAGTGTTTACCTCACCCCCAAGGTAGCCGCGACAGACCCCACACTTGATTAAACATTTTCCGGGATTTATCTCTCTCTAGGATCCGTAAAAATAAGATCTCCATCGGAGGTACGACAAACGCGGGCGTTTAGCAGCATCCTGTGCGAGTCTTTGTTTGTAATCGGTAAAAGGATGCTCGCAATGCCGGATAAAGATTTTTATAACTGCTCTCGCCGTGTTCGCGTGCGAATATATCTCGTAATCGTCCCATTCGACTCATCTTTGGCAGGAAGAATGCCGGGAATGAAGAATGGCGGGGAAAAAGACTCTCAACGATTCTCGAGTTTCTTTCTTCCGCCCGCATTTCTTATTTAAAAAAATACGCCCACATGATCAACGTTTCTTTACTTTCGGTTCGGGTGAGGTGGATTTTTTTGCTTACGCGTGTACCCGAGCACTCGCCGATGTAAAATGCGCGAAAGATGAGCATGATCGAAGCGGCGGAGCAAGTTGGTTGGCGAACAATGGAGCGGCGAAATCGTCTTTTCCCATCTCCAGCCAATGAGAAGGGAGCAAAGTCGCTGGTAGGGTTTATGACCCTCTGCGAGACAAGGCTCTCTCGTATCTCCTCCTTACTCTATTTCTTTGTCTCATTTTCTTTATACTTCGTTCTCACTTTTTATCTGCTCGCAAGGCCTTATTGGGACCGAGATAGATCTCGAGAGAAATGACAGCGCCAAGACCCGTGAGATTTTATTTTAGCGCGCTGGAGAGTTTTCAAGCGATTCAAACTCCAAGATAACATCAATTTGCTCCACAGAGCATATGGTTTGAAATGGCACGCAGCAATGATGTTATCATGGAAAAAAAAGTACGCGATAGTCGGAGTTATGGTGCATAATGAAGTTACTTTTCCTTTGTGATGTGTATTTTAAATCCTTTAATTTTTAAACAGGCTATTAAGCACGTCAGCTTTCTGTTGTGGAAACTATCTCTTGTGTGAATGAAATTGGCTCTTGGGTCGAATGGGATAGGCATTGCGATCTTTTTTGTTTTTGGATAACCTTTGTTCTTTATACAAAAGTCATGAGTCGACATTTCTTTGAAATCTCTTCTTAAAACATGCAATTTATTTTATAATTTTATAGTCGAAGAAATTTCAGTACAAGTCATAGTTTTAGCTATTCTTTTAGGTGTGAGCTGCTTTCAAATAGCGTGTTACTACTCAGTTGTCGTTTTCGGCAGGTTTCTTCCTTTCTCAGAACTAATGCTCGTTTCACTTTTACCCACTCTGTCGCACCAATCGACGCTCCCTGATTTTCGAGTATCTGGCTGCTTAAATATAGATGACAATAATACCTGTAAGACATACGTAAAAGTTTAAGTCCTATTTTTCGACAGAAAAGACGTGCAATAAAGTAAGGGAAATGATGAATTAAAAGCGCATCCATGGCAACGAAATTTTATTAAAAGACATATTCAACTTCATAAGTTTCGGTGACAATATCTGTAATTATGTATTAAAAGTATCCAAACAGCGTAATTGTATCGTATCTTGCATTTCAAGTAAGCATAAGTTAAATCTGGAATAAACATCAGATATCTCCGGATAATTTTCTTCTTTGTTGAAGTCTTAAATCTTCGTTGTATCCGTTTTTCCTATCGTTGGAACCCTTGATATTAATAATGCTAATCCGATACTAATATTATTAATTGCTATCTTTTACCATATATTCTTATAATTATCTTCTGCATAGAATAATTCATAAGGAGAGTGGATCCTTTAACTAACTAACTAGGCGTATTGTCGGTAAATGTGACGAAAAAGCTAGAGAACGATGTTATTTTGCGTTGGTTAGGCCTCATCTTGAATATGCATCAAGTATATGGGATCCGGCAGACGATACATGCCTCCGTGAACTCGAGAAAGTGCAACGGAAAGCGATACGTTTTGTTAAGAAGTGCTACGATAAAAAAGCAAGCGTTACCAAAATGCTGTCAGATGCAGGTTGGGAATCCTTAAAAGATAGGAGACTAGAAGCTAGATTGCGATTGCTTGATAAATTTAGGGAAAGTACATTTGCGGAAGATATACTAGATATTATGAGACCCCCCTGCTACCTTGGACGATCCGACAATGAGCGCAAAATAAGAGAGATAGATGCTAGGACGAGTCGATTTAAGAATTCATTCTTTCCGCGAATTATACATGATAATAATAGGCTAAAAAAATAGTCCGAACGCCGGTGTTTTCACTCCCTGCCACACGCCGTAAGGCGGCTTGCAGGGTATTTATGTAGATGTAGATGTAGATTACGTTGTTTTCTTAACATTCCTGTAGTAAATACAGTTTGCAAAGTTTTAAAAATAAATATTCAATTTCCGTCTCCTTATTCAATTCATTTATAATTTCAGATCTGTAGAAGTTTATGCTCCGTCGAAGGCTTATCTCATTCATAGATATCTTTAACCCCTTTAACTTTTTCGGAAAACAAAAGATGAAAATTTTGCTTAGCTAGAAACAGTGACTTTGAATCTCAAAGAATATTAAACGACTATGTTATTTAGATTTCTTCAGGCAATGAACGAGGAGTTGGAGGTGTCACATGAACATGTGGAAACGATCATTTCAAACGACTAATTCGGTAAAGTGTTCGCGCCAAGTAAACACGGCAGTCCAGAGCGGAACGCATTAGCGTATCTCTTCTCTCTTTTTTTAATTTCCCTTTTCCGAGAGAAGAAAGGCATCCTGATGGATAGTGCTTTCATCTCCACAACGCATTCCCAGGGCAATGTTAATGAGGAATACGTCTCGTATCACTTAATGGCGGCCTCAAGAATATCCATCGAACCTTAATTACATTGCTCGATACGATGCTCCGATATCAGAAAACAGTAGTTGGCAACATTCTCTCTCTTCAAAACCGACTCTATTATTTACAATCTGGTGTTGGGGTTTTCAATGCCGTTAAAGTATTTCTCGCGCCATTCCATCTCTGTTCACCTACACTCTATATTGCTTATCTCCCGCCGAGATGTATGGCAAGGTATTGAGGGGGCGCCATCGCCGCTGAGCCAGATTGAGAATTCCCGCCTAACCATCATTGGCACTGTTGGGATTTCCAGCAATGGGAACGATACAAGCCTCGCTGTGGATCATATAATCATCAGTCAGTCCCACTCCTCGGGCTGTACCCCTTCCATTAATTCCTCCCTCTTCCCTCCCACACATTTCCATACCTCACCCCACACATTTTCATACCCCCCTACACATTTTCATACCTCATCCCACATTTGGCTTCGGGAAAAGGGTTTCAGACCCAGGAATCGAACCTCCTGCACCTGTTAAGATAATGCGCTTTGCGAGTAAGTAGTTCGAAGGGCCATTCCGATCAATAGAAGGGCGTTTCTTTCTTTTTCCGGAGGTATTCTTCGGCGGTTTCCGTGTTGGAATGGGCAGCACTCCCGACAGAGCTGTTCGATTTTAGATCGGAAACGAGGCGTACTAAAGATGGTTTCGGCGAAACGTACGTAGATGTTTATGAGGTATTGATTGCGCAAGAGGTGCGCCGGAAATTTTTGATTTGGATCATCTTTCGTTTGCAGGAATTGCGCTGGAAGCTGTTATGTGACTGTGCGTTCGGTCTCGCCTCATACATTACTTACGAAGTTTTCATATCAGATGACTATGATGACTTAGTTTTAATCATCATCTTGACCGTTTAAAAATTCACATGAAGTTACTTTCCTTCGAGTGAAAAGTAATAAATGAGGTAAATTTAATTGAAAATAAACTACGTTGTAATATATGTTGTAGGAAATAATAAAGTCTAGATTTTGTGCATAAATTTGAGTTTTTAAATATAATGAAGTAAATTAATTTTTCTTCTACTATCAATTTATGCGGTATTTATTTTTTTGAATTTACTTTTCCAATATGCCCACCATGTAATATACTTGAAAAATACTGACATTTTTAGATGATTTCATTAAGTTTCTAATTAAGTAAACATTGGGAAACATTTTTGGAATCAGTCACTTTAAGTTAATTCGAATTACTGGTATAAAAAATAACAATAGAAATAATCAGTTGATGCATATTTTCATATCATTTTCAAACATTTTTTAAGCCTATCTCTAGAGTAAAAATGTCTCGAAAATGTAAGAAATCTCTTTTAATAACAAAATTCAAATTCAAAGACCGTTTAAAGTAAAAGCAAATGTATTTCTTCTGCAGCAAAACAACCCTTTAAAAATAAGTCTCATTTCCTTTGATCCATACGAGATGGATTTCAAAGAGATTTGCCGCCGATGGTGAACTGACTCCTTTACTGGATCCTCGAAATCTAATAACTCTTTCTTCTTTACTGATTACTTTATTTCTTTTTTTGGTTCCTATTTTCTATCGCTTTTGCTTTGCGAGGAATTAGTTATAAACAGAACACGAATCGTTCTTCCCCTAACGGGGGAACCCGCGCACTTCGCGTACCCACGATTAAGAAGACGGGTAAAAGTAAACGTTGGGTGGTATTTGTCGACTCAAGACTAAATTAATACACTGTTGTTGTTATCGTTGATTAAGATTTACGGGGAAAAGGTGTTTGAAACAGTCAACCTCTATTGCAGCCATTAACGAGCGATTTTGTACTATACACGTCCCATTAACTAAGCAAATGCATCTCTTCAGCATTCTTTCTCTCGAGAAGGATATCTCGATGTCACTCGATGCATTACTCGGCTCCTCCGTAAACGAACTTGCCTTATTGAGCCAGTTCAACTTGTAATCTTAGAGAAATGCAAGTAGAAGGCTCGTCTATTATCCGAGGAATGGAAAGTGCACGGTGAGAATGACGATAGAGAAAATGTTCCGTTGGATTTGCGTAAAACCATTTTCCGTTTGAATAAGCGGCGTGTTCTACGTAGCGTTTTATCGCGTGATAGGCGTCAAAGAAAAAGCGCCTGGGAATTGTAAACAGCTATTTTGCCTTCCTTCCTTCTGCGAAAAATTCCGCCTCTTTGACGAAGGTCGTTCCCGTACCTTTTCCTCTCTTCTTTCGGAGAAAATCTGCTATTCATCCAAAGACTTTTTTGCTTTTCAAACGGCTTTATGGGAGATTCTTCCTTATTTATTTTTCCTGTTGGGCAGCATGGGCAATTGCCAATTCCTGTCCATACGAGAGGGTAATTTACAATTTGCTCGCTTATTCTTACGTGAAATGAGGCGTATTATAATGAAAAGTATATGGTTAGGGTCGTAATTGATAGCTTTAGAGCTTATTAGCCTTGTCATCACTCAGGAGTTAGTTTATAATAGTGTAGTTATTGTAAACGCTCATAGCTTTTCGTATAAATTTTGTTTTATTATAATTAAAAATGCAGCTTACTAAATTTTCATCTTGATAACTGATGTACTTTGATCGTTAATTTCCTAAATAATACTTAAGAATTTAATTTTGTATTTCCTGCTAGACCACAAATGGTTCCGAAGTGGCTAATAGTTAACAATTGTAAAGTCGTTAGTGTAAACGTGTTTAGCTGATATCGTAACTAATGAACTAAGTTAGGATAAAAATTGAAAATTTTAAATTTTTTTAAAATTTAGCTGCTTTAGAAAATATGGTTCATTCGTAATTGTCTTTTATTTTGCATTTTCTGTGAGAGTTCAGAAATGTATATCTAAATATTAAAATCCCATTCGAAGGCCAAGGAAACTATGGCTCCATTTATTATAACATTATATTCGTTTCTATTTTCAGTGTTGTAGTTCATTGAAATAAAATCACTTTGGAAGATCGAAGTTGATTCACATTCAAAAGCATTTGGAGCGAGATCGCCATCGCATCATAACATTTTTGGTAAAGATGTAAGTAAATTTGTCCAAGTTTTTTCTCCTTTACCGTTATGGAGTTTCATATAGTATCGCTTAAATCTATCGGTTATGTTAACATTTTTTCTTAATGCGTAGTGTAAATAATAAAGCAGTAGTTGGGCAGAATATTATTTTGACGGGAAGCATTGAATTATGACGGTCGTGGACCAAGTTGTTATAGAAGTTATACAGAATTTCTGAGTAGGATTAGGTTGAATCTCATACATTACTTTCCTTTCAGTCAGTTCTTTTGCTTATTCGGCGCTGTTGTTTCGGGAAACGTCTCTCCGCTCCGCTCGTCTTGGGTTCGAATCCGCCTTTGGCAACCACCTTTTCCCTCCATCCTTCTCCTATCAATCCGCCCACTCCCCCCACCCACATTCACCCGCTGTATCTATCTCCAACCGCAGCTGTGTGGCTCGTCCGACTGTTATTGCTCAGCGGTGGGAAAAAAATGAGTGGAGGCGTCTTTGTGTGGGAGGAGGGGAGAGGTAATTCTTTCTTTCATTTCTTCGGGGAAAAGCAAAAAGGAGTTGGGGAAGGCGGATCTTTCTCCTTTCTCCAGATGGGTAAAGAATTGGTTGTGGAAGACGAGAAAAACGATAGACAAAAGACAAACTAAAATATCGTATGTTGAGTGGATTTCTGTCTTTTTTCCGAGATGAAGGGGTTGGTCGTAGTTGATAGAGGTGGAAAGGGAGATAGTATGTTTGCTAGCGGCCAATGATCTCCATTTTCTCTCTCCATATTGGCTTTGGCTCACAGTGTTATTTCTCCGTCTCTCAGATGTTTTGTCAAACAGGAAGACTTCGCTCCATTTGAGATTTAATACTCTTTCGTTTATATTCACCGTCAACGCTTTCAGCGTTTGTATTCTTCGCTCTCTAGCCAGCTCGAAGACATTTCTCTTGTCTTTTCACGCTTTTATTAGTGGTATGACTTAGTGTTCTTCTCGGAGAAGTAAGGAGGGACGGACGACTTACAGCTGTCGTAATATCCCGTCAACGCATCTTAATGAAGAATCGCCGCTGCATTTTATTTATGAGCCCTCTCATTATTATAGAAACGAAGCTGTCTTTTCCTTAGTAACCATAGAAGAGTAGATTGCTCTTGATAAATAATTGAAACATACCTCGCTCACTTGTTTTATATTTCAATTCTCTGTTAAAGTTTGCATGAATAAAATCGAGAAATTCTGGCCGAGGATTTTGTCAATCTAAGCCTTAA
The DNA here is from genome assembly GCA_000376725.2 of Ladona fulva. Lineage (NCBI taxonomy): Eukaryota > Metazoa > Arthropoda > Insecta > Odonata > Libellulidae > Ladona > Ladona fulva. The sequence continues at coordinate 507,167 of KZ308180.1, read as the reverse complement.
AAGTCCATTCTTACTTTTTATTGAGAAGGAAATACATTCATTTATTTGTAATTACGTTGCAGTTTGGCCAGTCTGGCCAGGTGACAACGCTGGATATGAGTATAACCTAAAAATTAATATTAATATTGATTGCCTGATATTCGCCCATAGACGGGAGGGAAACCCATAGGCAATACATTACATATATCACATACATTATATATAGTGTATAATTTAGACATTAAAAGTAATATAGTACAATACATCTTTGGTTAACAGTAAAATGTCCAAAAACTACGGCGTTCGAGTCCCGGCTGATAGGATTTTTCTGGTTAGGGAATGGTTGCGTGTTTTCGTTCGTTGTTATTGGGTATGTCCATCACTGTGATTTTTCCAAATTGGTTTTTGTGTAGACTTAGGGAAATAAAATATAAATATATATTGCGGAAGTAATTGAATGTTGAAGGTTTTGAAATTGACGGTGATTAAGTCAGAACGAAGTAGTTAACTGCAATTGCTATAATATTTTTCATAGTGTAGTATTTTAATAAGTAGTAATTCATTTCTGCTAGAGTTAAATGAATGGAAATCTCAATTCTACTGACTGGTGAATGGATAGCCTTTCAACCGTTCTACCTGTTATGAATCATGCTCAATTAATATGCTAGATAGTAGCATTAGTTTCCAAGAGTTAGCTTCCACTTTCCTAAGCAAGCGTTTCGGCCGCTATTTATGGGCAAATGCTGGAATTTATTGGTGACGGAGACTGCCTTGACCCACGGCGTATTTATCTATTAAATGCATTCATCTACCTTCACACCGCTGCATTCGCTGAATTAATCGCTGCATTTGGCAATTATTCATTGGTAGAACGAAGGCAAAAAACAATGGGTAATTCTTTCCTCTGGTTACTTGCAATTTTAACTTCTCCCGAAAATAATTTATGAAAAAGGTATGAAAGTGCACGAGCTATGAATTTTATTAACGATGAATCTTGTCGGATTTTTGCATTCCGAAACATGTTTGTCGCTCAAGAATTACTGTTTGTATACCTGAGATGAACATAAAGGAAAATTGATGCCAAGAATGCGGCGAATTCAGTAATTATCTCTAACTCCATTTTATGTCTGCATTCAAGAGAAGAATTATGAATAATGCGGCTTTTAAATGTAAGTGCATAGTTAGCGCGACTGTACATTTTCCTCTAACGTATCAAGAGCTCTCGGTTTCGCGGTTTCTTTTTCTCAACATTTTACTGCGATTAGCGTCGTCTTTCTGTTCGAATTTTGTGGTTAAATTAATTACTACCTAATAAATTAAGACGTCAGGTAAGATAAATTCTTTCAAAAGCTCTTAAATTTGAGTTTTTAACTGAACGCGAAAGGTTTTCCGTCGAGGAGTATGAGTGTTAACTTGGATACTAAACGCAAAGTTTCCCCGCAAAAAGAGATTAAATTCAAATTTATTTCAAAGAAATTACGCCTCTTATCAAAAATCTTTATCTTTATCATCGTTCTTTTTTATGGTCCTTTACAATGCCATGAAACCAATGGTGGCGTAAAAGTTATCGCAGATATCATCGGAAGTACTCTTAATATGCCTCTTATCAATTTTCTTGACGGTACAGGGATTTGATGCTCAACGTAGCTGAATAGAACTGCAAATAAATTCGTTGCAATACAGTTTCACTTTGAAATTTCACAGCAGACCAAATATGCATCAGGTCTTCCCGAGAGAAGTTTAAACAGGTATGAGTGTATATGAATCTTATAGCATTAATTTATCACGCCCAACATTTTAATCAGTCGCCGTTTAATCCGTTAATTTAAATACGAATCGCTCTAAGTTGTATAATAGTAGAATGAACATTAAAACCAAGAGGTACAGTATGAATTTAGTATTCTCGTGTAGTATCGTTAAGGGTTATCTTATGATCAGGGAAATTTTTTGCTGGAAAGATTGCAGAAAGATACGTTACCTGCTGCAGGGGAGTTGCTAAGATTTGTCTCTTGTTGGGTCCTGAGTCATGGAGTAAACGAAAAATCGCATGCGTTCCCGAGGCTGGCAGACTGCTGCCCAAAATATAATAGAGGAGGAATCAGGTCTCTATTGACATATATTTCAGGCGAGTCACCAGTGGTTGGTGTAACTGTAAATATTTAAACAATTACATAATACCTCTCACAACCTCGATTTTTAAAACCTATATTGGCGGTGAGGGGTGGGGGGTTAACACCCAAAACCCCCCTTGCTACGCCACTGTATACAGGTGCAAACATGAAATTGCTCGACTCTATTTTTTGAGTCCTCTATCATTTCCAAATTCGATTACTGTAATAGTAGTAGCGCTTAAGAGTGCATAAGTTATCGATAGATATTTTTTAACTTTTCCTGGTGATGACGCGACGCGTCGAAACCTGGGTCGCATAATATATCTTCATGTGGTACTGGTAAACGTTTTGTTTTCATTTTTGTAAGTTCGTTAGTGCATAAGTTGTATGCAGAGCAGTGTTGTATGGAGAGAGCATAAGTGCATGAATTGCAACGTCAATCGTAAGGTAAAGTAATTATGGTGTTTTATATTCTGCGCTTGTTGTGAGAGTTTTTAATCACAGCGTAACCAGTCCTTGCGGTGTATCTGCAGAAACTCATAAAAGTGAATAAATAAAGCGGTAGGACGAGCGACGGTGTGCAAATGCAACTAAATCGAAGAACCGGTACGCGAGGCCGGAAGCGGGAAGATTTTGCGCTGCGGCTTTTTTGTTCCCTTTATTCAATTTTCGGTTTCGCAGCATTCGACTCTCATTTCTTCCCTTTTTACGTATCCCTGCCCACTTCCGCCGTCATTTTTTCCGCCCATTCCTCAAAAGGACTCCATCACGTCACGCGTTCCCGTCCCTCCTCCGTTTTTTTTCCTTCTTCTGGGAGTCTATATAGTTTTGATTGCGCCGCTTTTCGCGCCGTACACATTTGGCCTACCGCCACTCGTGAACGTGGCGCCGTCGTTGCAATTTCCTTCCACATTTCACGCGCACATCTCTAGGCTCCGGCGCGTCCTTACTTTTTCCTCGGAGGAGTCATCTTTTCCTCCATCCCTTTCTCCCTTCCCGCACCACACCACTACATCTTCGCTTCCACCCATCGGTCCATCCCACTCGCGGCAAATGACCCTTTGCAAGGCTGTTTCAAGGACGCACGCCTCCCACTTCGCTCCTTTATCTATCTTTCCCCTTCCTCTTCGACCTCTCCAGGCATCTTATAAGTTCCTCTTCATCATCATCCCCCTCGGCGGTTCTTTTGTTTTGTTTCCCAGCATCTCGCACCGCGTTCTTCCATCTTTTCCTTCGGTCCCACGCCGAAGCGTTTCCCCGCTCGTTCCGCATCATCGGTCCGAGGTTCAACGTCACCTGTCTCTACCTTTTTTTACTTCTATCCATCGGGTCTTCTCATACTACGCTAGACGTAGCGTTCTCGGTTAAGAATAAGGCGGCGCTGGTTGTTTATGGACATCGCGCCAAGGTTTTTACGTTCGCGGGTTTCGCGGAGGGGTCGTTGAATCACGGAGACTAATAGGTTGGCGTGCGCTCAGTCCGGCTTTCTTGTTTATGCGAGGCTTACGAATTTATTTAATCTGCTGGATGGGATAGGGGCTGCGGAGGTTGGGTTTCGTCCGTTTAAAAAGGTTGCTTTCGCGGCGGGCGCTGGTGTTACGAACGTGGGAGGGTGAAATGTTCCGCGCGTGCTTACGTTTTACGATGTCGGCGCGAGAGGTATAAAATTAAGGATCGATTATCGGCTTTGTCCGATGTTAAAGTTGGTATGTTAATGTTCCTGAATAAGGGGCTGGGGTTTTAGTTTCGACTTATTGGCGTATCTGAATAAAATGGACGTTCTTGTGAAGCGGGCGAACGAGTTTTAATAACTTAAAGATCATCTCCAAGACTGCGTTTCGTTTAGGTTACATTTTTGTGTTAAAAATTTGGTCGATTTCATGCGTGATTAGCACGTAATGCATCATTTTTCAGCCACTTTTCCTCCACGGCATGTGCCTTGTCGTTAGCTTGTTTAAATTCGGAGATAAGTATGTTTGAAATGAAAATGTACTTAGTATCTGCAGTCGCCTTTGTAAGTAGCAGTGTGTGTTACAAGATTAAGAGCTAATAGGATTTTGATTTGTGAGCATGTGGCACTCCTTTTGGGCAATCAGAGCCTCCTAACGGCACAAGGTCAAAGGAATTCATTTGTCAATTTTCTCCCTTTTATGTATAAATATAAAATCCTTATCCTACTACCAGATCATCATTAACTGATTTTGATAAGTTAACGAATTATTTAAAACCCTTAAACAATAACAATCAGTTAATTAGAGTTAACAATGTACTACGCATTATGATGTTTCACCGGTTGCGGTGGTGGAGTTGTAGCGGAGTGCTACCATTCCCGCCCCATGGTCCCGGTTTCGAGTCCCGTTAGACGGATTTTTTCAGTTAGGGAATTGCTGTTTGTGTTGGTAATTTTTTTTTAATGAATGAACTGTTTATTGAATATTCAGTTTATACATATACCCAAATATAGAATAAAAAAGAACATTTTTAAGTTGAAAAAAAACATGGCATACTTTAACCTTGTAATTTATGTCAAATTTATGCATTTTTGTATAAACTATTTATGCTAATATGTCAGAAACTGACTACCAGTAAAATAGTATGGTAGAATTGACAATAAGGTCCTCCTGAGCTAGAGAGCTCATCAGGAGGTGCCTGAAAACAAAATGAGTGGTAATAAGATCACTCTTTATATTTGATAAAATCACTAGAAAACAAAATAGTAAATCAAGGTATTGACTTATAAAATTTACAATATGCAATAGTATGCTACACAAACAGAAAAATATAGACATTACTTGTCAAGAATACAGACATATAATAATTATCATAACATGAAATTGCGATAAGAACCATTTATTATGCAATATCATATGACTAAAAGGATAATTAACAATTACTCAAAATTGAACAAAAACTAGATATCAAGTTATAAAATACATACTTGCATCATGTGAAAATAAAAAATACCAATCAAGTATTTAATGAAATAACAGGAAATGAGTCAAATTACAGCAAGTGTAATTTACGAAGAGTACGAGCAAATAATAATAATTAAAATGGATTGGGGCCTTCCTGTTTCTATAACAGAAATTAATTAATTAATTAATAATTTTAACAAACGTGGGTAAGCAATTGTTAGGCAAATACAACAATGAATGGTTTATACAGAGGTACAGACTGTTGATACTTAATATTAATAAATGTATAATTCACTGTAAATAAATTAATAATGTAAGAAGCATTTACCATCGGGATTTCAAGAAGCATCTAAACAAATTTTGTCGATGTATCCAATTGTCAAATTGATTCGTCAATGCATTCCTCATGGGTTCATTAGAGTCGACACGATTCGTTTACTTGCAAATTCATTACTGCGCCGGGAAATGTCCGCATCTTCGCAGAATGTCTGTAATTGAACGGCTTATTTGTTACATGAGAATCGTTTAATGTCTGCATGTATATCATTACCCCGATCGTACCTCCTGGTTAACCTGTCGAATCCTTCAAAATGCGCTTCCTTACTCATCCAATCTTCCGCGTTCGACGTTAAGTAAACGGTACCGTTTTTTTTCCAAGACGAACCTTATGAACCTTTGTCGCGAAGAAAATAAATAACCCTTGGGCGAATGGAGTTTTAAAGCCCTTATTAAATCCCATCGAGGCAAGAGTCAGGTAGCCTTCCGAGGTGCGTGCTTGCGCGCCGAGAAGATTTCATTGTGTGGGTCACCATCCGTTTTGCGGCAGTCTGCGATTATCCTCCCAAAAGTGTGTATTTGATGAGGGGCTTGCGAACTGCATTCAGATGTTGTAGCCGATCCAGGAGATGGCGGGTTAGATCGTTTCGATTGCAACTACCCCTATTCATTATCTCTCAAATTCCACGTAATTTCGTCGCCGCCCCGATCAAGCGGCCAGCGTAATTACGTCTTCTTTTTTCTCTTTTTCTCTCTTGGCCCCTTTCTGCACGACTTTCCACAACAGCGTCTACGCTTTGCGGGTTGCGCCCGTTCCAGGCGTTTTGCGTTCCTGCGTCTTCGTCGCTTCGCTGGATTTTCTCGAAGACACTTTCGAATGCTTTTAGTGGTAGTAGTATTGTTAAAAGTGCTTCGACAGCTGAGGTCATTTCGCACGTAGGTCCCCACCGGGAATCGAACCCGGGACCGCTTTCGCCGAAGTCGAACGCGTTGCCCACTTGGCTATCCGGGAGCCCAGAATGCTTCTAGTATGACGAGGCCGAAATTGGAAATCATGATTGTCTACAAGTATATTGAACTGATGATTACTATATCCACTGTATTAGTTCTTCTACGTCTACTCTACTATACTACTTTACTATTTCTGTTATTTTTTTTTACAAAACAAAAATCGTTCAGTGCTCGGTTTTTATTTCCACGTAGTGAAACGCTAGCGATCATGTTGGAAAATATTAAGCCTTTTGCACTTACTGTCGTGTATACATGGCGTAGATATTCCTACGCGAAACCATGGCGTTTCGCCCATGCTATATAATTTTTGAACGTAACTTAACTTTTAATGTTAACGTTACTGATAACATAGGGATACTCCAACGTATTTCTTACCTTCCTATAGAAGTATACTAAAAACAGTAATGTTATCAATAAAAATTCGTGTAAAAGTTAATTAACAATGAAACTTTTTTATTTCCAAGATACGAGTATTATTAACAATGGACGCAAAAAATAGTTCTTTAGAAAAATGACTGTAATGACATTTATTTTACCGCGGTCCCGTACGGGGGAAGGGTCTAGAAGAGAACCTAAGAGAGTGGAGGACGGCGATACAGATAATATAAACTATTTTTGGTCTATCAAATGAGGCGGAGTATTTGCTAAAGCGGGTTTCAATGCATCTGGGACGGGAGAAATCCACCTTATTTGTTAGACGAGCATCTTAACTGGTATTTTTATCATGTGTTTCATGTGAAAGGGACCGAGAGGAAACCGCGTATTAAGCTGGAGAGCGTCTTCATGCGGAAGCGTTTCAAACGGGTTTTACTTTAGGGAACATTGGAAGAGCTATCAACCGTGACGTTTAAGTGAAGCCTCTAGAGAACCATCCGAAAAAGGTTTGCTATATAAGGATATAAGTACCCTTTAATTGGTGTTTTACTTTTCTAAACAACATTTCATGCTAGCTATTCTGCTATCAGTTATTCCATATAAAGCTGAATGTGCTCCTTGCGCCCAATTTGGCCGACTATTTTAAATTATACGGAAATTGGATATTATCGCTCTGATGGATTTGTATCGACACGAAAAAAATTTACTTAAAATGTTTTATTTCTCGAATTCTTTTAATGGGAAAATATTTTGAAAGAGCGATTAGTATAATAAAACCTTTATTAGAATTTGTCTCGTACACCGTAGAATTACAAGTATTATAATGTATGTATATTGACCCAACTGAAAGTGTTCGGCGTACGTGATGATGTTTCACAGCGATGAAACCAGTCGTTGATCAAAGTTAGAGTGGGATTTGTCACAGAATTTTATTTCATACTAATTGTAATTCAGTTTAGTTAATTGCTTGAGAAAAAATGAAAGTATAATTGCTAAAGGGGCGTCAATTTGTTACTATGGCTGTGGAGTTGAATTAAAAAGTTATAATGTCGAGGCTCAAAAACATTAAAAGATCTTTCCTTGATGCTATTTATCAAGTAGTTTGTACTAATAATTGTAGCAATTGTGAATTTTTAAAGTATGGAATGATGAAATGGCACTATCACTATATCTTAATACGTTTTTGCTCGTTTTCAGTGTCATATCTGGAAATCATGGGTTGTGACTCAAAGATCTCCTGAAATTGAAGTTCTTATTGCACCAAAATCATTCGTGTTTGAAGTCTATCGAATTAAAAGTTTCTTGTGCGTAATTATGTTTCAGTGTTATTCTATGTATTATGATATCCATGTATCCTTTATGCCAGGCCTACGTATAAAAACTTCTCGTTGGCCATCATACGGGAGCGCATCGGGTTATGGTAATTATACCTTCTTAAAAAATTGAAAATAATCTTAAAGTTGAGAAGAAAGGGAAGTGGTTAAATATAGGCTCTTAAAGAGACATTTTAAGATCTTTAAATAAATATTCTTTGTTAATTATAAGGATATTGAATTTTTGTTAAAGAAGATTGTGTGAAGGTTTAGCGTGCTATATATTATAAGTATTATATTTTTGTTTTTAATGTAGTGACACTGGTCAAGTTTCTTTTATTTTCTACATTATTTTTTTCTATTGCATTTGTTTTTTTTTTCCCTGAAGAGTCGGTAACCCCGAAACTGATATTTATTATCAATAGGGGTACCTATATTCCTTTGAATATTATGTTTATGTTATATCATGTATGTTTGTATACTTTGTAATGCAAAGGAATAAATACCATTATTATTATTATTATGAAATTAAGCAAAATCTTCGGGCCGCGATGATTTCTGCCATACGTATGTGGTCCTTGTTTTGTTGTAAGTCCTTCAGGCCTGGTATATGCTATATGTATGTATTTATGATATTTAATTGATCGCGACCGGAATTGAAACTTTCGCAAGTCTGTTTCTTTTTATACATTTTTCCTAGAAATAAAGGCTTTGAATAAGGTCTGAAGATATCTTAGAATAACCGTTCATATCATTCAGGTGAATATGAAAGAAATGAATATCTAACCTAGATAAAACAATTTGATATGCGTTTGGATTCGCCTTTCAATTAGAACGTTTGTGTCAGGGAGTAATCTCATAGAGTAGTCTCATAGAGTAGTCTCAGAGAGTTGTCTCGGACAGTAGTCTCCGAGAGTGGCTGTCCATCCCATCTTCTCTCTGCATCATCTTCATCCGCCGCCTCCCGTACCACGAGGAATAAACTGTGCAGGCTACGATGCATCGTCCGAGAGCTAGAGAAAAGAAAAAAATACTTCGTACTCTCCGCGTCGTGATTTTAATGCCGCTTGCCACGAGGAATTTCACTCGTTGATTTTTAAACGCGATTGCGGAATATTTCCGTGAAATACGTGTTTTGTATCTTTTGTGTATATTTCATGCGTCGGGCTCGGCGTTTTTGCTATCCTCCCAAACGGAATCGCAGCCCGATTCACGATGTTTAACCATTCTAGAGCTATTACTAAGGCAAATTGCTGTCATCGTAGAGCGCAGGAATATGATAATAGTTCGAGAGGAAAAAAATGCTATTGAAAATCGAGGCGAAGGTAATTTTATCATTTAGGAATTTTCAGCGGCCTGAAGTTTTAAAATTTGTCTTGATTTAACTCCATAGTTTTTCTGGGATTAATATATCGGTTTAGGAATAATTAATCCATTTTAATGACAAGATTCTTCAGGTTCAGTTTTTTAATCTATGTGCATCAAGTATGTATATATTAGTTGGTTAGTTAATGAACTAATCTTATTGCTGATCGGAGATTACTAAACCTACCAAATGACTGCAAAAAATACAATTTTCGGTTCTAGCATTTCCCTCGAAATAAAAATGCTACCAGTTACAAAATGCTCTTTTCTGTTTACCTTCGATTGGAATATTATTTAATCGGGAAGACAACCGAAATAACAGTCGAATGGGTATCTAAGGCGCTGTCTTCAGGTTTTGCTCCACTCTGCTTTTCTCTGCTTTTAAAACTAGTTAAGTGTCTAATGCACTCTGCCTTTAAGAGTGCTTGGTAACTACCAAATGACATTGACCTGTACGTTTTGAAATTTATGCGCTAGGATTCCGGGGAGTAACAGTCGACCTTCTTGGTAGGACGGAAATCTCTTCATCTCTGTGAATCTACCGCCAGAGAAGATTACTAGGAGGTCACGAGATTACATCCTCCATGAGAAATGGGCTCTGTGCGAAATTGTCTTAAGTCGATTCATTCATAATTCATAATTTTTTCTCTTAGAAATATAGAAGAGATCTACACTTCTATAGATTACTTGCTATTTGTTCTGTCGCCAGATAAGATATTTAATGAGAAAAAATTTTGTACTTTCTAGGTCATTCTGAAGGCTCCCAGTTAATAAAAAGTACTTCAAGAACTTCATAATCGAATTTTGTAATCTTATAGCACCCGTTTAATCATATTGTGCTAACTTATCCAACACTTTCAGACACAAAATGAATAATGATGTATTCAATTTTTACCTATGAAAATATTGTTAACATTTTTCGAGGTATTGTTTGGGAAACAAAAGTGAATCATTTTTTCGCGAAATACAGAAAGTTTCACTGATATAGACGTCATCTGGTATTTAGCGTGTGAAATGTAGTAATTTACTTAGCTTGTTCCATAGTGATTCTTTGAGAATTCAGTGTAAATTGTCATTTGGTTAAAGGGTATTCTTTTACTCAATGAAGCGCGGCTTCATTACTCAAAGAATTTACCTTTGCATTCATAGCCTTCGTCACCTTCCCAGATCGCCCCTCATGTAATAATTTGGATGCTTAATCTCCACCTCTTCCCGTAAACTCCGTAATAGATGTGAGCTGCAGATCGTCAATGTCATCGCAGTATGCAAATGATCCAGTTACAGTGGAGATTGTGTGTAATTGCACGTTCGTTGAGATTATCGTCTATCGGGTTGGTATCCTAGCTTATCTGCGGAGAATCTTTGTGCATTCCTAGCAGCAGGTGGTTAAGAGCTAGAACTTAGATGGAATGAAGCAATAAAGTGGTGGAAATATTTTATATGTGTAATGAGAAACGGAAGGTAGAGCTTTCCTTCAGTGGAATGCCTAATAAAACAAAAAGTGGGAGAAACATTCTTCTAATGCGGAGAGGAAATAATTGGAAAGGTTTGGACGTCTAGCATGACAAAAGCAGTTCATAACTATAGCACGTGTCATGCGTACTGCTCCCTAATTCAGATTTCGGAAAAAATGTACGAGAATGGAGTACGGGATGTATTGTCAAATAGTATTATATTTGAGTATTATAATAGTAGAAGTTGTATCTGTATATATTTTGAAACTCATATAAGATCCAGGAACCGCATTTTCCACAATATTACCTAATTATTCAGAGTCTCGAGGGCATCTAGTTTTCCGATCCCAAATACCGTTGACGATGAATTAACGGAGTTCGTAGCGAGGACGTCAAAATAGGTGTGACCAAATGCCGAGCGTAACACAAGCCGACAAATCCCACACGGTTGAGCAGTTGGCGGATTTTGTCGGAAGAAAAGATTATTTTGACAATATCCTTTCACATGCGTGGGGATTACAGATGGTACCGAGTCAATCCGTGAGAGGTTTTCGTGGACCTTTGAGAAAGAATCTCTCATGGAGGTATCACGCCTGCCCCTCCGTACGTTCTCTCTCCCTCCTCTCGCTCACCCATCGCCCTCTGGACCAAGGAGAATCGGGAATCCCTAAGGAGGGGTCGACATCCGCCCGCTCTCCCCGGGCCAAGCCCACAGAGAAACGGGGGAAGGCGGCGCAGGGGATGGAGGTTGAGGATCGGTTCGATATAGTGGAGAAGAATGAAGGAAGAGTTAATTCTCGAGTCACAATATAAGACGAAAGTAAGCCTTTTTCTGATATATAACAACCGCTGTATGCAACTACTCAGCGTCTCGTCGGTAATCGATTTTTGAAGTACCTCTCGACACTTCTTCTTTTTCTCTCACCATCCTTCCGGGATATGATCTACTGGGGATTTTCTATTGAGCGTGAAAGGGTTGATGGACGTGTCGGAATGCAATACCCAAAAGATCGTTCGGAGCAAGTCTGGTTGAATGGATGTCGTACGGTCATCGTAATGATTCGTTGTAATATTTCAGGTATACATAGATGGAAATCAACGTGGAAATACTTGAGTTCGAGTCCTCGTTCACTGAAATGCTTGCTAATGTGTACAGTTATTGAGAAAATGGTTAATTAATTTGTCGCTTGATATTTTGGAGAGATTTTATATTTATACCTTTGCCATCTTTTGAGGCAGAAGCTTGCTGAGAAAATTTTGACGACGCAATCTACCTGTTTCGTATCTCAGTGGCTAAATTTCGAAATGAAATAGATAATCCTAGTTCTTATCACTACAAAGGTAATCCAAATACACATACTTCAACAATAGAATTGGAGGAAATAGTGTACTTGGAAAAGAGTAAATGAGATAAAGCAACACTTTAGTTTATACACTACCGCAAAATAATAAATATGTATCAAAATATGAATATAAAATTATAAAATTTGTTGAATGAAAATATAAAATTTATTTAAATAATGAATGTGTATAAATTCAGGTGTTAGTTTACCTTATTTACTATTTTCTGTTATGGTATACCAGCGAGTGAAGGCCAAAACCATCGGCGTTGAATAAAGTACGTGATCTAATTATTATTATTATTATAAATACAGGTGTTACAAATGGACAATTTGTCCGGTGGTAACAATATATAAGTTAGTTTACAATTTCACACAATAATACTACTCTATCGTCATCATCTCCTAGATCTATGGCATTATGATCCCGAAATGAAGTGTTTTGTCTATACTCACGGAATACTTGAGCGATTGAACCAGATATTGGATGTTATTGATCTACATAATCTTTATTTTTTTCGTTGAGATGTAGAATTTTGTCTCACATCACTAGTATACAATCAAGGTTTATCATCGTACAGGTAATAAGATGTGAGGATCTCGTCTCCTGAAGCGGTCATAACTTAGTTTTGCGTAACTGAAATCATCGGTCCCTTTATTCCTTAAAATGATCTGTGCCAGGTTTGCATGACGAATTGAGTACTCTTGGGTTTCAGTACGAGTTCGCGCGGTTACCTTGGTATAATCATGATTTCGTAGTGTAATCGTGACTCCATTTCTTTATGGCGACTCCTTTTAAGGACAAGCATCTGTCTTTCTTTACCACCGTCGGCGAGGTTGTAAATAATGTTACGTTCCATCAAAAAGAGTCCCTTTACTTCCTCATCAGGAAATCGAGCTTTTCGATGATTTGGTGTGGAGATAAAATTTTTCTTATATCTTTCAATTACATTTCAATCCCTCGCCCATGTTAATGGGTAAATCTAACTGGTGAGAGGAATGACCTAAAATTTTATCCTGGGACAGTTGGTTGACGAATTCGTGTTGTAGCTTTTACGTGGGCGGGCACGGTAAATATCTTCGAGTGTGAACCATATCTTTGTTGTTTCCTTCTTTGATAGAAAAGTTCATACCTGACAACTGGAGAAAGGTATGTTGGAATCTTGCACGGACAAAGGCAATGAAATCGTCATATATATTTGTCCACCTCTACCGTACAATACGTCTCCTAACTGAAAGGTATGAAAACAAAATGTTTGCTGTTCGTGTTCGTACGTTTTTGATACAAATTTTTTATTGCTCTGCTATGGCGTTGGCAGTTGGCGCTCAGAGACGGTGTCATTGGATTCCCGAGTATATTTTTTTCATGTAGTTAGCACCTCATGTCCGGTAACTGTAACTCATCGGTGAAATTTATTTGAAAGAACTCCTTCATGCATTATGTCATTCCAATTAACAGGTAGAGGAGGTTAACTGGAATGATGCGAAGGAAGTTGGAAATTATATTTCGTGAGGTAACCGAAGCAAAAGAGGGTGAATCTGCTAGGTGTACTGCACCCCGATGTTTTGCTTTTCTTCATTACCGCAAATTGGACTTTGTTTCCAGTCCACTGACCATTTTCTCTCTCGCCATGATCGGATTGGAATCGCTTCTCGATTTTTTACGTTTTATTTCGACTTGTTTTGTAAACTGTGGTTTCTGAAACAGTCGTTCATTTGCACGTGATACAGATTATTGGGAAAGATACAATCGGGGAGAAATTTCATTAAATTTCTTGAAAAGTAGTGCATCTACAGCTAAAATTCCAGATTCTTTACAGACATTCCACGATCTATGGCGTAAATCATTATTTTTGAGTAGTTAATCGTATTGCCCGCTGCTTCTCTGTAATCATTCCTTATATTCATTTATTTGTTATCTATTGTGCCGTATTTTCTAAAAATACGAGGTTACGAAGTACCTACTTTTGGTATACATCTTAATTCTATACAAGTTTTTTTTTCACTGTAATACACCGAAATTCTCTGTATTTCAACTTACAAAGTCATCAAACAAGTAACAATGTGTGCAAATTTTGAAACATTTTTGGAATTGGAAAAATTATTTTGCATCTGTGAAGTAAATTGGCTGTTTAGGTAGTGGCGAGTAAAAATAGTATGTTCTGGCGGCAAATTAACGCACGTTTGAAAAATAATTTTTTCTTATGACACAATTAGATTATGACTCACGCCGCTAGACGCATTACAACATTAGGTTTTATAATTTCATACTTTGATCAGTCATATTTGTCATCGTTCTGTTCCATGTCTTACAGTATCTATTAATGTTAATGAAATTTAGCCTCTTAAATCAATTGGACAATACGTTCTTATCCAACACTTCTAATGAATACTCTTGCTTTGATTGAGTGGTCCTTTCTCAACCGTTTTCACTCAATCCATTACTCTGGAAAAGGTCAGCTTCTATTAACACTCAAGGGTCGATGCTCTATTTAGTCAATTCATTTATTCGCTTCCAAGCGTAATTTTTACTTTATTTCTCTCGAATTTATATGCGCGATGAAATTAACCGGATCTGTCGGACGTAAGATAATTTTTACGACTATCCCAATTGGTAGGAGGAGAACGGCGGCTACCGCCCGCAGGCTAATCTGGAGTGCGAGATTCTTAACCACCTCACCTGCTGTGAATGGAATACAATCGAAAGAATTTCAAATCCTACGTGTCAGAATCATCGCACTGAAAACGGTCATAGAATCCTCGATCGGTGAGGCAAAGAAGTACACTCAATCATCCAGGTTTAAGGCCTTTTTAATATGCAAATTTAGTGCGTCTGATTACATGATCTAGAAAACTATAAACTGATCATACTTAACGTTTGCTTCATCCTTCGGTGGATTTGCTACGCATTTTTACCACTTTTTGTAGCTATAAGTTAGAGGTAGAATCGAATCTAGAAGCCTTTCTTCCTTTCTTTGCATCGAATGGATGTAATTGGAATTGGAAAAGAGTGTTTAAAACTTGAGTTGGGGGTGGCCAAGTACGATCTACGGGATGGTGTATCTCGTAAATTTGCCATATCAAAGATGCTATTCAATGACGGGAAGCCTCTCAGCGTCATAACGGAAGATTTTTTGCAAGTGTTACTACATAATCTCATAGTAAAAAGTAGATCAGAATTACAAATAGAAGCCCGATATAACTGATGTGTGTTTAATCCTTGCCATTCATCAATTGGGCATAATTATCGACTTTTTTCAACAGTTTAAAAATATTATAGACGTAAATAAGCTAGCTAAAAAGTCTACATACAATTACATATGGAGTAAATTGAACTCTAGGCATTGCATGGTGTAGTTGTGTACTCACCGACTTCTACAAATACAGATTAAATCTACTTTTGATTGAGCAAGGAATGTGAGTGGAAATGAACAATTTCCTAGTACAATTTTTTTAAGCCCTTGATATTATCCTCATTTTTATAATTTTAAGTTTGGGTCGTAAAGTTGTTGTAAGTGTGGAAATTTGCTATTCTTCTATCCCTAAAATCTCTCCTGAATTTAATTTCATGTTATGTAAGAGTTATCTGGGCTGGTCATCACTGTGCTTGAAAATTTGACGCTCTGGCCATGAGTTTTTCTCTTCTGGACCAAATAAATCTTCAAAGTCAATTACAGTATTTTATATTGTTTCATCTAAGAGACAGGGAAATGTCTATAAACTAACCAACCACTATAAGAGGACAATTTCTCATTAAAAGCTCTGGATTATTAAATAATAACCCTATATCAAAGTTACGTTTTTATAAAAGATAATATTTTAAGGGCATTATTCTTGGATGTATTATTTTATTAAATCATTCTCTCTTGAGTGTATTAATTTATTATATTATTATTTATTATTTTATTAAATTGACTCAGTTTGTCATATAACAAGCAATTATCAAAAGTGGGGCGGTCCCCCGCTCTCTGGATTCATTCCCTGTCACAAGTTCAACTCATATAATCCATTAATGATCCGGTTGCATGACTACGATATACGACCGTGATTCCTACTCTATCACTAGAATTTGCTTCACATCCTCTTAAGTGGTTCACGCAGGCAACTTCTCCCTTTCGCATCCCCCCTTCTCCAGCGCATTTAGCTCCCGCATCCATGCATCCATCCTTCCTTCATTCCTTACAACATTCCCTCCGTCGCGTCCGGGGACGAGTCGATTGGCGCCGCCGCTGGAAGGCGCCACCGTCGCTCCCCTAAGGCGCTTCACATCGGCGCCGTTGAAGAAGGAGGGTCGTCGACACTGCTTGCCCCCGTCGCCCCTCCGTTTGGACGCGCGTGGGTCCTCTCCTCTCTTCGGATGAGTTTCGCCACACATTCCGACACCTCCCACCCTCCTGCCTCTTTCCGTCCCCCGGGGGCAGAAGAAAGCGAGGCGTAGCGGAGTCCCCGCGGGGCCCTCGGGCTGGAAGCCTCCTCTTGCCCGCGGCTAGAAGTCCTCTGCTTGCCTACGAAGCCATTCGATTCGCGATGCGAGCGGCTACCGATTGCGTGGCCCCCCGCGGTCCTCCTCGGTGGAACAGAGTAGTCAAGTCGCTCATCGCGGGGAATTGCATTCACGGATGGAAGTTGACTTCTGTTCGCCCTCTTTCCATCCTTTTTTTTTTCTTTGCGGCCGCAATTCTCCTCGGCGGGTATGCTTGAGAGAGGCGACCATCGGCTTCGCAGTGGTTTTCCGAGATTTAGATTCTCGGAGGTGTTATGTCTCGTTTTATGCGCGCTCGTACGAGTCGTTTGGCTCGTTTATGGTAATTTTTGCTGGTGGTTGGGGTGTTAGGTCGCAGGAAATATATAATTTTCCATGTTCATTGGGGTTTCTAATTTTATTGTTGAATGACCAGATATTCTTTTCTCAAGGCTACATATTCAAAATTTATAAAACGTTCCGACGAAGTTCCGAATATTAAACTACTACTTCTGGAAGTGAAATTCTCATTGATTTCTGTATTACTAGAACGCTAATTGGCGATTGACAGATGTCTGATGTTCATGCACTTGGGCCGAAATACGAAATCGTTCTAAATTTTCTAAAATGTCGCAGAAAATATCTATTAATAAACGATTTGTCAGTTAATCAAGTTTCTTTCGGGCGATCTTAGTTTTTTTTCTTGTGAACTTGACCGATATGCTATCTTTCCATTCAGCTTTAACGTCGCATTAAGTCACTAGTATATGATGTCGATTATATACATGCAAGCATTACATTGCTGGAAGTAGTAATTTTAAAATTGCGTCGACAGTTAAGGTCATTTCCTCAACAGGAATCGAACCCGGGACCTCTTTCACCGAAGCCGATTGCATTGCCTTCATTTGGCCCTTACACCTTGCTATTGTTTCGGGTTATTCGGTCGATTATTGGATATGACGGATAATCTATTTTTATTCCTTTTTCGAAAGATCTAATTACATTTTTTTAAATAGTCATCGTTTGCTTATGATACATGAGATTTTATTTTTGTCCAATCAAATTGAATACTCTTAAAATATTATTTTATTTTCATGCGACAATTAGTTTCTATACGTAGAAAAGGATAAACTTGGTAATTTTCCACACAATATTTATTTGCACGACCGGTTTCGCCACCGGAGTGGCATCATCTATATTGTGTGGAAAATTACCAAGTTTATCCTTATCTACATAAAATTCATTATTGGTCCTTTAAGATTCATACCAACTTACTTACGCATTTTCATACTCAAATTTACCTTCGTTATTCCATAGATGCGTCGATCTACAAGCACAAGTCCATCTCATTCTGGCTAGGTGAGGAAAGTAAGAGCAAACTACGTCACTCCTCATCTTGCCTAGTAACCTTTTTGGCGGCTAATGGTGAAGGAGTTTAGGATTCAACCAGAATTTGAGCTCATTGTTCTATCGACTTAATGTATTTCGTTGCTACCATGACTACTGTCATACTTTCAATTCCCTTGGAATTATTTCGGTACAGAAAGTAGAGAGCTTTCGATATTATCACTGATTAACATTCCCTGTGTTATCCGCTTAGTTGATTCGGTATCGATGTCATATACTATTTTAACATATTTCATACGGCAAGNCGTATCTTATTCTTTGATTTACAGCCTTCGTATTAGCCGCTACATAATCTTTACATGTGATTTGTAAGAAAATGGCATGCATTGTGTCCATTCATACGTTCAAGAATCGAATAAGAGGGGAAAATTTCCCCGAGAATATTTAATCTTTTTTTTCATTTTCAACTTTACCAGGAGTTCTTCAGGTTTCCCATTAAAATTATTCTTAAAATTCAATTCAGTTACATTTATTCTTGATATGTAATATACGCAAATATTGGATACATACTCAACTATTCCGTTTTAAGGATAATGAAAGGGATACATTTTCGAAGAATTACTTCTGCTAAATCCTAAAATAACAGATAATCCTTTTTTTAGTTTGTGAACCCTACGCTAGGTTTTATTTCTCATCCATATAAGAACATAGGCAATACGTATTTTTACGTATCGTGGCTGTTACGTCGTCACTTTCTCGTCGTTTCCTTCTCCATGCTGCGATGCTGCCGATTAGAACCGACTATTACGGACGGCTGTTTTTGCTCGCTTGGCTGTTATTCTCTTATATTAGGAGATGATGGTAAAGATTAAGTCTAAGACCTAAAATTCTGCCTTTACACGATCTTACGAGTTTTCGGGATTTTGCGGTATTTTTTAAGTAAACGCATCTGCCAGCCCTTCTTGTGTCTGACAAAAAATCGGTGCCTTTTTTTTCTTGTTATTTCGTTGGAAAAAGCGTATATCGGTGGTTTAGTTTCGGATCATTCGTAATGGATAAAAGGATGAATGAGGGACTTGTAAGTGGAGAGATGTATTCGAAATTACTTGCTCCACTAATGGGGCGTGAAAAAGTCTTCTTTTCGAAAACATCGCAGAATAAATGTTTTTGTTGCCCTCCTGAGGTCTACTGCACGTTTCCCTCTCCCAACCAAGTTGCCAATAAAGTGTAGATTTACCTTCGTTTATTGAAGATTTCTTCTCAAGCATGTCAATCTCTGCCCTCTGAACAGCTTCAGAGAGGTGTTATGATTGATGGTGCATCGTAATTTAAGAGTACTTGATCGTTTTAGAAATTATGAGCTCCAAGTTCTTTGCACTGTTCAAGGTTGTTGAGTGTTCTTACTCCCAGATAGCTTGTTCTGTTTTTAAATATTGTTTAACCGTTTATGTAATTTTGATTTAAATTAATGAGGTTTAATGTGGAAATCTATTTGTCTTTAAACTTAGATATACACGTTTTTACTTAAAATGCCTTTTATGGAGCATTTAAACATTACTTTTAAATATTTATTTAGTTTTAAGTCATGGTATAAATTGGTATTGCTCATTACTTGAGAATGAACCATGAACGGCAGTTTCTGGAATTTTCTGTTCATAGCTAGGATAGAGTTAGTCCATCAGTCAGATATCTCTACATAAGTATTTAACTGTTCAATCGTTCATAATTTATTTAATTAATTTGACCACCTTTATGCATGAGGTAAAAATTGTGTCAAATATTGTGACAAGATTTAACTTATAAAAAATTCATAGGATACAGAACATATGGTTTTTATTGTTTCCCAGGTGGATGCTTAATCTGATATAAAACACAGTCATGAACATTTGTGAATGGTTTATGAAAGCACTAGCCACTGAATTTACTTAATGACAATAAAATTTCACTGCATAAAATTCTTACTCTTGCTGTATTTTATCTAACTGTTAGTCTTTAATGTTATAACATTGTGTGAATGTTTGTTTTTCTTCTAAGCATGGGTCAGTACGAATTTTATTTTGTAACTTGAGAATTTTGTAGTATTTTTATTGCTGAATTCTGATTTTGGAAATATTTAAATGATATTTATTTCAAAATCTTTTCTATAGTAATTATATTTTTAGATCTTATTTTACCTTTGAAATCATATCTACTGTTAGCCTTCCTTTGATGACTTATGGATTTTGTCTTTCATTACAGACCGTGACCCAGACTGTGGTAGTGGTGTTGGAGGAGGTGCTGAAGGTGTTTATCGGTCAGCTGTCCAGGAGAGTGCGCTGGTGGTGTCACTTCAGATGTTCAACCTTCTCCTGGAGCGCTGTGTGGCTCTTCTCAGAGACCTTTGCCACACCTCTCAGCTTGAGTCAACACCCCTCCAGCCCCCTTCACCTACCTCTTCCTCCTCAGCACCCTCAGACTCAGCCAGAGGAACTTCTCTAGCTACTTCCACATCCTCTGTTTCCTCTTCTGTTGAGCCCACCCCTGATCCCTCACCCCAACCAACACCTGCTCTCCAACTCCTTGGTGGAAATGAGGATTTGCAAACTCTTCTCCCTGCAATAAAGGTGTGTTTTTGCTTTTATATGTGCAGTAAGTCAGTTGGTAGATTCAGTGGGGGGGGGGGGCAAAGAAGCAATTGTCTCCCCCTGTGGTGACTTCATATTAATAGCCTTTTGCTTAGGATCTAATGAGAAGCTTGAAATAAAATCACATTGTGAAAAATGTTCACAATTGATATACATCACTGCATTTATAATAACAAAATGGTATTTAAAAGTTAATTAAAGATAAGCTCAGAAGATAATTGTCTTAGACTGCGCCACCTTAGCAGTAATTCCTCTGACTGACTTAGTCATGTCAGTTTTAATGGTGTCATGCACTTTCAAGGAAGATTAAGTTGAATTTAATTCTTCAGAATTTTCTGGACTTAACATATACTTCTACACTCTACCATGGAGTGTTCTTCACTAGTTTTTAGTTTTATTGTTTTGATTCATTGAATGTAATGCTTGATCTTTGATGGATTGTTTGCTGATGGATGTTGAAAGGGTTACATATTTTATGTTGTCAGTGTACCTAGCCTTTTCCCATTTCATTTGAAATAATTTGGAAGATTCCCATTTATAGCTGTGTGATTTATTCAATTGCTGTCATCAACATGCATAATTAACACCCAGTATACAACCATCCACATTTTTTCTGCATTCAAACTTATATATTCAGCATCTATATTTATGACCAAGATTGCTAATAGCCATTTTCATTCATGTTCTGATTCTACCTGGTATTTTATGAAGCTATCTTCTAATGAAACATTTTATTTATAAAAGGAATTAAAATTAATGTAATTAATTTTTTCTTTCAGATTTGGTGTGATTGGCTGCTTTGTCATAGTGCTGTTTGGAATCCACCTCCCTCTTGTACAGATTATTCCATTGGGTGAGTTTATTTTAGGAGATTTATAGGTAAGAGTCGGGAAAAAGAAATATAGAGGCATGCAATATCCATGATATAGCATTTGAAGGTAATAGTAATGCATCTACTTCCTGGTAAATGCTGCCTTCTGGATATTCTTTTGCCATATTCTGATTCTTTTCAAACCAAGGAAAATGTTTGTTGATTAATTAAATAGTTTTCTTCCTTGTGGGTTGGAAGTATATATTTTTTACTGTTGGTTATTGTATGATTATCTTGATAATTGACCATTGTAGAGAGTGATAAGATGAAGGCAATATTTTTTTATGGAATTGTGATCCTTCAACTGAATTTCTTACATTTTAGATTTTAAGAATGGCACAGTAGAGTCACCAATCTAAGTCAGTAGTTCATTGGTATGAAATATGGTTCACTTCCAGTATTTTTTCCAGGTGTTTTAAAAGGTATTTTGGTGTGTTTGATTTGCTTTAGCCCACCTGGTGATGCATGGAGTCGTCTTGCTGAGCTTGTAAGTTTACTAGGGCGTCTTCAGCATGGCTGTACAGAGATTTCCGAGATTCCTGGAGAAGGCCTTGATCCAGTTCGCTTGCCAGAAGATTCTACATTATCAGGGTTCACTCCTCTAATGGCCAATGCTCTGGAACCTGGCTATGCTCCTTCTGACACTGACATGGTAAACTGTGGTCAACTGTGATTTCTATTTAATACATTATCACTTACTTTTGCGATGGTAGCATCTAGAGTTGCATAACATACAAATAATGTTTAATATAATTAATGACTTTAATGTAATATCATTTAAGTTTTAGGCATTGGTAGAAATGCACTTAGTAGTTGAGATGGGACATTATGTATCTCTTTAATGCACAAAATAATGCTCGTAATTAATTATGTAAGAAGCTGGCTTAACATTTCCTGTGCTGCACCCACACATATATATTTATGTTTATTTATTACATTTTGAACATTAATGGTCATATTTAAGTGGTGATACAGGATTATTATGGAACCATTTAAGTAAGGAAGATGAAAATCATGTATGAAAACTTTATCACATTATCACCAAAGCACATTTTCATTATATATTGTATATACTTATTGTTAACAAAAATTATTGCTCACTTATTATCAATGGTCTTTTATTTCATATAGTAACTCCATTTAATGCCAAAAATTTGATTTAATCTGCAGGAGCTTGCTCAAGTGTGCTTGCGTATTCAAAAATTACTGTTCTTTGGGACTGAGTTCCTTTGTGGTCTGGACCCACCAGTTCTGAAGCTTCATGTTGTTGGAGAGAGGGGAGAGTCAGAGTATGTTTCTGTTGTTTCCTCTTGTCCCAATTCTTCCGCTCCTTCACCTACACATGCTACATCAGGCCAGGTATGTGATTACATTACAAAATTCTAGATAATGAATAATAATATCTGTATGTGGATCACTGTATTGCAGAATGTGTCACTTTTCTTGACAAACAGTTGATTTCAAGTATATATTCCTTTCATTGTATTATAACCTCAACTATTGTTATAAAAGTTAGACACTCCCTTATGATTACATAATTTGGTACAAAGGTAAATTCCGTTATGTTGTTGTATGCTGTGATACAGATATATTTTGATTTATAAATAATATGATTTCTAATCTCTTATGGATTTTGTCTTTCATTACAGACCGTGACCCAGACTGTGGTAGTGGTGTTGGAGGAGGTGCTGAAGGTGTTTATCGGTCAGCTGTCCAGGAGAGTGCGCTGGTGGTGTCACTTCAGATGTTCAACCTTCTCCTGGAGCGCTGTGTGGCTCTTCTCAGAGACCTTTGCCACACCTCTCAGCTTGAGTCAACACCCCTCCAGCCCCCTTCACCTACCTCTTCCTCCTCAGCACCCTCAGACTCAGCCAGAGGAACTTCTCTAGCTACTTCCACATCCTCTGTTTCCTCTTCTGTTGAGCCCACCCCTGATCCCTCACCCCAACCAACACCTGCTCTCCAACTCCTTGGTGGAAATGAGGATTTGCAAACTCTTCTCCCTGCAATAAAGGTGTGTTTTTGCTTTTATATGTGCAGTAAGTCAGTTGGTAGATTCAGTGGGGGGGGGGGGCAAAGAAGCAATTGTCTCCCCCTGTGGTGACTTCATATTAATAGCCTTTTGCTTAGGATCTAATGAGAAGCTTGAAATAAAATCACATTGTGAAAAATGTTCACAATTGATATACATCACTGCATTTATAATAACAAAATGGTATTTAAAAGTTAATTAAAGATAAGCTCAGAAGATAATTGTCTTAGACTGCGCCACCTTAGCAGTAATTCCTCTGACTGACTTAGTCATGTCAGTTTTAATGGTGTCATGCACTTTCAAGGAAGATTAAGTTGAATTTAATTCTTCAGAATTTTCTGGACTTAACATATACTTCTACACTCTACCATGGAGTGTTCTTCACTAGTTTTTAGTTTTATTGTTTTGATTCATTGAATGTAATGCTTGATCTTTGATGGATTGTTTGCTGATGGATGTTGAANTAAAGATAGCTGTTTCTTTGTAAAATACTCTGAGATACCCATGAGTAAGGTAATACTGGAGAAAAACTTACTGAAAAAAAAGTATTTATATTTCCAAGTGATTCATTATTATTTCCTTTTTCCAGATGGATTCTTATTAACTTATATATATAGTAGAAAGTTTTTGTGTGTGTATTTTCATCTGTAACTCGAGAACAAGATGTCACACAACTTTTAAACTTTGAAGAAAGTTAAATGTCTTGCCCGGACAGATAATAGGCTCCTTTTTGTTCACCTAACTGTCCCTGTTTTGACTCCACTCATTTCAAACTGTTTCTGTAAGAAATGCATGTAAAGCTCACTTTTATTGCTTCAATGGTTTGTTTCATTTGCAAAATTAAATCAGAAAGAATAGAGGTACAAAATCGAGACAGCACCAAAAGAAGGGGAATTGAACGAAAATTCTTATTTTGGCCATGGAGCGATGCTTTCGAATAGAAATTGCAAGAATTTTGATCAAATACGAGAACATTTTGCAATATTTAGTATTTATAAACAACCGTTTCCTCTGAAAACTAACCATTGTTGAATCCGAGCTCATGCATTTTAGTTCACTCAGTTTATTCTGTTTCTTTTGCAAAATTAAGTAAGAAAGAATAGTCCCTTCAAATCAAGACAAGTACCAAAATAAGGGAAATTGAATGAAGATTATTATTTTGGTTGTTGAATATTGTTTTCTGTTCAAAATTGTGAGAAATAAAATAAATGAAACTAAATAAAATTTTGAGGTTTTAAACAAATCATCGCTGTGACAACCAATTCCATTGTTGAATCCAAGCTCATGCATTCTCATATTTTCCTGGTTTAGATTCAGCAGGAACTTCAGCTAGCTATTAATATTATAGTAAAATGTGTATCACAATTTTTATTTCATCTAAATTTGTTTTTGAATCAAACAGATTTCACTTATCAATGTGGATGTATTTGATGTTTACTCTGTTTCTTTTGGAAGAATGACCCAGATGCACTGGAGAGCTTCAGTGAGGAAGAGGAAGATGATGATGAGGAAATTGAGAAAAGGAGGGAAGAGGATACAGGAGTGAGAAGAAAGACTGATTGGGCTGATGCAGATGATGAGGAAGAGGAGATCAGGAATCTACTCAGTCGTAGGGAAGAGCTTGAAAAGAGGCGCATTTCACAGGAAAAGCTTACTCAGAGAGTAATGGTGAGTGTAAAGAGGCTCACATTTATCATCATACCTTTTAGTCATGTTTCTTTCCTACTCCTCAGCATATGTTTTTATCCTCTGTGTGTCCAGCTGTCATTTTTTGTGGCTCGTAGCTGCAGATTTTGTTTGTGTGGCACAGTATAGCAGTTGGCTGTCATCCAGCATTTATGTTTTTTTTCCATTTGGTTTGATGATTTATAGAATAAAATCCTCTTATATGAGTTTGGAACAGTGTTAAGTAAAAACCATACTTAAAAGGATAATTTATAAGATTACCTTACGGAGCCAGATTTTTACAAAATTTAATAGGTATGAATTCGTGATGGAAGTTTATTGTTTATGTTTTATTGGCTTGATTTCTTTATTTATAGTTTTTCAAAACTTATCGAGGTTTTTGAAGGTAAAAGCTTGTGTAATTGTTACTGTGATACAGGAATTCTTATCAGCTCTACATTAAAATGATTATATACATTAAAATATATGCATATACATAAAAATGATTTATAAATTTTGATGAGGTTTAATTTTTAGCCCCCATGATGATGGTTTTGTGTTCATCTCCTGTAATGGATAGTAATACTTTGATCTTGTGGCGATTGTTCTAACTTTGAACAGTGTCATTATTACAAGTCTAATGATGTAATCATTAAGATCTGAAACACAAAACTGCTTCATGTTTAAATCATTTCTTATCATTGATTTCAGCGGAAATGAATGAAATCTGATATCAACTTTCCTAACCTATGAATTTCAATCTAGTTAGAATGGATTTAGAGAAATTTTCTCATGAATTGCATTAGCGGTAATCAGCAGTTCCTGAAAATCTCACTGTGATCTAATGAGCAATACATTTAAGATAAATGTTACTCGAGCAAATTCGGTTACAGTTGGTTTGATGTGTTTTTCTTCCACTGAAACCCTTTTTCAGTGAGGATTTTAGTTAGGCCAATTTAAATAAAATTTATTGTTTGGACTTTGAATCGGCTGAAGAGGCAGATTTAGCACCCTTGATTGGAATTATTCGGAATATAATGCTGAAACATGAGCGAGACAAGCTAGTTTGCTTCATCCTCTGCATTTTATTAGAGGTGATTTTTGAAATCTAGCTTATCCTTTCTTTGCTAAGCTGATAGATCTGTCTGTAAAAGGGTGGTTGGATTCATGGCAGTGGGAAATACATCCCTGGTTGTGAGAAACTCTCCCCATTCCTCTCCCTCATCTCTGTACGCATTTTTATCATTCATTTTTCATTCCATCTTTGTTCCCTGCCGGGAAAATCACCTATCATCTTCTAATTCTCTTCTTCTCTTTCTTCAGTCCGTTTTGTCTGAGCTGTTGTAAGATTGCGATAATTTAACCTTTTCGAAGGTTTTCCTCACAGCTACCGGCAACCACTCCTAATTATGATTACTTTCACGTTGGGGCCCTTTACATTAGCATTGCATGGAGTTCATTGCATTCAAACTTGACCCTTGTTCTTGATTTTAGCACAACCGAGGAGTTTCTCGTAATTTGCGTATTTAATATATCTTGCTGTGCATTTAAGGATGGTAGTGTGTGGAATTGAAGTTCCATCACAGTATTGCGATCTTTCTCTTACGTAAATTTAGCTTTCTTCTTGATGTTTGGAGAGTATCAAAAGGAAGAGCTGGTAGTTAAATTGTGGCTTCTTAAATTGCCATTGAATTGGTGTCTCGATTTGCCGATGCCAATGAGTATTTACCCCCAAAAGCAGTTTTTACGGAAGATTTCTACGGCAGTTAACCGGGTGATTGGGCCTTGGATTTAATGCCCGAGGAGCCCATTTTTTCTCGACCTTCTGTATCGTGATTTACTACGAAGACATTGGTGTATCGATAGGTAAATAAATAATATTTCGAGAGTTCTTTACGTTCCATAGCTTCACTATATCCATCACTGTATCTAAGCACTTACCTGTTTGATTACCAAATAAAAAATCATCGACGTGGTCTTAAAAGAGCTGAATTGCCATTATCGATCAAATTGTAATTTTTTTATGTACAGTTTACTAATTCATTCATGAAATACAATATTTTTTCTGCAAATACAAATCTAAACAATTGCATATTTTGTGATTTTAAGATTTCAGATGTATCAAAAATGCTGTAGGTCTGAAGTTTAGCGCGACTAACTCTTCCTTTTCGTGCTTTTCTTCGATCACAGGAAGTGGTTTTCTTTCCTTTGTTGTCGAAAACATTCTGAAAAATGTTCCTCATAACTCCCACTCCTAAAAGTTTGACGAAGAGGAAGAAATCTTGTTTAAAATTTGTGTATCACGTTGGGCCTTGAAAATAAGTAGAATCACGAGCGTATTTTGATAGCCACTATAAAATGCACGGGATTTCTATCTCTCGAAAAAGAGTTGATTGATGTGATAATTTTATCTACAGTCGCGGTTGTTTTCTCTATAAAAGATTTCAGTATTAGATTACCGAGGCAGAGCTTTGGTTCCTGAAAAATCTTACCCGTTTGAACCTTTAATTGCTCCTCCGACTGTATCCAATTTTATCTCGATTCGAAGTGTTAATTCGACTCTGCATCTCTTCCCATTCAGACTCTTAAAGCCTCCATTTTCGTCCTCGCCGTATGACTCAATTTATTTGCTTTTATGGCAGGCATCTCTATTTATTTTGTCGTGATGTAGACGTCAAGGGCCTCTCCCTTTTGTCTATGGACCTCCATTCTTCCGCCGCTCTTTCATTGTTGCCTATTTAATCGACTTTCTTTTCACCGCATCTCCTTTTATATTCTTCGGGCTCCAGCTTTCCCTTATTTTTTCGGATGCCATCGAACCTTATAAGGTGCGGATGTTACGAATTTATCGCCGGATGCTTACGGTGGCGTTTTTCTAACTTTTAAGGCCTCTATTTGTCTCCCGTTCCCGCCTGATTTTCTCATTATTCCGCCTATTGCTCGGACGTCCAAGGTATGTTTTTTCGATTCCACCCGTCCGTGTTTTTGTTGATTATAACGATATACTGTCGAAATAGCATGCTAATGTCATCAAAACATAATGAGGGCACAATGCGTCCATCTGGAGGTGGCGGATTGCCTACGTTGATTAGTCCACCCCCTGGCGGGCAGAAGCCGCGGGATGAAAAACGTCACTTTTTTGTTTTGCTTTTCCTGCGCGAGTGCGCGCTTGACTTTTTTTACGCGGGAGTGAGAGAGCGTGGCTGAGATGGCGGGAAAACTTCCTGCTCGTTTTGACGCTTCAATCTCTCCAAAACTAGAAGCAGAGTTGATCGGAAACAGATGTTCGCTAATGGAAGAAAAGAATGGCATACCTTTCGGATGGGTGAACGTCATACGTCCGTCTACTCCGTCCATGCTGGGATTGATTGATTGGGTTCGCAGAATGCGGTGGCTTAGAAGGATTTCGGAGATGAGTAATGGAACGAGGAAGAGGAATGGGAGATTATTGGGAGGCAAGAAACCTTGGTGTAGATTTAGAGTCTTGAAAAGCTGAGAAATTTGCGTGGGGAAGAAGAAGGAAACTCTTGATGCTGGTAATCCGCTATCAGTCTAAGACAGGAACCTTTTTTCATCGAAAAGTCGCATTTAATATTCTATTGCATAATATAGGCCGTATGTAAAACCATCAGACCGCTCTCGAGACGCAGTTTGCCCACATTCTAATATTTTAACATTGAAATTTTGCATGAAAAAACGAACTCCTTCCCAGAGTGAACTAAAAGAGAACAAGAGTTTGTTTTTCATTTGCTGGTATCTGAACGACTGAGAGACAAAATTATATAAATACGGGCAGTTTAACCATTAAGTGACTAAAAGGACACACAGATCGTCCGAAAAGACAGCAGGTTCCCCACCTCTCGTCAAAGATACGTCTTTGGCTTTCCATGAGAAATTTTAGCTGGACCAATCAATTTTTAATAGCCTTCTATATCAGAATGTATTACAATAAATTATGCTTGGCTTTTGCTATTTTATTCTGAGTTAGATCAGTTGTGTACCATCTCTTGTATTTTCTTTGCCTAATAAACTACTTGAAGACTCAGAAACCAACCCTTTCTACTGTACGCCATTGGTTCTAGATAGAATTATTCTATCCGCCACTGTTACTGTTGAGGCAAAAGATTAGAGAGGGTTATTAACGGAGTTTTTCAGTGAAGCTAAAAGTAATAATATGTATGCAGACAATGTTATTTTTGTTATAATTATACAATTAAATCATAAAATTTTGTTAATTATAAATTTATTCTTTTATTAAATTAATCGTTTCAAGAGACTTTTACAACTGCTGAATAATTCACGTAAGCATGTTAATTAAAATAATTTTTGTTCGCTCATCATATCCTTACAAACTCCCTGTGCAATTGAAATAAACTGTCTATATTAGAAAATTATAGATCCAAAATGGAGAAGGAAGTGGTGACTGAGAAATAAAGCGAAGGATATGTTTTCAATTCCAAATTTCTTGTGGTTTCGGAGGTATGGAAAGGAAGGAGTAAAATCTGAAGATATCGGAAGTTGAGGATCGGCGTGAAGTATTGTGTTAGAGAGATAACGCGATGATAGGTAAAACATACGCGAAACATAGAAAAGTATGGTGTTCTCGTTCGATGGAGAGAATAGAATCGGCGGTTGTTGAGATGCGGCAGTAAGATACAAAATCGCGAGGGTGAGGTGAGGCAGAAATAGCGAGGTTGAGGCGTCCCTGTTGCGATTATGCCAGTAAATCCGCTTTAATCGCGTCGTTATCCGCGTAAAATATCAAGATAAAGGGGAGGATCGAATGTCTTCCTCGAACCATTCATTCCTAGAGGCAATTAGGAGAATTAACGGAGACCGGAGAGCCGTTTCCTCCGCTTCATCGTTTGCTGATTAAAAGTAATAACTCGAGAGGGCGTAGAGGGAGTTGGCGCCGATGGCGGAAGATATGCTAATGCCATTCTCTCCGCCGTCGTTGTTTTCGACATCGCGCGAGCCAAAGCGTCGCGTTAAATTGGAGTCCCTTCGGAGTACGGTTTGTAGTGACTCATTGATTGCCATCCGGATTGGATATCACTCGCTTCAGAACCGGTGCCAAGTATTTAATTAATATCTCGGGTTGGGAATGCATAAAATGGCGAATTGATGGTTTGTTTCGGAATGGCGCAGGAGAAAACGGAAGGAAAGGAAAATTATGGAAGGAGTTGGGTCTGCCGTCGCGGATTCATTGCGGGAGGCTCGAGAGATGTCTTAAAGCGCTCGTGCTAATTGTCGGGGGATAAAGATTTGCTCTTTATCAGCGGGGAGGGAGTGGTTGACATCTCTTGTAAACATGCGATTGCGTCCCTAAGTCTCCGACTGCGTTTAATGTTTAAACCGGCTCTTGCCTATGGAGATATAAACCATCGGAAAGGTATGCAATGTCTCCTCTGCTTGGTAGAATTCTATCGCTTCATATTCGTTTCTTGTAAACAGAAGGAGATTAAGTTACGGTTGAGCGTTTTCAAAGTAATTGATTTTATTAATTGGATTACTTAGAGTGGACAAGGGTACTTCAACACCTTCTCCGTTTCCTGACTATGTAGTTTATAGAATTCTATGAGATAAAATTTCATGCTATTTTAATGAGATATCGTCTGGATTGGATTCTATACCAGAATATATTATTCCTGAAAAAGGTGAAAATAGTAATCCGGAATATTTGGGGTATGGAAGTATCTCCGGCTGATACATTACTATTATTATTAATCTTATTTTCTGCGATTCTCTTTTCGATTTATACTTTACTATATAATAAAGGTGCTATAATTAATGGCAACTTAATGATTCTAAAAAAAGAGGAATTTATTCGCAAGTTAAACTCGATGTTTACTGTGACCTCTTAAGATTCGTGTTCTCATACTTCTTTAGCAGTCTTTAGGTATGCAGCAAAGATGACAAGAATATCATCACATCTGAAGCACCGGGATGCGTGCATTGGAGTGGTTATTACTGAATATTTGTTTCCCATGCGATTCTGAAATTGATTTAGCGCACGAAATCGTGTATTATTTTGGTCTCTCCTTATTGATTGCTATGAAAGGTGTTAAATGCCCATTTTCATCCCATACTGGAACGTTTTCTAGTTCCACAAACATTATTGCTTAGTGAGGAGAGGAAGGGAATATACCATACTTCTTAGCTTGTTTGGTAAGCCCCATTACCTCGCAAAGCCTTTTGTAAGCTAATGCTTTAGAGGTTGAGGTTCAAACGGCCTTCGCGATGAATTCTTTACTGGTAGGCAATGCAAGACATAAAATTAAAAATATTTTATTACAAAATTGCCTCCACAATGTCCTGTTAAAAGAAATTCCACCTTCCTTTTACCCTTCACCCTCAGAAATCGCTAAAATCAGAAAAATATAGATGTAAAGTAGTTGAAAATAAAATAGCTTAAATTCATTTCTATAAATAGAATATCAGTTCAGATATTATGCAAATTAATATTACCAGCTTATCCCGCGCTGGAAGAAGTAAAACGTCTCTATATCTAGCTATTAAATTCCTAAATTGGCAAATATCCCTGTATAGATCTACATCTAACTAAAGCAACTTAGAAATTTGTTTCATCGATAGGTGAGATTGTAAGTTTTCCTCTTTGACTGCGGAAAAATTAGCGGCAAAGATAAAATCACTTCAGACTTCACAGTTTGGGATCACATCATTAATCTTTTCATCATATAATTTTAATGACAATTCATAGAGAAAGCTCTTCGAAACAGTTTGTACGCTGTTGTATGTTGAAATCCGTTGTATGTCGCTGCTGAATGTTACCTGTGGTGAATTTCAGCAGTCAGAGGCCCTAGGTGCAAGGACGATTTTGAGATCCCAGCTAGACACATCTTAAGAAACGATAAAACGTAATTTTTTGGAACTCTTAACGGCGTGGCCCTCAGGTTGCGCCTAATGGCAAATCCGTCTCTGCATGTAAGTCACTCGAAGCACTTCCTGTTTACCCCCAGATTTTTTGTAGCAATGTTTTCTCAGCGCTTAAAGATCTCGTTATGTGATAAAATAAAAGTCCGTTGGTAAGGCATTGCGAGCTCGTGTAGGATTTGTCACTCTGGTATTCGGTCGGCTGGATTTTCCTCGTAATTGACGCCGCAAAAGTATCTAGAGATCGATAAAAGAGTCAGATATTGATTGCAGGCTTGGTCCATTTTGTTTCCTTAGGATTCCTTCGCTTTATCTTATCCGCGGGGAATCGCTGTCGGAATTCTTCCTCTAATGAATAATTCCGGCTCTGGCTGCGAAGAATTGCGTGCGGATACTTCACCCTCATGCCATTTGGCGTGTGCGCCGACACCCGATTAATTCCTTACTCTGCGGCTAAAAAGCTTTTCCTCCGCATTAGTGCAATAAAAATCCACTTTATGATGCATAATTACGTTAGATACTGTTGTGAATACGTTTGGTGTCGTTATTTTTATTTTGTAGCGAGGGGGGTGTCAGTTAAAGCTGTTTTTCCGAGAATGTATTGGGACTGACCGGAATGCGAAGTATCGCAGGTTCCGCTTTCCTAGTCGAAGTGAGACTAGATATCCCTGTGCACGCATAAACATTTCTCTTTTAGAAAGTATCGACGGCTGTAAAATAGTTCGGACTGTATACAGTAAATGTACTGGAGAGTTCACGAGGTTTAGTCTCCAACCATGACTTACGATTGACTCTGTTGGTTATCCTATCGAAATATAACTCTTTAAGACTTGGAAAAGTTAAATAATCCACTACGCCTTCAATTTTTCTATTGTGAAATTACTAGAACTGTTATTGTTATAATTTTATTATTTGCCAAATGAGATGATTATTTTCATTTTATGATATTAAAGAACTTGGGAAAATAGAAGCTTTATTTATATTAAAGCTAAATTATATTTTACTAACAGCTGTTTTTCTCTTTTAAAGAAAAATAGGGAATATAGAATCTTTACAAGGGTTCGGCGAACTCATTTTTTGCTGAGATATTTTTTTAGAAATTTCATCTTAATAATTTTCTGCAGAGAAAGGCGAGGTTTTTATTGCAGTTTCCGTAAACCACTTCTTATTCATTGAATTTTCAAACGTAAATGCATTTATCTTTATTGTCTTCGAAAATATTATTGTCAGTTAGTATAGAGTTTTTAATTTCTATGTGCTGATGAAGTGAAATGCCACTCATTGCTGATGATGAAGACGCTTAGTTTTATTACAATTTGACTTGGCAAAGTTCCTCTCTTCCTTTTGATATCCATACAATTGCAATACGTTTGCAATTGAAATAGAATATTATGGTTATGCTAATAATAGTAAAATATCTTAATATTTTCGTGATTTTTATTCATAAAAGTTATTGCTCATAGGTTCATACTTGATTATGGAGTTCAGGCAACTTATCCATTTCATCACGATGGTTTTACGTATTGTAAATCCTTGGTCTCCCTATTCTTTAAATTTCATGTTTGATTCATTGTACTCCATGAGCTCTATGGTATTTTATACTGTTTATTTTTATCTTAAAATTACTAGGAGGTTAATTCCTCTAACCTAAAGTAATCGATGCAGTTCTCCAGCTCACCTGCAGCATTGATAGGTAGCTATCGGAGGGAAGCACCCCGGAACCGAATTCACATCTCTGCGAAGGGAAATCCCTCTCTCAGAGGTCATTCCCCAAAAGGAACTAGCGTTTGCTTTCGAACCGCCTCGCCAAATCCCGATTAGGCGCAATCCATCGTTTTAAAAAGCTCTCTATATCCGAGTAAACGAATTTATCCGTCACGTTTACGGCCGACTACGCTTTTCGTGCGTGCGTTTGGGTGTGTGTGTCCGCCAACGAGGGGTGGAGAGATCCATCTTTCTATCGAAGGAAGGGATTACATGTTGGAGAGCAAAGTTGTTTCTCTCCCTCTTCTATTCCGAAGCCCATTGCACACTGAACGTAGAGGGTCAGGAGTCTACAATAACGCTATGCATTAGAAAACTGTTGGCGAAGGCATGGGCTATATCTGCAACATCGCGGTTCGGGACGTTTACACACGCATTCTACACGTTGCCAATGTGTAAGGAAACCTACTTCTTCATCCTCGCCAATTTTTCCGATGTCGGATGTATAATATAGCGAATAAAGACATATGACATTGTTTTATTGCCGATTTAAATTGACTCCTCAAGCGTTTTGCTGTGTCATTGATAATGCAGGGATAGACTACATTTATATATTTGGTTCACTGTGAAGTTTACTCAATATAAATGGCCACGACGCTTTCGCAACCGAAGTTAACGAGGAATGAGCTGGACATTTTTGAGTATAAGAATGCCTTAGTTATCGTCATGCCTTCTTTGATGTTAAAAATAAGAATGTAGTTTTTGAAAATATTTCTGACATTGTAACGTATTTGTTGTCTTTTAACTCTTGTGGTTACGCCACTGAGCAGTCAATGAAAGTTATTAATTTCGAGTTTATATTGAGTAATTGGTGTGGAATTTTTCTGGAGGAAAATATCAAATAATTCAATACAATTGTAGCAGTTCGTTTAATTTCCGCTGCATTGTAATGTGCGTATCTTTAGCATTTTACTTTGTTAAATGATCTTAAATCACACCATAACCCTTTTCCAAATTATGTTTGCACCCGGGCGGCAGATAGGTTGGATGCGGCACTGCCGCGGTGCATGTATCAATAGTTAAGCGGTTCACTGGTAACGGTAAGTCGTTGTGAGAGTTCCTTTCTAAGCTTGATCACGGCTCAAGTGAAGTTCTCTATTTATGAATAAGTTACAAGTGAAACAAGTGTAAGGAAATGTAGCTGAATAGAAGGGATTTATTGCACAGTTATCCAGTTTTTATCGCCTATCATCGGGATTCAATTGCAGCTTCGATTTCCTCTTACATTTGCTATTCATGACTGACTATTCATAGCGTTCCTTTATGGTCGTAAATTGCTCGTGTATAGTTCCAAATAAATAATCAACGTCGTCAAACTGAGTGGAGAAGACCAACGATCCGTTTATGAATTCAAGGCAGTTAAATTTACTGTTATGAATATTTTGGATGTACGGTTCTGTGTTATGATTTCGATACATAACGTATTTGATGAATGGAATATTTTTTATTTGTCTGTCGTTACAGGATGGAGGGAATTTTATGCCTTTTTTCTCTTAGTCTGCTCCTTAGCTGTGGTAACGTGAAAGCTTCTGGTGTTATTGATGCGGAATAATTGCTTCCGTTTGAGTCGCATCGTATTAATTGAAAAGTGTTATTCATGGAGTCATTAGGTCTTATTCCTTTATACTCGTAGCATTTTGGCTTAGTGAGGACAGAAAACTACCTCACTCCTCATCTGTCCTATCAAGCCTCATTCCCTCCCATCTGTGGCACATAGAGGAGAGGTCGAGGGTCTTATCAGCCATTATGCTTATAAATTCTCAAATGACAATATTTTTTTTACTATAATATTTTGATTCAATAGGTAGTACCTTTCTACTGGTTTTCTTTGGTAAATGGACAGCGATGGTGTAACTTGTTTTGTCTAGTAATGAAATTATTAGAAAAATGAATTTGGATCTCTGATTCCCTTTTAAAAAGATAAATTTAAAAATATTTAGTGGCTCTGAAATTTTCAGCTATTTGTTTATTTTATTTCCTTTTATAATTTTCGTTGTATTTATTGTAAAACTTCTTAGGATAGGTGTGGATTGTGTACGTCAGTCTAATTTTAAAGTAAAGAGAGTATAGTATTCTGAAAAAAATTTTCCAAGTTAAATTTTCGAAATATTCTCTTATTGGGGTTTCGTAGAATGATTCCCTTTCTATCGGCTCAGTTAATGAAACACATCAACTTATAATGCTTGTGATTTTATAGGGTTTTATGAACGATCGAAAGTTCCGTAAGTTTCGGAAAGTTCCAGGCGTTAAAATCTCTGGTCGTGAATTTTCCATTTGTGCAGTCTTTTGCTGTGAATATTCCATCTGTCCCTCTATCAGTTGTTATTACATATGATGTGTCTTGGCTCAGGCCAGTATGAGGAATTTAACCAAATAGCTGTCGTCGTTCATCGCCTGCCACACGTTCAGTTCGCTTAAGAGAAGTCCTATACTCTCGCTTTCTTCTGTCTCGTGCCCTTCCTCCCACACTCCCTCGTTCTTTTTATGCCGCACCATCACGCCCCGCTCGCTATTTATTACGGGCGGCTTCCCACACACACTATCGCGGTAGTTAAAGGAAGGGAGGTTTCGCCTCCTCCATTCTGCATTGGAGTAAGGCAATGCTTCTTCTTCTCCCTGCACAACTTTATAGAGAGGTATCCCTGTTTCGTGTGGTGGGGAAGGAGTTTACGCATGCATGAGGTTTCCTCTTCTTTCTCCCGCCCTCACACCCGGAGAAAGACAAAGGACGAGTTTAAAACGTTACCGTTACGAAGGCAGCTTTTCTATTTATAAACATTTTCTCCCGAGAGAGGATAAAAGAAGAGTTTTTACCCTTTTCTTTGCGTCGAGTCCTCTCGTCAGTGGTTTACG
Source organism: Ladona fulva (assembly GCA_000376725.2). Taxonomy (NCBI): domain Eukaryota; kingdom Metazoa; phylum Arthropoda; class Insecta; order Odonata; family Libellulidae; genus Ladona; species Ladona fulva. The sequence goes on along the minus strand of KZ308180.1, from coordinate 470,516 downwards.
TGTGGGGGATGAGTTCATTTTGAAGGGCAAAAGATGATTACGAGTTTTATTAAGATGGAGAGGCTTTGTTTTCCTTCGATTCCAAGGATGACTTGTGCTACAGGGATGTAAATCAGATGGATACTTGGTGGTATAATTCTAATCAAAATTTCTAGAGATTCTTCTTCTCGTCTCCATCAGATAATTTCGTCAATTTTCTCAACATTTAGTCCCATCGTGAAACAATCGCTTTTTGCGCGTTCTCCTTTTTTTTTGAATTGGAATTTTGTTTTAAAGGTTGCTATCAAATTTACATTATTTGGTCGAATACAGTTTTTATTAGCAAATTACTTAATATTCCAATTTATGGAGTTCTTATTCGAATCTGAAAATTGTATCCTCATGAAATGGAATATCAAATAATTTACTATCAATAAGATTAATATCGTATTATTTGTGACATTTTTAGGGGAACCATTGGTTTATTGTCGTCAGGCTATTCTAACATAAGTCAAAGTACCGATTATAATGGCATGATCTCATACATGCATATGATCATCTTTTATTCATAATCCTTTGCCTTTGTTGTTCTCTGGAGACAATATTTCGAACTTCAATTGATACTTTAGCTGTATTGAAATTGCCTGTTGAATTTCTGAGTGGCTAGAAAATTTTAAAATTTTTGTTCGATGACGGATGATTGAACATTATTAAATAAATTGCACGATAGCAATATACTTTAAATACAGTATATTGTATTTCGTGGCAATGATTAAAATAGCCTATGTGATTGATTAGTTGGCTCTTTTAATTGCTTAACAGATTAGATTATTATTATTAGATTCTACTCATATTATACCCTCAGTTAGCCTTTCTTCATTCATCTGTTCCAATGTTGATTGTTATCTGTTTTCTGAAAGCGATGTAGTATTTGTTCGTAGAAAACAGACATTATTTAGAAAGGAAAATTTCAACTAGATAGCCTACTTTAATTTTCATTTAGCACTTTATTTTCGTATAATTTTCTTTTCTTGTTAGTTTTACTAAGATTTGCAAACCCTCAGCAGCCACATTTGGATGCATTAACCTATTTTGCCGAGAAATATTATAATTCTCGGAAATAAGTCTTGATAGCGGTATTGACAGGTTTTGTTGGATTTGTGACATTTTATTTTTGTGATTTCTTTCGCAGTTTTTCGTGTTTTTTCGTGTTCAATTTCGAAAAAAACTTAGATACAAGGGTCGTCTGCAACGTGCTATTTCTTTGGCGCCAAACTTTCGGGACTTGTATTTTGTAAAGAAGTAGTCGAATTATCACATCCGGAGGTGCGGTTCATGTAAATAGGATACCTCAAGTCAAGGTGTGCCTTAATGTAGGCGGAGGTTTGCTCTCACACAACGTCACTGCTTTAAAATATGGGTACCCTAATCATTTGACACTCAAGGATAATGTATATCTTTCGCGGCAAAAGAATTAACTCAAAGCGTCCGTAGAATACGGTCTCCATTGCCAACATCTTTTCCTGTGCATGCGTTTGCCGCTTTAGCGTCATCGAAGAGTTGATTATTTCGCGAGATGATGCATGATAAATGGTTCGAGACGCGCGCTTAAATTGCTCAAACTCACTCACTCGTCGTAAATTGTAAAGCGTCGAGGTATTTCTCAAATATAATTCTGGAAAGTTGCAGTTTTCTGTGGACACTGCTGATATTATTGATGCTGATGACCTTTTATTAATTATGGGTTCCCTCCCTGCATTATTATGGGAGCTTTAATACCGATAGCTTGGAAATCATGAATAATGGTACCCTTTGTTTTTATACTATAACTAAATTAGAACTAATGTTATTGATACTTATATAATTAAATTAATGAAAGAGTAAGATGTCTTAATGTAGTCATCGAACAGATAAAATCGCATCTTAGTCCGCAAAACGTCTGCCAAGACCCCTAAAAGTAAGCAGCCATTTAAAACGAATATTTTGTGACTTACTTGCGATTAGTACAAGTACACAGATACGTAAGTTTGCGCATGGAGTAAAAAAAGTGATTATAGTATCGGAAAGTTGAAGATTCCAGGTTCGAGTCGTGATCCTGTCAGACTTATTACATCTCCGTTTTTCCTTGGCAATTTTCCTATGTGTATACCTTCACGTGCAAAGTTACCTCTACCTTTTTCCTTGCAAATTGTCCTTAAGTCAAATAAAAAAAACATTTTAGTATAATGGACAATCGAGGTGATTGCGTGGGATCGTGTATCCAAGATACTGCAGCTTAAGTATCTGCAATTAATGGAAACATAGTCGAGAAGTTTTGTTCTAATTTAGCAGATGTTGTCAATCCTATCTTTCGTTCTGTCAAATGGAAGCACACATGTTTCTCCCGAGACACTCCATCATTGAATATAATCTGTCTCATACGGGAGTATGTTTCAGGGCAAGTGACTTCCTGTCCACCCTCCTCGCTACCGATTTTGTGGCGATGTTCGGTTCCCATCTTGTCGATGTCTTGGACGGGTTCAAAGTTTGCATGTGCTCGCATGCCAACCTCCGAGTCTTCGACACACGGTACAGGCTCTTTTTCAACCATTCTCCCTCATCCCCTCTCCTCTTTGACGCACATTTATCGGAATGATATCCGGGATGTCCCAGGTCATGGGAATTAACTGTTTTTAATACTTGTTTACTTAGGCCTCAAATTACGGGCTCGGTGAAACTTCAAGTTTGCATTTATTTTGACTTCTAAACGAGTTTTAAGCATTGATAATCAAAGATTTCGAGGAAGAAACGGTCACGGGACCGGAAATTAAACCCGGGTTCGATTCCCGGTCCCCTCGCACCCGGGTTCGATTCCTGGTCCCGTCAGACTTTTTTCAAGTCCATTCTTCCTTTGGATTTTTCCTGGGTGCGCACTATCGGGCTCTAGATCACCCTTACCCGTTTTATATGAATCAAAGATTTCTTAATGTTTTAATAATTTGGTAGTTCTGCAACCGCGTATAATTTTCCTTTTATCCTTAAATCTTGTCTTATGTCCGTTGTGTATATTTAATCTTACTTGAACATGAATTATCGTAGGATGATTATGCTGTGATCTGCTGCTACGGAATCTCATGCTTCAATGCACTCTTCCTATGCTCGATTGAATGATGAAGTTCATAATGATATAAAAGCCTGTATTTATTTCCGTACTTTCATAGCTTATTTCTGTGTGGATATGTACTGGATCATTAAGAAAATGTATTATTAAGTAAAACTATAGCAATGCTTACAAGAATAATCATATTGTCTTCTGTTATTGACCACGTTACTGAAGAACATGATTTTATAAACCATGAAGGAGGAAATTTCTGCTAATCATAATAAAACATCAGTTTCTACGATATGGACTGGAGCTGAGAGACATTTTAGAAGGTTACTGTGGAATTAGCATTTTTACCAAGCACAACAAAGAGTATTTGCTTCCTCCCAAACCTCACTTACGTGTTTAAGCACATTTATTTATCTTTGTGTGTAACGCAATCGCTGTTTGGACTTGGCTAGTTTAATTTGCTGAACTCGTTATGTATCTTTGCTCTTTCTTTAGTAACTAGTAAACGCCCCCGAAACTTAATTTAGTTTAAAATATGTCTATTATCGTATATATCTAGTCCTCTTAAGCACAAAACAATTCTGCCGTAAGATCATAATGACTCAATATATTTCTTACCATTATTTGTGATATTTATTCTACTGTTTTCAAGTCATGAAAGCCTACTTTATGATTCACGACTAAAATAAGATTCTATGATTATTTTCCTCTCTTGTGACACTTATCTCAATTTCGTAGGAGCATTCTTTCTAATTTAATTTTGTAAAAGAAACGACCTCTGCAAGTCATGAGAACGTAATTTACGTACATCTCTTATGGAAACATATTTTGTGCTCCTGGGTTAGAACCCGGGCCTTTACAGAGATGAAAATAGTTTTCCTGGGGGTTTCAGCATCGTAGAAACACAATGCAGTTTGTTTCAGATCTGTAAATTAAGCCGTTTCTGAGATAAATAGGGGGACGTACGGACGGACAGACATTTGCTTTTTATATAAATGATTAAAAAGTATTCTGGAACTGAAGTACCCTTCAGTTTACGTTGTATTAGAAATACTCCCCGAGGTCTCGGGTGAAAGTCCCAGCTAGTCGGATTTTTCCTGTTAAGGAATGGTCGTATGTTCGTAAATAATAATACTTGTTAAAATGTGCATAATTGGGGTCTTCATGTTTCCTTTAGATAAAGAATAATTATTATAAAGGAGTGTTAAAGGAAGTTATTTATTGTGGAAGTAAACTAAACAAAAAATAAGAAGTAATATTTCTGTATATTTCCTCTACCAATTTTAAAGGAGGAGGATGTTAAATTGCAATTAAAATGCAAAGACTCGGTATACATACATAGGCCGTTCTGATACTGCGAGAAAGATCAGGGAAATAGATGCTAGAACAAATCGATTCAAAAACGCATTTTTTCCGCGAATGATAAGCGAAATTAATCGATTAGGGAAATAGTTCCATGGTATATGTACCCCCTGCCACACGTCGAAAGGCGGCTTGAAGGGTACCTACATAGACATGAACTTATTTCGTAATATTCAAAGCAAACGTAAATAAACTTATTAGAAGATCGAGAAGGTTGCGCAGCTCGATACTCAGCCGCCAGCCATCCTCAGTTAACGACAACTCAAATTTCCAAAGGGGCAGAGAGAGAGATCGATAACCCCGAATCGGAAGAATGTAAATTTCTCAAGTACCGTAGCTCACAGGGCGGCTTTTAATGTAACCGAAGATCTTATGATTAGGTAAGATGGCAAAGGGTTAACGGTTTTCCGCTTAAGATACTCGCCACTCGTGATATTGCCTCGGTGATAATCTCCTTAATCCCCTCTCTCCTCGTTCCGTCCCATCGCCTTACGCTTTCGTCCCCTCGCACTTGTTTACTCTCCCTTGCCGAAGTCGATTAGGTGCATTCCGGCGACACGGTCTGCTTCACTCTCTCGTGACGATGGCGTCCGTCGTGGGCGGGAGGACCGAAGAAATGGCCAATCTATTCGGACTAGAATCGGTGCCATCTTCATTTTATGTGTTAGTTCTAATGAAAGGTCAAAAATCTAACTCTTATGCCAAATTTATCTATTGGAGTATATCCAACTTTGGAAATGCTTCCCTTATGGTTAACGATCTGGATAAGATTGTTCTAACCTTATATGTTCGACACTTTTTAAATTTTAAATGGAGTCTAAAAATTACGATCGATGTAACAAATTAAACATCTGTCATAGAAGTTTCTTTTTGTGGTTGTAATACAATTATATGATCATTAACGACCAGAAGCTGGTATTACTTCATCAGTAATGATATCGCAATGGAGAAAACTTGATTGGTTTCTCAATAGTTAAAGCCAGTGTCTCGCGATATTGCTCTTCCAAAATTAGTGCAAAACGTCCTTAGAATTTTGGTATGCTTATTCCTTAATAGTTCGACCATTTAAATCGATCGTTAGTTTCATTTGATCGCCGTTTATTATTAATCACACCTGTGATTTACATTAATTATAAAATACTGTTTGCGGTGGGTTTAAGTGAGCACAAGGGAAACCGAGGGTAAAGTAAATGAACCAGACGATTCTTATTTGCTGGAAGCTTGAATACTCGTTTCGAAATATCGTTTGCCTCGCTAACTTTTTTATAATTCTATGCCAACCGTGAATATTTTACGTTCGACAACCTTGAAATAACCGGATGAGTTACGATGATTCATAACTTTAAAGCACGCACTGCGAAACTCCTCGTTTTCACGATTATTTATGTAGAAGTATGCATATCTTACCGTGCATTCTGATGTGGAGTGGAAGTATTCAAAATTGCATTTCCCTCAAAAGGTCCGCCATCGTCAAAGACGTCCCTGATGGAACTGTTGGAAAGAACGAAGAGCAAGAAAACTGCGGTGATGGAAGGAAAGAACGAAAAGAAATGCAAAAGGATGTGGTGGTTTAGCGCTTTGGAAATAGGAATTAAAGAGGCATTGAGTTTGAGGCGCGAAAGTGTCGGAGATTTTAAAACGTCGAAAAGGCGTGGTCGCTTTTCAAATACAAGGACCTTTGATACTCAGATTTTGCCGTTCACGCTTTAAGATCACACAACTTAAACCTGTCTGATTTTAACATTTTTATCGAAGGTTTTCTGTATCGATATTCCTTTTAGATGTTTTCTGATCTGTTTTTTCTCTGTACGACCCGTACAGTGATTGCTTTAAAGTCGTTGGAAGTTATCGGCCGAATTATTTTGTCTCGACTGATCGCAAGTTATCTTTATCTCGAGGCTGTTGTGCTGTGTTTTAGAGAACGGTTTTTCCTACCTTGGGGTAACTTTTGTAGCCCTCTTTTTATTTTGGGGAACGTAACTGATCTAAATTAAAAGTGTTGCGCTATATTAGGGGATACATATTTCTCTAGACGTATTTGACGTGATTCTTGTTTGATGTAAATATGTCAAGTTTTTCGTTTCAACATTTTCAACATTTTTCTTAGCTGATTTTTTACAAGCATAATTATCGAATCGACGTAAAAGTTATAGAATTTTTCTTAATGTATTTTATTTGGAAACTGTTTTCATGAAGTTTATTCGCGATGTTATGTTTTTGTTGTGACAAAAAATTGACTTTTTGTCTTGAAAGCTTTTAGCTTTTTCTCGTGCAGTTACTTTCACATTTTTAACTGTAAATTTGCAACTTTAGATTTAGAAGTGTGAAAATGGATGCCAAAGGTGGTACGGGAACAAATGGAACCTTTGGTCAAGACCATGCTCAATTGTTGGAATTGTCAAGCCTGATTCCTCAAATGAAGTTTTGATTTGTCTGATGATCAACCTAAGAGTCTGTCGTCTTCTATGTTATTTGGGCATGAATATCACTACATCCTCTCTCTCTATGTCAAATAACCTGAAATAATCAGAATCGAGTTTGACCTATAATTTAAGGGAATACATTTTCATTAATACGGGAGGAATGTAGAGAATGCCTCCGGGAAAAGAATGATTCGTTGGGAACTGTTTCCCTCCATACATCCTGTGGTATTTGTCTCTCCACGCTAAAGGAATGGCTTCGCCCAAACCCTTTCCTTCAGCTGGTGTCTCCCTACACGGCGAAGGTCCAGAGGGTTGAAGAAAAAAGGCAGGAGAGGAATCGCTTCGAGAAAAATCTTTTTTTTAAAGGTCTTTCTTCGCCCTCCTTGTGTGCGACCTCTTTTGGCTTTCGCAGGTGTGGACGGGATATCGCTTGCACCTGAATCAATGGTTGTATCTATCCAACGCCCCCACTCGTCTTCGGGAGTCAGTGAACGCCTCCCTCTCTTGTTCGGTCGCATGTCAGGTCCGATGTCCGGAGAGTCCCTTGTCGCTTGAAAGCGTGTAATCTACGGGGAGATCCTCCTCTATTCCACTCTCCCCCGCAATCTCGCATCCCTTCCCTCCGCCCACAACCCTTTGCCCTCGAATAAATCTACGATACGTTTCACACCTACCGTATCATCCCTCCTTGACTTTTTCTATTGCTAAAAAGTTTCATTTGAGTCGGGGGGATCTGTAAACTTGCTAAAGGGGTGGCAATTGAAGACAGTTTCCTTATGTACTCATTTCTTACTAACTTTTAAAAGACCATTTTGTCGCAATGAATGCAGTATCTTGTACATCTTGTAACTTGATAGTTTATATCAATTGTAGAAAATCTTCACAATTAGGTTTTTAATTCCAGGTGTTCGTCAAATCCTAGTGAAATTGCTAGTGTTAGATAGTCATCAAAGGGGAGAAAGGGAAGATCGCTCCTTCGCGCCCACTCATCTAGATTCACCTATTATTTGTGAGGATACTGATAATATCGAGACGAGAAAATCAAATTCTGCCTCTTATGGTATTTAATATTATATACTATTTAATGGGTTGAAAAAAGTACTTAATACCTAATTTTCTTTGTCTTAGCAAAAGACTGCCCCTCTAATATCAAAACCCAAAATGGGCTGGCAGCAAAAGGGTTAATATTAAACATTTCATTGAAAAAACCCCCAGCAGAATGGAATTATTCCTAATTATTAGAGAGAAAGTTGCTCTCTTTAATTCATACGTCTTATCCGCATATAGGATGGAAGTTTAATGTAATAGATTGCCAGGATATTAATTAAAATTAATCCGTTAAATATCGATTTGAATTATTTTAAGAGGTAATAACCTTGTTTTTATTTAGGCTCTAAGTTGATGGTTGATTTTCTTGTACGTCTGGGAGAGATACTAGAGCTCCAAGCTTTATCATTCCTTTCTGATGGACTGATGATCCATTGATATATTTTGTAGGAGCTTCATTTGCGTAATTTTTCTGGATATTGCCTTTATTTATAATGGATGTTTCTCACAAGGAAAAGGGTGTTTGGAATGGATGTTTCTGATTTACCGCCGTAGTTTTAGAGTCAACGTTTCAGAATAATTATAATAGTAATGTTCATATTTTTTTAGTTTCGAATATTTGACGTTCAATCTCAATGGTATCGTATTTAGAGAAATCCTTGAAAAAGTCTTACTTTATTACATTTTAAGACTTTAAAGTTTAAAGGAAATTAGGTATATCTTTGAACAGTACTGAAAACAGAAATATTTAAAAATTTTGTTCTCTTTGATATATTTTTCTCCCCCACTTTAAAAATAAGCCTTCTTAGTTTTCATTTAGGTATGCTGTTCAATTTCCACGTTTGCTCAGAATTGAGCAATCAATTATTTGGGAGAAGAAGCTGTTTGTATTTTAGTTGGACAGATTGGAATTGGTGGTCGAGAGGCATGCAAATACACGAGGAAGTCTAAGCCGGAAGTGTTTCGCTTTGGATGTTTTTATTTTCGTCGCCTTTACGAATTGAGCCGATACACGAGTTCGCTTTCATTTACTATGCCACCGCTCGCTTTCCATCCTTCGCGCATTTCAATTCTCTCTGTCCTTTCCTCCTCTTCTAATAAACAAAGAATGTTTGCTTTCCTGTTCCTATTTCACCATTTTTTTCAACTGCCCTTTTAACTGTTGGCCGTTTCGCCCTCCGTGGTCCATGTGTGGATTTTCTATAAAAGGCATCGCACTCGCCTTGCCATCCATCCATCTATTCTGCCGGAGATAGTGCTTCCGCAGTTAGCCTGTGCCTCCTCTTCCCCTTTGGACTCCCCCACACCATTTTCCATTGTTGCTCCAACTAACCTTCCCCTCCTATCCTACAACATCTCCTATACGTTCGTTCCCACGAGCAGGTCAAAATCCTCCTGCAATCTCCTTCCTCGTGTCTTCGCCGTAAGTGGCGCTTCGATTTGGTTTCTTAGTCGTGGAAACATTTTTTCTTTCTCTCTCCTCTTGAATAATCTCTTTTTTTTCGGAGGAATGATCCTGCCGTATTGAACCTCCCAATCACCGGAGGAATGCAGAGTCAGGATTCGTTTTCTTTATAACTGTTTTCGTTAATCTTCCGTCCGTCTTAAATCGGCCCTTTTCTCCATCCCCGTGTGATTAGATATGCCACGGAGAGATTTTTGCATGTAATTTCGCCTGAAAATTTTTCGTTCGAAACGAAACGGATTTGGTTCTTTAGATTGAGTCGCTGAGATCAATTTTTAATTGTGTCCGTTGATTGGAAGAGTTGGTTTGAAAGCAAAAGGACGTGGAAAAGTTTTGATGCAGGAATTTCGGCATTGTTGGTTTCTTCTGCGGTTGTCGCTTTCGCTGTATTGTGACGTAAATTGCCTTATTTAGGTGTGGAGGCGTTGCTAATTGAGGTTAATCCAGGGGAATTGTGGAGACTTCAACGCTCGAGTCGTTTGCTACGCCGGAGGTGAGGATAGATGTTGGAGTTAGATTATTTGGTAACGTTTGTTTTGTAATAGCTCTTCTAGTGGTATATTAGGTGCATAAAGCTCAAGGGCTTGAGATATTTACTTAAATACTCTTCTGTCTTCCAGAGATTTATTTATGTTAATAAAACTTTTTTAAATCGAATGGTTTCATTTTTTTCGGAGGTTTGTTGCCTTCACATTTGTCGACCTTTAACCATTGCTGTCCTCCGAGAATTTCTTCTAATTGATTTTCTATATTTTTTACGAGTTCTTTTCTCTTGTTAGTTTATTAGTTTATACTAATTTTTATTGTCGTTCATTCCATTTTACGGTTTTAAAAATTCTAGCACACGGGTGTTATTCCGAATTTAAAACCAATTTGTGTTATTAGCCTGTGGGTGATACACACATTTTGAAACGATTAAACTGATGAATTCTGAATTACTAAGCCTAATTTTTGAGAAATAAATTGACTCACATTGCATTCACTGCATTCGAAAATTATGAAGTTTGACATAACTTGAAGGAAACACTAGACATTAACTTCGGTGTGCAGAGAGAGCAAAGGTTCCTGGGGTTACTTTTTTTCTTAAATACGGTTTCGCGCGATATACAGCGAGATGTCGGATTCTTCAATATTTTTTCTGCAGCCCGGTGAGGAACGGGTTTCTTATTGGAATTCACTCCGAACTCGGTGATTGGAATTAGGTTTTCGTACGTGCGCGAAGGTGGCGAATTGTTCGTGTTTGTAACAGTTCGTACGCGTGCGTGCCCGGACGCCTGAGATCCCCGGAGAAGAGGTTTACGATCGAAAGAGAAGATTAGAGGAGACCCGTTTGTTTTTTCTCGCCTTCGCCAACCTTCCTTGCTATCTAGGAGTGCTTCTCTCTGTTATCGACTTTGGTCACAGCTTCCTCAGGAATCGATCAAAGCTATCTTTCCTGCCGTGGGCGAAATCGATTTGGCATTTCTTCGATTTAACCTATTATTATTTCGTTATTATCGATTCTCGTGTGCCGTCCAATTCCAGGATTGAGATTTGAGAGCCCATCTTAAAGGGTGTATTCGAATTTCTACGATTGCTGCTTATCAGTCGTTTGAAGTTTCAATTAGGGAACCATTGATTTCGTGTGCAAGGGGTAATTTTCAGTTTTGATCCGTTGGTTGTGAAATTTCCGAATTACATTCCTGATTTGAGACCTATTGAGACTAATAAGTCTCAATCTCGCCCTTAAATGAAGACGTAATGTTATTATGGCTTTTTCATCCCTTTTCGTGGTATTGGTTCTGAACCTGTGAGGGGCCTTCACCAAGTCACATGTCCCTATACATTTTTAATGAGTTTTGTTAATTATTCATATTAATAATTATAGTAATAATTTGGATTATTCCATTAAACTCTTGTGAAGAATTGCATTAATCTTTCTATCACCTCCCTTATTCTTAGAATCGTTACATTCCTTGAATGAGAATTAACGCTTGGACGACTCTGCATCTAAGTTTATGACCACCGAACATTTCAATTTTAGTTTTAAAAGATTTTATTTTTTTATGTTAATTTTTGTGATTGTGTTAATTGATAAGTTTATCCCTAGACCCTAAGGATTATTTACGAATTAGTGATAAAAGTTTAAGGGTTGTTACATCATAGATCACGAGGAAAAAATATATATTCCAATTAGTCAACATATCCCTATGTATAGCCCAATGGATATTTAGGGTATTCTTCAGCGATACTTATTGATCTCTGTTATATCTTGTATTATCTGTTATATTACTTCTAGTCGAAATAAATTTTGGACAACTAAGCTAATGAATGCGCACACATGTGTCCCGTATGAGGCTTTGATAATCATTTCAATCACCTGAATTTGGTGTAGCGCAGCGCTACCACCAAATGAAAGAAGGGAGATATTTTCGAGTTTATCAGCTAGTGAGGCTAAGAATTACGAATAGAGTCCAAACCCATGGTCGCTAAGAAATCGTGCCCCCAGACAGCAGACCAATGAAACGGTAAAAAGCACGAGTCTTTCAGAACAGGGGGTACTAAAAAACGGTCGATCCAAAGCTTTCGGAACGTCATCCACATCGCCCAATCTTTCCTGTGAAAACTCCTCCGCTTTGGGAGCATTCCTCCGGATTTTGGCCCCCATCGAAAGCAAATGACGCACGAACTCTTTAAAAGAAAAGAAAAAATCGCGCCGAGAGAGAGAAATCCTGCCGGGTAACGCACGGTGGCTTATGGGTCCGAAAAAGAAAGACAAAAGAACGTCCTCGCACGCAAATCGGATAGAAAGAGAGACGGATGAAGTTCGGTTTTATTTTACGGGTGGGGTCTGAGACTCCGGGTTCCCAGACTCGATTCCCTCTCCGAAAGAATCGCCCACACTTCCGCGACGAACACACGCCCTCTCCCCAGACGTAATCTGTTGCCGTCGCTCCCCCCCCACCGCTCACTCCTGCCAGCAAAGATCCTCCTTCGAGGCCACCGTGGGAAAGAAAGGATCTCTTCCTCGCCGGGTGGGTTAGTGTGGGTGCCTTCGACGTCTGACGGCGTGGGTGGGGTGGGGTCAAGTCCGCTGGCCGCTAGCCACGCGCCTTCTCCCTCTCTCCAACTCTGCAGAACGTTCCGTTAACGGAGTCACCACCCTTCTACACCGTTCTCCGGGCCTTATGTACTCGTGCACAGACGCTCTGCCTTCTCTCTGCAGATTGATACGCTCCACGGGTTTCCCTGACCATTGTTGCGACAGGTTGCCAAGGGTTAAAATCTGCAACCCTCCCCTACCTCTCTCCCCAAGTGGGCAGTTCTTCGCGACCCCGCCCGGAGTCTGAAAAAGAGTGGATGGCTGTGGTTAGCGGGAGTGGTATCTTCGAAAGACCTCCCATTTCACCCCTTTCGCCTTATGCATCTTTTGTTGTTTATGTCTCGGTGTGATCGACGAGCACTCGGTCGGTGGGTTGGGGGTTTAAGACCCGAAGGAGGCAGTGCAAGCAGCCAGCCCTATACCGTTCCAGGAGAGACGTGCCAGCGTCCCGGAGACGCCACGTCCCAGAGACGTCTGTGAATAGTTTTATGAGAGATGATGAGAGAGAAAGTTTAGAGATGGTGGGGAGGATGGGGTATTTGGAAAGGTCGGTGGTGCATCAACGTTTTCCGAGTATGATTTAAGTTCGGGAAACGTCTCACCCTATTGGAGGTGTTAATAAACCGGTTGTAGAAAAAAATGGCTCCATGCGCTTGATGCTGCGAAAGATTGACGAGAAAAGTTGAATAAATTCTACATACGCCAGGGGTTCCTTCAGTAATCGTTGTCAATTTATTAAGAGAAAGTTATGGAAGGATATTATATTTTTGTAAAATTCATTACTATGATTTTAATGTATAGACTTTGTGCTCTTATGCGAAAACTCTAGTCAATGATTTAGCAGTTCCTCCTAAAGCTATTTTTATAATTGTTTTTGGTACTGGTAATAACATAGGTTAGATTTGAAGAGTTATTGCCTTCAAAGCTAACCTATGCTATTACCAGTATAAAAATCTGTAATGATGTTCTTTCTCGTAAGTTTCAGTATTTAATGCATATTCTTGTGTAATGGTAATCAGACAAACTGCAATGTATTTGATGAAGGGGAAACCGAACGTATATATAAAGCTATTATGGATTTGGTTAGCGTTAAAACTCAATATTTCACGTTTACTGCAATTTGGGGCCTATGGAATCGTAGTAAGGAAAATGCTTAGACAAATTTTTATCATCAGATTCACTGTTTTATAAATATAAAGTGCATCACCATCTTATTTTTCTATAACATCGAAGTTCCGGAGAAAATGTCCAATGCTTTTTAATTTGCCTATTTGTAAGAGGAAATGGATTTCCTTATTTCTCGGTTTCAGTGAAAGTCTTTATATTGCAAAATACGAAAACATTTCAATTTCAGTACAGATAGGTTACCACTTTTCCGATAATTACGTAAGATAAGAAAGTATTTTATGTTACAAACCCTGGTAATACTAAAGAAAAGTTGAATAAAATTATCACTGTGTGTTATCGAGAAATGGTTTTATTTTCCACCTAGTTCCGGTTTAATTTTAGCTGTTAGCACAATTGTCATTTAATTCCCGAAATGTTTTTTCAAAGCATTTCAGCAAAAATTTCATCGGCTGAAGATGAATCTTATACGACTGAAAAGGAGCGTTTGCATCTCCATTCAGAACCGTTGTGAGCTTTGCCTCTATTTATGCCCCAGCTGTTAAAACATCTAATGAGGCAGTTTCTTCGCTCTGATAATAACTATCTATTGCATTTCAAAATAAGCAAAGGCAAAATTCCCTCGCATAGTAATGTCAGATATGCAATCAGTTCATTCTTGTGATAGTTATATTTCTGTAGGTGGAAATGTATGTGATATAACATTTCATTGAATATCTATTGGTATAAATGTCCTATGAACATTCAAGAAGTGAAAATTAAGGTTTCTTTTAGCCTCTTTAGCCTTCAACCTGTAAATTATTAACATGTTAACTGTTTTCAAATTTTAAGGTGATATCGAAATTTTGGATTTAGTTCAAATTATATTTGTTAAAAGTAGATGATGCACTTTCTAATAACATTTTCTATGTTGTAAAGCCTGATGGGAACGGAAGGGTAAATAACTCATTCTTAAATCTTTGAATTGTTATTTTGCGGTATTAGAAAAAAGAAATACTTCCTGGTTTGCTATTCTTGATACATATTTTCAGTTAAAGAAAATTTTCACTGCAAAATTTGGATTTACTTGTAGTGAAGTATTTGTTTTATTCCCTTAACTTATTTAATTAATTTTAAGGGTAAACTTGTTGAATAATAATCGTTCACGTAGCATATTTAATCTGAGGATAACTTTTTACACGCATTTAGACTGATTAGAAAAATCAAATTTAGCTTGCTTGCTTCTAAAAGCCGAACACAGCCTAGCAAGCTGTTAAAATGATCTTTTTGTGAATATAATAATAAAACGTCTTTATTTGAGCGAGATTATATTCCAGTTATCTACAAAAGGGAATGTTTAAGGGATTATTTAAGGTCTTATTCTGTAATAATGCCAGTAAAGGTTTTATATGCTATTATTTTCATATTTTTCCTATAATGGACTTCCTTTAGAGTGACCGTGTTGTTATTTTAATAAAGGTTACCCTGATTTGATTGGTTTTAAACTAATGACGCTAAAGGCTATTGTGGAAGTGACATTGTTATAAAATACAAAAATAAACTTAATAGTTTTAACCCTTTGTTTCATCTTGATGAAATGCAGTCACGTTATTTCTTTGTTGTCTTTTGCACCGCAGAGCTCTTTTACGACGTTATTTTTAGATTAGTTATGAAAATGAAAAACGCTTTGTTTTCCGTAATGCTATTAATTTCTTTCCCCTCTTACAAAAATTTAAATATCTTTGATTTTTACGTTGTAGATGACTAAATTTAAAATGTTGCTTTGTTCGCAGTCAATCCTGGCGGAGCAGCGCTGGGCCGTTAGTGGTGTGGAGGTCGAGGTCCGTCCGCGTCTCCTTGTTCCAGACACCAACTGTTTCATAGACCACTTGCCGGCCCTTCGTCGCCTCATCTCCTTACCATTGTCTATGCCTAGGACCCCACTGTACACACTTATGGTTCCACTCATTGGTGAGTATCTATTTGTTTTCTAAGGCGTCTTCCTTTCCAACGCATTCTGAGGAGTATTTCATTCACATGCCTGCATTTTAAGTATTTGCTAGAATTCGCTGCTTTTTTAACTCGGATTGTTATTTTCTCGAGGGCAATGAACTGCCGTTTACTTGATGCAATGCCGTCGCAAGATGTCTTAGGTGCAACATTCCCGATTGTCTAAGGAATCTCTGAGAGATTTCTGGATACAGCAGATGTTATATGAGATATCTATAAATATGTACAACTTGCTTTATTTCAAAGAATTTATGAAAATTCGCGTTATAATCCACATGAGTTTGGTAAAACCCCGTTCTTATTATTTTATTCGTCTAACTGCGATTTTCCCAAAGAATATTTTCAGTGTGAAAACGAACGCTTTCGTACGTATTGTAAATCGTATTTGAATTTCTTACATTCCGTGAGCACCTCTTCGTCAATTTTACATTTGATGACAAATGTAGAGGTACCTTACTGCGATTTTCCCAAGGAATATTTTCAGTGTGGAAACGAACGCTTTTCCAAAGTAATTTTTTTACTCTTAGATGAAATGTCGATTCTAGTCACTGGTTGGCGGTTTTATTTCCAAATTTCCGTACTACTTTTGTTCTCGCTGTCCTCATTTATTCATTCATATAATAATCATTTAATTTTTCTTACTTACGCACTTAGAACTTTTATTGCAGTCTTGGTACTAACCTTTTCTGGAACCGTTGTATTTGTGTATCATAATGTTTTTTTCTGATTTTTATGACAATTTATTTTTTGTTTTTATGTCTTGCTATGAAATGATGTGTATGTACCATTTTATTTGCTTTTCAGATGTGATTTAACCTGTATTTTCCTTAAAACTTAGTCAACTATTAGTAAGTTATTCACACTCCCCCCCTTTTTGTGGAAGTTTTCCTGCTGTGTATTTAGGTTCTTAATCTCACAAAGTAGTTTTCTACTTGGTACTTCTTTTAAGCTATCTCTTTTAAATTTCGCATGACAAAGGGTTTAAATGTAAGAAGAGACTTGATAGTCTCAATCTCTCCCCAGTAAAGTCGCATTATTATTATTAGTGTTATTATTTACCGAAGAATTAGGATTGGTGATAGTATTGTAAATCGTATTTGAATTTCTTACATTCCGTGAGCACCTCTTCGTCAATTTTACATTTGATGACAAATGTAGAGGAACCTTACGTTACCGGTTTTAAAATATTCATAATTTTCGAGTGTTGTGTTTTATCATTTCCTTCCAGTTCCCTCATTTGCGGAATTGCACGGGGAATAAGCTACCTATCAGAATACGAATACAGACTTAACCGAACGCATCCCACCCGGATCGTGTCCATGAGATGAAGCGATATGCCATGGTTGCCAATTTTCCCGGCGACTCTCCGCATTATCTCTATTTCTCCGACGCCTTTTCCAGCGTCGGGACAGTGAATCTACACCCGCTAAGGCATTTTTTCACCAACAGGACACTTCAGTCCGAATGCCTTTAATATCCATTTCCCGATCTTACACGTTGAGTTCTTTCTCGTAAATTATCATCGTTCGGTCGGAAATTTTTAGCGAAAAGGGTCGAAGGAATTTTTTCCCTCCTTACCCTTCTCTATCAGTAGATTTTTGTTTGTTTACTATCGTTTTGAAAGTGAAATTTCTAGATCCCCTTCTTTCTACTCCAGTGCGAAATCGAACGCAAACACACGCGTTTTTCGTCGCTGCGTTTGTTACGACCCGGAAAGTGGTCGTTGTCTTTTTTCCCTCTTCAGAGATTTAGCATCCGAATTTTTCTCTTATCTACTGCCTCTGGAGTCACGAAGTCCGGCACGGTGTAATTGCCGACGCTTTTCTCGTAAAAGACTCCGCGCGTTCGGAGGAATTTTCTCTCAACTTCGAAAAAAAAAAAATAAATGCGTGAGTCTTAAAAGTTACGCAGTTTTTATGCGGACATTTCTATATCCTCTCACTAATAGCGTAGTGAATTGAAGGAGTTTTATGAGAAGAGTCGAAATATGTTGTCCATTGATGCTTGCACTCCTTAAGAAAACTAATTGTTTTTGTAATGCTTTTAATTTTTTCTTTTGATTGGTTTGAGTTACGGGTTCTTAGGACGGTAATCCTACTGTGGAATTAGTGGAGGAGTTTCTGTCTGACAAATCTTGATTTGTTATTTCAAAATCCGCGAAGTAAAGAAGCCTGTACTGAGGGGTCCTCTCCTTCACTAACTCCCAAGCTATTTTGGAGGTATAAAGTACCTATTGTTGTTGGAGTATAAATTTTGTACCTATAGGCACTCAGATAGTTTCGAAGGTAGATATTTCGATCGATGATTTAGGCGTGATCTTTTCCGATATGATGTACCTTTTCAGAGAATTGTTCACCTATTTTCATTCCTGGAGGAATTTTTATGCATTCCTGAGAAATTTCCTTATGTATTTTACATCCTTTTCTCACCCGATCTTGCTCTTATAATCATATCTCAGCGGCAGGTATTTTAGAACTTTGCTGTGTTGTTGCCATATTGTTTATTATGCGTATTTAGATGTAATGATATTCGATACGTTAAATCTGCCTTCTAAAATATTTTAGTTTTAGAAAATATGTTCTTACTTATCATGTCACTATTAATCTACATTACTATTATATTCAATATCATATGAACTACCTTATTATTCGCTTTTGTTTCATAAAGTTCTCGTTGTGATAATTTTCGGCGTTTTAGAGGTTTTTTTACCTTGCTTCAAACTTCAAAAACTAAACTTGTATATGTACTATCGAATGTAGTAATCTAAAATAGTGTCTTAATCTTAGTTGCACTGGGTGTGCCTCTTCGAATGGCGCTGAAATGTGTTACGTATGCATTGAACCGGCGCCATGGTCTTTGCAGTATCGGCTCTTTTACGGGAATTCTTTTCAGGAAAACCTTTTGAATCCTTAAAAATATGCCTAGAGCCGTATGCTTTACAGCAAGAAAGCCGCCATCGGCGCCAGAACCCTTGCTAATAGCGTAAATCAAAACTGTTCCTTAAAAAGAAACATCGCGCTTGGCGGGAAGCATCTTCTCAGCATCTCGCGACCGGAGTCGAATATTTTAGTAATGCGTTTGCACATTCGCGGTCTCGTCTTCGCCGCCTCGTCGGGAACGGATAAACGCGGGCAACAGTCCGAAGGCGCCGAGTCGCGGGCGGTAAGGGCAGTAAAGAAGCGGAGTTTTGCGCGAATACGCTCCATTTATCATCTTTCATTATCGTCTCGCCGTCGTGCCGATGATTTTCAAAGCCGTCATAAAGTAGACGTCAAAGGATCCCTTCCTTAGGAGAGAACGTGGAAATCTGAAAGCAAGTGTTGCAGGGTTTCGAAGAGTGCCGCAAGGTGCCTTTATAGGACCATGGAATTTGCTCTACGCATATCATTCCGGTGTGCTCTTTTCTATCTCTTTTTTGCTTCACTTTCCGAGACCCATTCCTTCTCGTTGTTGGAACGGAGGGAAGAAATGAATGGAAAAGTGCGCCAAAGCTCTAGAGAGAAAATATACTGAAGGATGCAATAGCACTGAGGCGTTTTACTAGTTATCAAGCGAATTGTTATTATTTAAGTAAAGGGAGTTTAAAAAAGCTTTCGAGAGTGGTCCATTGGGGAATATTTCCTAAGTAAGGTGTATACATTTCAGGAGTACACATTCTTTCCTGTCTGGAACCTTAGAATTGCTATCCTCCTCAAGAATATTGACCATTTATTGTGAAGAAAACGTCAACTAATATGAGAAAGCCGTTGAGACGAGGTCTGATTTTTTTTATCTATGATCGAACTTCTCAAATTTAAGTCGGTGTTTATCTTAGGGAATTAAGTCTGTAGCCTATTGATACCTCTATTCCTGGAGAGTTTTAGTAGATAGAAATTTGTCCTCTAGTTCCCAAAATATCATCGAGTTTTCACGTGTGCCGGCGACTTGGATATCTCCTCCTCCTCCGTCGTTTGTTGTTTTTTCAATTAAATGAAGATAGTTAAAAAAGTGAACGGACGATAGACATTAAATGTATATGTGAGAATATTTTAATGCGGGCGCAGGGCTTTCCGAGCACATTTTCTCTTTCCCCTTGCCGGCCCTTATCTCGCGGATGAATTCTTCGCGTCTCCTCTTCTATCCGTTCGTTTCTTGAGCGGAAGGAAGGAGCAAAAAGTGACGTGGGCATGTGTAGTGAAGGCCATGGACCCCTCTCCCGAGGGGCGGTGTCCCCTTCTACCCCTTTCTCCGAGTGGCATTTGTTTTTGAGGAGAGGGAAGCAGACCGATTCGTGGTGTGGGGGAGGGTACTAAAGCAAGCCAGCTTCCGGAGCGAAGGTGTGGGGGAGTTGGAGGAGACTGGAAAGACTTGATCCTTCTTACGGCGAATCACGCACGACCTTGGCCTTGGGTTCCTCTCGTTCTCCGCTTCGTTCTCTTCTTCTCCTTTGGAGCCGTTCTCCCGCGAGTTGTTGATGCGGCGTGCTGAGTTGCTTGGCGTTGGAGACAAGTGCAATTGTGCGCCTCGCCAACTGTGAAATGACTCCGGGGGGAAGTCCGAGGTTATTTCTCAGCCAGGAATTTCGTTATGATCGCCGTGGAACGGGGTTAAAGGGTTTAATTTGTAAGGGTGGCGTGATGGGTTTCTCGGCAAGGAGTTCGCAATGAAATTGTCTACGTTTAAGGGCGGTTTTTGTAGCGTACGAAATGGTTCATGGGTAATATAGTTACATTGATTCTATGGGGTATATTCACGGCGGAGTTTATTGGTATTTAAGACTCGTAGCTAACTTACTTCTTTATAAATGTAATGAGGTTTGAATAAGGGGGAAACTAGAGATCGAAACTTAATTTTCCAGGTTTGCTGATGACATATCCGGGTCTTGTTTTAAGATTAAGATGTCGATCTCGGTGACGGAAAGTTTAGTGCGTTAGCTATCTAACACGGAGGTCCCGGGTTCGAGGATTTTTGTGTTATTCCTTCTTGTCTGTGATGTTCCAGATTATTTCAACGTATATATTAATATATATAACATGGATTAAGGAAAGGTTTGAATACTTTACAGGATAAAGTCCTGCGGCCGATCCCAAAAGAATTTTTTCACATTTGTTATTCACTTTATATAAAATTTTTCCCTGAAAGAAATAATAATAAATAAGGCCTTAATGCCCTGATGTTTGTGTTTTACCACAGAAAATTTAAGCTGTATTATTTATGTATATTGTTATATTGTTTTCTCTAGATCATGCCTTCGGAGCTCTTTTTCAGGTTTTTTCAGTAATTGAGAATTCTCGAAGTTGCAAAACGTATTTAATGATCTTTTGATAATACGGCTTATGCTAGTGTATTTAGTATTCTTCAAGCAATGCATTATTTAACGTTTTCCAATTAAAATTTATTTCTGCTGTTATATGGTTCAATATTCTATTATCTGTCTACGTGCTTATTTATTCGTCAACGAAATCGATTTAATTAACTCAATTACAATTTTAATTAATCTGACGTTGTATTATTCTTGTAGCTGTTGAGAATGGAAGGGAGCAAATATATTAGCGTTCAAAGCAACCTTTAATGTAACGTTTTAATTTCTTTTCGGGAACCATAATTTTTAGTTTTTCACGTCCATAGTAAGTAATAAATGCTTCGATTTTATTAATTTTTAGCAGAATCAGGAAGAGGAAGTTATGAATTCCGCATTTTATTGCTCACTTTCCCAAACAGGGTCTTTGTTATAAAACATAATAAGGCGTTCTTCTGAGAATGTTGGCAGAATGGGCGAAGATGCTTCCTGGTACATCATAGAAGTAGCAATAGAGTCGTAGGAATCCGTGGCGTTTGTTCGACATAGAAAACTTGTGAAATAAGTTGAACTTTTTCCGAACTTTCCTAATTGCGTCGTAAAAAACCTAATGCATCTCCATAATTCCTTAGCACATGCACTTAGCGGTTCCTAATGCCGTTTTACGAGTTGTTTATTGATTTCCGTGTTGGCGAGGATGTATTTATTGCTGCATCAATAATTCTTGCGCCCTTTGTAATTTCTCCCATATTCGCGGTCTACGAATTTCATTTCCACGGAGTCTTTAAACTCTTAAGATGCGGCTCGTTTTCTCTCCTCTCGTTATTATTTCAAGGTCCACGGCCTTTTATAGTGCATTTACAGCTACTATTTGTGAGGAAGAGTTGGATGTGAGATTGATGATAATGAACCGAGGAAAACAACACCACGAAAAGTACCTCCGAAGCGGAGATGGGATGGGGTGGAAGTGAGATTTGAAGCCGGGATCCCCGTGGTCAAGGGGCGGTTTCTTTATAATCCCACTCGGATTCGAGAGGAAAGTTCTCTGCGCTCCTTTGTATCTCAAATTTCGGAGATGCGCTGTGATTTGGTTTCGTATTTTATGCTTAGCTTTTATCAACGTTGTGCTGAAATTATTCTAGTGTTATGCATTCAGAGAAAAGTTGCGCAAGGATACTCAAATTCGATTTTAAAATTGTCACCTCACTGAGAAATTGCAGATTTAGATTCCTAGTTCATTAGTTTCATTAGTGGAATTTATATGTTTTGTTCAGAAATGGAGATCGCATTTATGTAACTCCGATGGAACTTTAACGTGTTCATTTGCATTAAGTACTGCTGCACTGAAAGTGAAGTATTACCAATGAGAAGAGTCCCTCAACTAGAAGTATTTTCCATAGCTCATTATTGATTGTGCAATGTTTTTCTCGACAAAAACTCTAGGACGGGGTGGATTTTGAACTTTAACGCCGATTTTCAACAATATAATACATATTCGGATATTTTAAAATCCTTTCCATTTTGTTGCATTTGAATTTTTTACAATCCACGACTCGCGAAAAGTGCCGTTTATGGTTTAAATATTTCTTCACGGTGAATTTAGATCTGCGCCAGCGAAAAATATCACGAAGTGAATACAGAATCCATTAATTTGGTGTAATAGTTATTCATATAGTTGTATATTAATAATAGTTATTCTATCAAATTGCAGGAGCATAGAATTTAAAATCCGACAGTAGGTAGGAGAGCCCCTCGATTATCATCCTGTCTTAACCCTTGCATTAGTATTTTTCTAGTGTTGGAAACGTGACAGAAAAATTCAATATTGTTGATCTTTATTTTCCCCTGAACTTCGAGCTTAAAATATAAATTATCTATTTATAAAATAATTAAAGTATTTTAAATGTGAACATACATTTTATATGGTAGAAAATAAGATATTGTTACTTATACATTCCTTTTTATATCGCTATATAAAGTTGTTTTCGATCATAATTTTGAGTTCACCTCGGATCTTCAATGGAAAATTGAATTTTAAAGGTACTATCCTAATTTCATAGACCGAACCACTTCTCTGTTGCCCGACGTAATGCCACCCTTTTCAGTTCTTGTGGCACCGTGTAAAAGAGGTCTTCAGCGAATTTTAACCTCAAGCCAAAAAATGTAATCTTCGAACTCTCTGTTGGGTCCGTTGTCAACTGTATCTTTAATCTGCTGTTTTAAAGACCTTTTAATTTTTAAGTCTCTCTGGCATCTTGAGAAAAAAACCCGGTTTGACCACGTCAATGAGGCATAAATCGGCTAAAAAAAATACTAAAAATAATCGTATTAAATCGAGGGGTGTGAATGTTGAATTCCATTTCGTCGTCCCGTTTCAGTGCTCTTATTGCAGTATGAAAGATTGACTTTCTTACCATTTCCTTGTCAACGGAATTGTGTAGTAACCCAAATCATAACATTTGAGTTAATGTGAGGAATTCCTCACATTAGGTTAGAAATGTTTAAGATGGATATATTATGGATTAATTTTTTTCTTATGAAGGCAGGTTTAATTTAGACTTTTTAATTTAATACATAGGTTGAAATCGGTTTTGGTAATTATTTGATGAAAAACTGCATGAAGCTGCAGAAATTGGTAGTAGTTGATACAATATTGAAAGCACTTGTAAATTGAAATTAAAAACTACTGTAAAAATCGCTAATCCCCGCTAAATATTAGAAATGGAACAAAAGGTAGAATTTGAATCGATTATGGTCGACTCCGCTAGTTTCAGTAAAACTGGAAATCATGCGTTATGGCTACATTTTTGCGGGTTATATTTTTTACGGCAGATCGTAATAATGCTGAATACCATGATCATGGATATTTATGCTGCTCAGTGTGTAAGAATTCAAATATTTTACTTTAAGTATTCGGTAATTTTATTGACGAAGTTTTTGAGTATCATATTCCCTGAAGGAGCTCTGGGATTTTGTGTGGACTGGAGGTACGAAGTTGGGAAATCCATCGCTAGATGGCAGAAAATCTGCGTCGCAGCTTCTTCAGGTCCAGATGCTGCTTTACGACCCTTGTTTTAGCTGTTTCTTGTCAAGTTACAAAAGGAAATTATAATTGAGTTTCTCCTTGGCAGGGTCAATTTATTAATTTTTAATATTTATTTTCATGCTCACAATAATTACAATAATCATTAATTCACCGATCATAAGGAGTCCTTAATAGTAACTGTTATGAGTTGATCTTTGTATTTCTCCCATATTACTCGGTTGCTTAGATTCAGGCATTACTCCTGTTATCGCACATGAAGTAGAGCAGGTTGGTTAAAAACAAGTAGGAGTTTACTATATTCCAGAAATATGAACTTTTCTGGTAATGTCGTAAAGCCTTTGCGTATTTTATAATTACATGATCATTTGATATTTTTCCTCTTCTCAACAACGTTACTTTTGATTTTCTTGTTGTTTTGTACTGTTAAAAATTTTAATTCAGGCACATAAATTTATAACGTTATGAAAAAGTGTATTTAAAGGGTGAACTCGTATTAGTATTAATTGTTAAGTGTTAGTGTAAGCTTCTGCCTAATGATTTTAGCATTTGATTTTTTTATTGAGAGTGAAATTACCCTTTGGGTGATGAGAAATAGTATTAGCTATGAATCTCTGTGGAGAGCGTGAATAACTAGTGTATCATTTACTCAGGATATGAATTTCCTGGGTGAGATTTCCATAGATGTATACTTACCGACGAAACAGAATGTAATGGAATATCTTTTCATTCATATCAATAGTAGAAATCACTTCTACGCGATATTTTCTGCTGTTATGGTTCAAGAATATTTCCACCGAAAGGGAATACAAGCGTGCCTCAACTTAAAACTCTGAGTCGTGAATTTCCGGGCTCGTGATTAACACCCGTGCTTAGACTTTACTTTTATAATTCGTGCTGACGATTCGAAAGTAAAATTCTGGGCAGCGTAAAATGTGCAACCCGGAACACAAAAAGCATAAACACGCCGCCCGACGCGGGATGTCAAGCCTGTGATTCATGAATGACGCTTTGGTATTTAAATGAGCCAAAAAGGAGTGAATGAACTGGACTCCGTTGGTAGATTTTATTCTCTTTTTACGTCTTCATCGTTCAAAATATCTTTAATGCACGATTTGACGATTCATATGATGATGGACCAGTATTGCATTGCGGCTGTTGTTCCCTTAGCATGTGAACATTTTGCCCCATTTTCGTCATTTTCTTTTCGTCCTGGCACTGAGCTTATGAACGCTGTTGAAATGAAGTTTCTAATTTTCCGCATGGTCTGATTGTGTTCTTCGGGAGAGTATTGTAGTGGTGTAACGAATTGTGCCATTTTTCTGTATCAAATCGCTATTATCCTACTTAACTGAAAATGCTACTGTCTGTATTATCCTCCTGACTGAAAAATGCTGCTTTACGTTGTGTTTAATTCGGTCGCGTTGTGTTAAGAGATATTTGTTACGTTAACGTCTCCGCTCTTCTGGGGTCGAATCCCTCTCGTTTCTGTTCGATTGAAAATCGTCTCCCGTCGTGAAGGCCAGCTCACCCAAAGTTAATAGAATGTTGGTATTAGGAACTTGTCAGTAGTGTCATTTGGAAAGTTAACATTAGTGATAAAAATTAGTGATTACCATTAATAATTAACAACCAATCAGCGAATAAAAGATCGTCCAGTAACCAATACATTTGAGGTATTGAGAGTTTATCGAGATCGCTAATTATCGTCATGTTATTGCGACAAGACCGGCTGGTGCTTTTAAAAGGGTGAGGGAAATTAATCTTTGCTGGCACATTTTCTGTGAAAGCTGTGGCAAAAAAATATTAATTAATAAGACCAATAACAAAAGAAAAATTATTATTAGGCAAAAGTGTAAGTACAGTGATACCTCGCCTAATGTATATAATTTGTTCCGGAATCACATTTGTTAGAATAAATCTTCTTAAGCCAAAACATGATGTTATCAGGTGTCCTGTCTTGAACATAACCCATTAGGTTAGGTGGGCGTCCCTTGTGTGATGTGATCAGCTCATTTATTTGCCACACAGACGAAAAAGATAGTACCTACACTGGATTGGCCCATCTGTTCATGTTGGCTGCTTCCACGCGCGCATCCACTAAAACCTTCGTTTGCCGGAATCCACATTCGTTAGCCTAGTCCGAAAAGAAACGAGAAAAATCTTCCTTTGGCGAAAAATTCCTTAGGAGGGCCACTCGTTATCCGGGATACCACTTTAACTGGAATACCTTTTATATAGTCAATGTTGAATCTAACTCGTTCATGAAAATGGGAAAGATGGATTTTATTCACTCGGCAAGGACTGTGCAGCCCTATGTTCGTGAACTATTACATTTCGAGTGAGTTTAAGTGACCGGTGACTTCATTTATCATCTATGGATCCACAGATCGGCCCAAATGCACTTTGATTCTCGAAAATGCTGCTTCTTGGACAGCCTGCGGCAGCCGGGGCTACTGAGTCTGATGCGTGAGGTTATGGCTCGCATACGAGAGTACCACTGTAGCAGTTTGCGGTCAGCTACGTTTGGGAAGTCGTCATTAACGATAACCCCTACGTAGTTGTGACTTACCACGGGAAATTATTAACGCGGCGACCGTTACGAGAAACACAAGAATCCACCGTTATATTTCTCTTGTGTTTCGATTTTCCGATGGGTCTCTCTGTTGAAGGCTGGCATTTTTTGTCGTCCTAAGCGTAGTTATCGTCTGCGGTAAGGGAAGGCGTAAAATCGCTTCGGAAACTATGAGAGAAGCTTTTCAACGTCCGACCGTTATGCGCTAGCTACTTCGGAACAAATGGAGATCGCGGGGCGCCGAAATTATAGATTCCGCCTGTGAGAAAGAGAGATAGTGGCATAGATTGAATAGAATACTTCGGTGGCAATTTGAAAGATTTTTACGGTCTCTCGGATATCATTTACAGTTAAGTTCGCCGTGAAAGAGAACACGCTTCATTTTCTTCCTGACTAGAATAAGGAATCGAGCTTAATGACTCTCGTAATTTTTCACGCCCTCTGTCTAAGAGAAGGCAAGAATTTTTCGATTTACCAGTTAGCGATTATGAACTATGGACTTTCGATTTCATTTTGCAGAGGATGAAATTGGACGCTTTTCTTAGGAATCGGTCTCATTGAAGTAATACGTAAACATCTTCCTCGAGGCTACGTGGGTGGGCTTCAGTTTATATTCTACCTCGGAGATCGTTCCTGGGATGGGTTCAATTTATTTCAGCGCATGAAAGTGTTTAATTCAGATATGTTTATGATTATTATCGATTCGATAGTAACAATACAACGAATGTTTGTTCCTTGTTTAGAAGATAGAGAATGTTAAGTTTTAGGCTCGTGATTAAGTGTTGTAGAAATCGGTGGAAGCTTGTTTTGAATGGAATCTGCTCTCACAAGGGAGCCTTTACCACTGTGTGGAACGGATCTTACTGAAACTCTCAAGAATAGCTTCTGTAGGTAAAAATAAGAACCAATATGTTCCAGTTTTTCTTAACATTTCCTAGTTTATCAGTGAAACGAGTTTAAAAATCAGCCTAAAATTCATCAATTTGAACTTTGAATAACCACCCACATCGGTATCGTAGCGGTCGTTAGACATGGTGTGCTTGTTAGGATAAAATATTCACGAAAAGGAATAAAATTTGCAGACGAATAAGGCATTGACCAAAAATCACCAGACCGGAATTGAACTTACGAAGTTGAGTTTTGCCGCCAGCTAACCAATGCACCACAGCTAACGATGAGTACGACATCGATTTAGTTATTCAAAGCTCAAATTGATGAATTTTAGGCTGATTTTAAACTCGTTTTAGTGAGAAACTTTGAAACATTACGAAAAACATATTGGTCCTTATTTTTTGCCAAAGACCTATTCTTGTGTGTATCGAGATCAGGAAGATCCGTTTGTTGCAGTGGTAAATGTTCCCTTGTTAGTGATTATTACGCTTACTTACTATATGTATCATTATGTACTATCGTAAGTTCCATTTCACGATAGCAATCCATGAGTAGCGTTATTCCACACTAGTATTTGCAGTTCACTGAGATTGAAGAGTGCTTCAGTTCAAAGGAGACCATTTCCTTAGTCAATAATGACGTTGAAAAAACTTGAATTTTAATAACATTCATGTATTAACTTTGAATGTTCGGTGGGAGTCGAGTTAATTCGTCACTACCATGGAAATTATGATTTTCTCATATTCACCATATACTTTCTTGTTCCAAACGCTGTGGCTCTGACAATTATTTGAGAATTTTTACATTCCAAAAATATTGTTTATTAAAATGGAATCTCTGGAGCAGATCTTAGCTCTAAATAATTCATAAAAGCCTAGCATTCACACACAGAAGGTCGTTGACACATATAATTAAAATCTGTACCGCTAATTCGTCCACCGAGCACAACGAAAACTCTCATGGTTTTTCTTCGTGCTTCGAATGTTCTAAAAGCATAAAAGACCAACGCCGCTGGAATTTTGTATTTCGACAGATTTCATAATTGGCAGGTGCTTAATTGCGATGCCATATAAGTCGGGTGTAAAAAAGTGTGTCATCTTCCTGTCATCCAGTTAGTATTGTAATAACGAGGCGTCAAACTTTCTCTTATTAGAAGAGAGGCCAAGTTGTTAATTAAGTTATTCATTTAGTGCGCTGTATCTTTCGTCGCTCGCCATTGTGCTGAATGTTGAGTCGAAGTGCTGATGCGTTCACAAAGGAAACTTCTTGAATCGTGGGAGAGATGTCACGGTGAGATATGTCTCTGTTCGAAGTGGCGATGAAAGAAGAATCGGACTGCGTACGTCTGTTTCCCGTGGATATCCTTGCGAAGGAGAAGGGTTAAATCTCTTTCTTTAACCGCGAAGCACATTTTTCACCTTTTATTCACGATTTTTTACCACTGGTGAAAGCATTATGCAATGGGCGTGAACACTTTTGAATCTTAAACAGTTGTCGTCAAGTCCGTTCGCCCTGCCCCGATATAAACTCCACCCTAACACGTGTCTTATAACGCGAAAAGGCGTGAGATTGTTAAGGCCTCCAAAAGCATGACAAGAGGTGCGAGCGGAAAGTGACAAAGTGAAAGCGGTGTTTCCGAGGGTAAAACTGCATTCTTCTGCATATTACGAGAATATTTTGGGACATAACGCAAATCGTCTTTCTCTCCTAGAGATAAAATTTAGAATATTACTGCTATCGCGTATCATTCGTGTATAACAAATTGTTTAGTTTTGAATTGATCCTAAATTTAACGTAAATCCTCCGATTAAGACGCGGAGATGATTTCGTTTATCTACTTTGTTTCTTTGTATATCTATTTTGTATATTGGTCTCACAATAATGCTAATATGTATATTATCGTTGTAATGTAATGTATGTAAACCTGCCAAAGTTTTGCGAAGGATATTGATAGTTTTTCGAACTCAGCTAGCGAGTACGCACGTTTCTGGCTAGAAATGTGTGTATGCGAAAAATAACACCTGCATATCTACCCTGCAAGCTGTCTTTGGGCGTGCGGCAGGGGGTGCATGCACCATGACTCCACTTCCCGCGGAAAAAATAAAATTTTCAAACGATTAGTTCTAGCATATATATCTCTTATTTTTCTCTCGGTATCAGAACAGCCTTTGTAACAGGCAGTACACATAACATCGGCTACATATTCTAAAAACGTAATTTTTCCGAACTTATTAAGTTAATTAAGCTTTCGGTCTAATCACGTGCAAAAAATAAAAGATGGCTTAAAGATATCAGATAATTTTTACATTCTTTTATCTATTAGTTTGGTAGTTTTTGTAAAATAATTGCTCATGGAAAAGCACCTTTATTTTACGTAATACATTATTTTCAATGATGAGCGATTTGAAATTTTCCCAGAATTGATTTTTGGTGGCGCACGCAAAAATACAAACTTCTTCTAGCTGTAACCATTTAATTAAGCCAGAAAGCTATCTTGGGCCCTTAAATAAACTCAATGGTCTTCAGATGCTTGATAGGAAAGTGGCTCATAAAAGAGATACCGAGAACTCCAATGCGGGATAAAATCCATGAATGCTGTTTGACTTTTACTGGATGTATTATCGTAAAAATATACCTGTTGCATAGGTGTGGGTTTTAAATTGGCAATCCTTTGCGTTTAAGGTAATTGAATGGGCTATCTCGTATAGGAAATTAAATGGGATATTCGTAGTTCAGAGTCACTGACGCCAATTACATCTCGGTCGTTCAATTCTCCTTTATTTCGGTCCTTTCGATTGTGCGGTTTGGTGCGTGTGATGTAACCGAATCTCTTCAAAGGGCCATTTCGCGCAGTCCTCTGAACTTGCAGAACAGGATCGGGATTCCTGTTACCTTCCACTGCCAATGGCACACCTCACGATCTTTCACGAGTAACCTTTTCTCCGGTGAAGCTTGAAAGAGTCACCAACGAGCGTGCCTCCATTGGCTAGTTGTGAGAGTTTCCGGTGATAATTCGGCATGGAAGAACGATTTTGACCTAACATGCAATTATAAACCCTCCTCCTGCTTAATAGCGGAGGTCTTTTTCCTTAAAGGAATGCGTGTAAAATCAAATTCGGCTGAACGTATTGATTAAGAATTGGTTCTGATTTGTTCCATATGTATCGCTAGACAAGTTGAGGTGAATTTATTTTCCGGAGGTAGCGAATCGTGGTATGTGTTTTGACTTATAGAATTCGCTTGTTTGAAAAGCGTTTTGGCGTTTTCTTCATCGTAAATTGTTTTCATTATTGCGCAAGTTTTCTCTGCTCATCCAAGAGGTAATTAATGTCAATTGTAAGTAATTTTCACTGTTTGAAGCCATTATTGAATATATACGCAACGGAAGTATAATTGAAACGAATTTTTGAGTTACGCAAACATAAATTTAACCATCTTCTCGTAAATTGACGAAATTTTTGACCGAATTATTTATGAGCCTTATTTAAAAATTTTCTCAGCGAAGTCGACTTTCGCGTGCCACCCGGTTGATTGAATTTATAAATGGAAGAACATGATTTAATGTAAATTATTACTTAATGCAGCTGCAATGTAGACATTTTTTCTGTTAATAAATATTCGAAAAATCCGGAAACTTTCGTTTTTCTTTTAAAAAGTGTTGTCGAGCTTGAAAATAAATTAAAGAATCACTTTAGTAAAACATACATTCTTATTCTGAGGAGACTAGAGAAACCAACTTCTAGGATGCGATGTTGACATGCTTAAGATGCTTTCGATGAGTAAATGGATCGGTTTGATTACTAAACTTAGCAAAGAATGCATAGATTTTGAAGGGTTGGTTGACCGTATCCCAGTAATTAACAGTGCAGAATATAGTATTCGTGCTGGTCGGTATGGGAATTTTCTTCTCCACTCAGGTACTTTTAATTGTATCTTTGTGACTTCATTTGAGCGATTTTAATTTTTAAGTAATGCATCGGCTCTTTATTTGCTTTACATTCGCAGCCTGGATTGTATTTGGAAACTTGAGTCGAATGACGTGTAAGGAATTAAATTACTGGTACTTATGTATAATTTCTAGTTTGATGAAAGAACGATCGTCATTATTAGAATAAGGTCGTAATTACATTTCAAAATATAATGCGATCCTATGCAACGGTTATTTCCTTGGAATAAATCATATCCTGTACAAACATTACAAAGTGGATGAAAAGCATATAAAAGCACTTATTCGACTATTATTACGCTTCAGCGTAGCAGGTGTGCAGTTTTAAGTCGTTTAAACGGAAATCCGTTCGTTATCTCCAGACCACGACTCAGAGATTTGGTTTTACGGTCTTACTTACGTTACCGTTATTTCAAAACTCCCAAAAATAAATGAGCATTTCATCTGAAAGTGCTTAATGGTAACGCACATTTTTAAGATAACATTTGTCACGCTTCATTTTGCGAAAACTTGAGATCGCTTCAGATATGATGTTCATTTTCTTGAGCAGCTTCTCGTGAATCGGAAATAATTTGCGGGGTTGTTGATTATCCTTCTTTGTTTGGACATTTCTGTTTAGTGTATGGTCTTTGTAGTACGTAGCCTTCATTCGTTTGATAGATTTACTTGCCGTATTAACAGAGCTTCCTGTAAGACATATCCATTGTCAGTCACCTATTCCTATTCTTAAATATTATTCGTTATCCGGTCATGAAATGTTACGGTGTTCATCTTGTTAACCCATCCCGGTGGTAAGTAAGGATTAACTATTTCTGATGTAGTGGTAATTCCTCGTAGGGCGTTAGTATATTTGTAGGGGTAAGTGAATTACGCTCAAGTTGGAGATGTTTTAGGAATGATGACGTTCAGCCGACAGGTTTCGAATTAATTCCTTTCCCCTACTTGTTTAACGAGTTTGAATGATGTTCAAAGTTTCTGATTGTAACGAAAGCTCTCTTCACTCACGGCCGTTACTCTTTCGTTCCTTGTGTATGCCGCCGCTTTATTTATCGTCGATTCGTGGCGTTGTCTTTTATCAAGGTAATGTTATTGTGGTACCTTATTGATGGCGCAGCTTCCTTAATTGGAGGTGCTTGTAATCTTAGAGCTGTGGGTAATGAAAAAGTGAGGTTTGTTGGCCATATATCTCGAGCGGCGACTGTGAGGCTCGCAGTTCATCTTCGCTGAATCCTCCATCTTCCATCCTTTATTAGCTCTCCATTCTTCCATTTCTTCTTTTACCTTTCCTCTTCGTCTCTCCGTTTTGTTTCTCTTTCATCTTCAGATGCAGTAGCGTGAACTATCATGCATAAATACAATTTACTTTGTCTGCGAAGCTAAAAATTCCCACATTTGATGATCATAATTTAACGGAGGAGATTTGATTAAGTAATTTGTCGATAATGGGTGGAACTTATATTTTGTTTTCACCGAACCAAGGATGAGATGTAATGTAATTGAAAGTAGAAATGCCAATTTGTTGCGTTTTCATGAGCTGTTAGAATTATTTTTGGTCTCACCGAGCTAAAATATAGCTAGGCAGCGTTATTTAATGTTAACATAGTTCAGAGTTCATTTATGTACTTTCAATTTCTTCTTGTGTGCGTACCTATCATCTACCGTAGCATATGCATGACATATAAATTACAGTTTCTTGTCATGTACAGTTATAAATCCACTGCAAAACAACTTATCTCAATAACCACCCAAGATATAACGTGTATTCTTTCAAATTACTTGTCTTTAATTATTGGGTTTAAGGCTAATCAGTCACAAATTCACTATTTCAATAATAAGGCTTATAATATGGTAATGCTATGTTTCGCTAGAATTCTTTACAGGCAGTTTTTCTTCATTTCGTTCATTTTCTCGCTACCTGTCTTTTCTTGTCTTTCCTTCAATCCACTTTTCTCTAAAAACTAAACTAAAACTTTCAGCTTCATTCTAGTCTTAATTTATCAACATTTCTTTCCTTTTCTTCTTTTGCATCTATTTTGTCTTTTTTCTGGTGTCTTTTTCGCTTTTCTTTTCAGCGTCTGCCCCTCGTTCTATTTCTTTTTTTTCCTATCTCACCTTTCATCTTTTCCTTTCTGCTTCCTCTCTTTTCTTCGCGCCCTACGCTCTTTCTGGCGCGTTACTTGTCGGGAGTAATTTATCTTACTGTCAGTGCTTCATCTGTCCATTACGTATACATCCAAAGCATCGGGATAATTCTATTCCCGTTTGAATGGAGCGTAACTCCGAAGAATAACTTAATGGTACTTAATGCTACTGTAAATCGGAATGCTATATGTTCAGGTGTTTGTCTTCGTTCATCAGTTTCATCCATATGCGTATTCTCTAGAAATTCACGAGTTTATTCACAATTAACTTCGTTTATGCGACCAGAATAATGAAAAATAATTAGAAAATTTGTTTTAATGATACTACTGATTGTAAAATATGAATCGTTTGAAATTTATTTCCATTCTTAAGTATTTATTAAGCAATCACCAATCCTTAAGAGTTACTTTTAGGTGATTCATTTTACCAATTTTCCCGCCAATGGCTTTTTGGAAGAGACAATTGACGAAGAATATGGAGAATTGCTAGCAATATTTGCAAGGTGTTTACTTTCAGAATATAATATGAGGAAATAACGATTTTTTCCTTTTTTTCTAAAACATTTCGAAGGATAAGGAATTTTTTACGGTTTTCCCAATGTTTTATTGCAAACCATATGAGTGGATAAGAAGAAGCAGTAATAAAGTAAAATAAAGAACAAAGAGGGAAGTTTCATGTTTTGTTGCATGATTTCTTTTTTTTTAATTAGCATGCCGTTAGATGTGTTAACTTATTGGAATTTCGATCCTTGCTTGTATTAATGAAGCTATCTTAGACCTCCATAGTTTTAACAGAAAAAAAGCACCTAAAGGCGAATTCTAAGAAGGGCATAAATGTTCGAAACATTTTAAAGGAAAAATAAAGAAATCATTTCATAGAAATGAATTTAGAAATCATTGCTCTCTCTGTAACTCTTCATTGGACCCTCCTTGTGATTAAAATAACTCTCCAGTTACTTTACTTAGTGTCATAGGTTCAATTGTTCAAAAATGGATATTTAGTCAGGATTCCCAGTCCCAAATTCGCCTGAAAAACTTCAAGTAAAGTTAAAGGTTTCTGTCGGCCCTTGGGATTTCATGTTGGCCATTACGGAAACTACTGGTCTTAAATATCCCGTCAAAAGTTGGAATTTGCCCTTTCGTGGACACGGGTAATGGCAAAACAGCTTGGTCCGCGGATCCTATCATCTCGCAATTTCTCTCTGTATCTTTCAACTCTCAGCTTCGCTTTCGCATCAACCTCTGCCGGGTCAATGTGAACGAACCTTCTGTAGGCGAGAGCCAACGGAATCCTGTCGCTTTCCGGCAACTTAGGTTTTTGATGGGTCCGGTTATAAGCTCACCTTAATGAGGCGTCTTTTTTTAGGAGAGGGAAAAGTGGTTCCGAAAAGGGAATGCTTTTTTTTCCCTCCCTCTGCCAGTACGAAAGGAGTTAACGGATGAATATTGGCCGATCGACTCTGAAAATATTCGACCTTGGTGACTCAACGGTTTCGTCGCATATTCTGGTTCTCCGTACTCGAGAGGAATTGGTCCTTTTTCGGGCAGCCTCCTGATGGATCTGCGCCGCTCACTAACATCTTTCCACTCGTATTTTGCCAAAAGGAGATCTCCGGGAGCCACTCTTTCCTTTTTTCGGCTCCTCCTCTCCCTTTTACGGCTTCAAATCGCGTGTTTACATCCCTTTTGACCCTCGATCGGTGGCGTGCCAAGAGAAAATCCCAATGCGAAACTTGTAAGTGGGCGTGGCCAATAATTAAAGTCTTTTAAAGTAATAATAGCTTCCTGTGTCCTTTCGTCTAGGCGAAGGAAAGCCTTTGCCTGGAGTTGATTTTGGGAAACGTTTGATTTGATTTGCAAAATTTCAGGGCTTAAATATGGATCAACGTACCGAATTTCTTTTTGTATGGGCGTTATTTTTTATTCGCTGATTATAGGGAAGTGTTTTTCAAATTCTTGTCTCGATTTGTTTGTTAGCCTTGTAAAAGAGAGGTCCTGGGTTCGAACGTTATTTATGGTTTAGTTTAGTTTTGTGTCGTTGTTTATTGCAAAATTCTGTTTATGCATATTATTTTTTGAATTAAACCGTTGTTGTGAAAATATGATAGTAGAATGCTTGATGAAATGAGAAATTCTGTTGTAAATTCCACAAACTTTGATACACAACCGGTTTCGTCGCCGTGCGGCATCATGAGCTACAGAAAACAGGGTAGAATACTAGAATGTTGTAAATTAGTATAATGGTTAAGTATGATTTTATTGCTAGAGATTAGAATCAATGCATCGTTCTTAGAATAAGGAATATACCTTATTCTAAGAACCTTACCTTAATAGGCTTATTCATCTAAATAATTTATCTCAGCCTTACTTTCTTGTATTTCCTTTCTTTTGTGTTTTTTTTAAGGATTACATCCCCTATAAGGCATTTCTTATGATAAAATTTCAACTGAGATGTGTTTTTATTTCAAAGGAAATTTATTCTCGTAATCAACGTCTTTCTCTACCGTTTTAACAAAATCGAAAGGTGCAGGAATAGAGATGCTTAGCACAGACATAATCAGTGTTGGATAAATAAACATCACGGTATTATGTCAAAATTATACGCTCTCTTGCTTAAAATAATTGTACTAATCGAAAATAGTATGCTAGTACTAATAAAAAAATAGATAAGCTCAGAGTAGTAGGGTCTTTCTGAGCCATCTAAGGTAATCAGGACGGGGTCAGCTTATGGATACTCATATTCTACGTATTTATACATTGTGATCCAATTTTGATCCAGAAGGGTAACTTTGCCTGAAATACACATTTATTTATATATGGTAGAAATAAGCTTTCTTCAATGAAAATACTATGATGTCAATGTTGAAGTCTAGCCCTCGTCTTAACAATTATAAAATACGTGTTCTCCCGAAAAAAATCCCTCGTAATTAGTTGCCAGTTTTTTCAGTTCTTCTCCTTTCTCAGTCTCTACAGAAGTTATTTTTCTTTCGAAATGTGACACCTTCAGTATGTTTTGTAGTTTCCTTATATATGCATGTGCTTACTCTCGCGTTAAAAAGCAGTTTCGCCAGATTCTTCGCCGTTTTAATACTTATCCGGTTGGAAACGGACGTATGAAATTTCACTAGCTCTTGTATTCCCATAAGGAAATGCAAGTTGGCTAATAAAGCTAGGTGTGTATCTGTGAACAAATGCACTTATCCTCGCTACGTTTCAGTTTAACGCTATGAATGATTCATTAAGTTTTATAAAATCAACTTCGATTTTCTTTACGTGAAGTAAATTTGCATTGGAAGCTTCTGGTAAAACGCCAATTAAAGTACGTGGTTGTCGTCAGATACATTATTATTTAGCATTGTCAATCAATATTCCTCTTCTGCCATTTTGATGTTAATGGCGAAAATTAATAATGACACCAGTGTACCATCAGTGTCAATCATTCGAAAGTCGAAGCATTATTAAACCTCTAGCCCCCCAGCTTCTCCTTGTGTGTGTGTTCCTGCAGTGGAAACATTTTTTGTGATAAAATCAGTTTTTTCCTCCACTAAATCATTGGTTAAATCGAAAATGGGATTTTCTAGTCCCGATTTCGCACAATAGTGTCGTTAATATTCGTTTGGTTTTGGTCCACGTTCAAGGATTTCCACGTTTGGTTCAGTTTTCGATTTTGTTCCGGTTCAATGCCCAGCCGTGAAAGCAGTAACGACGAATAAAATACCACACCGACTTAAAAACGACAAAAATTGTATTGTAAAATCTAGGGAAATTTAATGCTGCTGTTTTGATAGCAGCGAAGAATACTAAAAATCGGTATATTTGAAAATTTTCCTGAGGGAATGAAAGCTTAATTATGCGTGGAAACGTAGAAATAATTTATTTATCGTGGGCGAGATTAGGACTATGAAGTCTCCTCTTACGTATAACTCATTTAATTTTTGTAATAGGAAAGGATAGAGCAGTAAGAAATGATCAAAGAAGGAAGAAACTGTGTGGATAGAAACACGTTTGTAAAAATTAGGAAAAAGTTTCCTCAGCCGGAGAACAACCGCAAGAGGAGGCTAAGAAAAGCCTGCAATACATAATAATAATAATATATTATGTACTAGTACAAACATTATGTTTCTAACAGAGAATACAAATTCAAATATAAGCAAACACTTAAGTATTGTAAAAATAATATATGTCGGTTTTGATTCCAATCTGGTCCTATTGAGCCAATAATTNCTATTGTACCTCTTATAAAACAATTTATCAATATTTGGATATTGCACTTGAGGTTATCTTTAGTTATACTATCAGCATATATTTTGTATCAGTACAAACATTATGTTTCAAACAGAGAATACATAACAATTTAAAATTAATTATCAATATTTGGATATTGCACTTGAGGTTATCTTTAGTTATACTATCAGCATATATTATGTACTAGTACAAACATTATGTTTCTAACAGAGAATACAAATTCAAATATAAGCAAACACTTAAGTATTGTAAAAATAATACATGTCGGTTTTGATTCCAATCTGGTCCTATTGAGCCAATAATTGGCTCGTCCGGAGGTCCGCAGAGAATCAGACAACCAGAAAAAAGAACACAAATTTAAACTAAGTCAATGTAAAAGTAAGATCAAAGTAATACAGAGAGAAATGGAAAGGGAGAGACAAAAAATCCATATGGACGTAATAATAATAAATAGTAATAGCTAAATTTTAAACTAAAGAAAAATAAAAAAATATTAAATCAAATTAAATACTAATTAATTATTATTAAAGAAAAAAATAAAAGAAACGCAACATATACCGGCGTGGGAAAGTTGGATATAAAAGAATCATGTAGCAATGGAAGATTAATTTAAGAAACTGGTCTATAGATATAATATTCAGCGAAAATTAAACAATATGATTGTTTTTGTACTTAAAAGTCTCAAAGTTGGTGATATCTATTTATCGCAACATTTTGAGCTCTTGAGAGACGAAACTTATAAATAGTAACCTCGGCTCTGATGCCTTTAATTCCGTTTTTGTGAAAATTATAATTACAATCAGTAATAAATTGATTTTCCTTACTATTCTGACCCATTTTATCCTTGAAAATTACTGTTTAACGTTCAGTGCTCATCAAGATGCTTGTAGCAGTTCGCGTTTTCCTTGAGTAGTGAAGACATTTTTGAGTTTCACTCCTTAATGGATAGATAGAGTATAAATCCTAATGTATGAACCTTATTTTTTCGTATATTCTAACCGTGACCTCTTGCTCTTCTCTTGGCGGGAGATTTTTCCTTCAAATCGCTCCCGAAACTTTAGCTCATATTGAACTGTCCCAGACGTGGTTCATCTTTAGTGATCGTTGCAAAACAAATGCGCAATCACTCATATAAGACTCAATTAACGAAGGCTTCTCGACATAAAAAGAGACAATATCTGCCAAGTAAAGCCTTAAGTAATTAACTAGTGAAGAGCGCTTCGAGGAGGAATCTGCCTTCAAACCAGACAGCGACTTAATTAGCTGTATTATCGTAACGTTTTTGTTGTTAATTTGAGGCGTGATTGGTGGAGATGAAAATAAAAGAAAGAGGCGGACCTTATTAAAGGGTAGGATGTGCATTCGGAGGTGAGGAATGGTCGCTGTACAAAAAGTGCGGCGAGGACATTTCCGCCTCTTCTCGGAGGGGTAACATTGGCCGGATTTTAAAGCGTCTGTCACCTCGGCGACGCAGACAAGGGTCGGCGGGATATCTCTTTCCGCGAGCCCAGTGGGTGGGAGATTAGTGGGCTGAAAAAACAACGAAGGCAAAATTCCCAATGTCCGTTCAATATCGTTTCCCTTTTGCTCTTTTTTCATTTCAATCGGAGGTTTCTTTTCTGTAGTGTTCAGTGATATGTGAATGGCGGAAATTTTGGTGCGGGCTGTGCGTATTTTGTTAATCTTCTGTACAGTGACGACCGTTGGTTTTTATAAAGGAATATCATTTGTTATAAATGTATATTTAAAAAAATGCAGGTCTTGGAGTTAAACTCCTTAACCGTTTAACTTATGCTTGCGCTCTAAGTTTAAATTTAGATCCAACCAAAAGTAAAAGTGTTTCTTCTATCCACAAGCGTAGCCAAGGGGATGATTTTGGGGCTTCAACACCCCCCCCCCCATGATATATCCAACAATAAACGAATGCATGCGAGAGGACGATCTCTCGCAATTATGCCTCACAAACACGCTGTAGAATCACAGGGTTAGATGTTAAAATAAATCAGTTTCTATTTTCATTAGATTTTGGGGAGAGGTATCCTTGCCCCTGGATTCTCATCGGCATTCACTTCTTTGGTTTCTTGTCACCTTGTGATAATTCTTGTGTCAATCGTATTACGTTTTCTCTTGGCTAATACAGCGCTATCGCAAATAAATAATTTATTCTTTCAGCTATTTTTAATCATGTTAGCTAAATTTTAC
Organism: Ladona fulva; assembly: GCA_000376725.2. Classification (NCBI taxonomy): domain Eukaryota; kingdom Metazoa; phylum Arthropoda; class Insecta; order Odonata; family Libellulidae; genus Ladona; species Ladona fulva. The sequence goes on along the minus strand of KZ308180.1, from coordinate 430,632 downwards.
TTTCTGAAATTTTAGTAAATTACATTCGATTTGAGAAATCTTTAACCTTTCTGTGCCATGTGTCAAGATTTGTTCCATGCGTAGATTACGTTGACAAGAATTAATACTTTCTCTGATAGTTAACTCTCATGGTGCACTCCAATTCATTCTTTCATTTACCGCGTTCAGCTCTCTAATTTACATTCTACCAAGTATAGAGGTTCTACTTCCAAATATGAAGTTGTTTATTTCCTAGCGGATCTGAGATGTCAAGCAATTTGTTCTAATTTATTATCTGCCATAATAACTGCCAAAATAAATAGCGAATTCCTGACCGAAGATGATAACATGCCTACGAACCTTCATTTATATTCCGATCTTACGCTTTTGATCGATCAGCTAATTGTGCTTGGACAAGACGAACAGGTTTCTCTTCCATATTAATCACAGGACCGATTGATAACATCCGATTGGAAGACACTTTTCGAGGCGCCTCTCCTCAGTCGTAATTAAACCTTCCCGAGGACAATCTGTTTACGGAATCTAAGATCAAACAGTGATTTGGGCTGGCTCATCTAGAATTCGATTTCAGAATTTCTATCGTTATATTTAGTGTCGCTCTCTGTTGAATTGTATCAGTGCAGGGAAGAATTCGTGTTTCTAGTGTGGCTTCCTCAATTTACGGTGTTTGGAAATCATCTTTGAATTTTGTATGTTTAAGCCCTTCTTGAGAGGCAGCGCTATTCATGCCGCTCATGTTTCTTATTTTAAACTCATTTGTCGTGCAACCTTCGTTACTGCAGTGTTATTCGTAGAAGTATAGTTCGTTATGGCAGTGTTCGTTCACCGATGGCCATATAGATCGCATAATATTTCGACCAAAGAATTAAAGAGGTAAATTAAATTAAATTCCTAAATTCTAATGTTCGAAATTCATTTAATTTTAATTAAAGAATTTGTTTCTACTTGAAGAATTCTGACCTTTATCCCTGATTCACTGAAGTGTATTCTCAAATGAAACAGAAATAGTTATAGAATAAAGGATCGCAGAATGTTCAAAAAGGTTTTTAGCACCTAAAAAGGGATCATGGATTTATTGAATGTCTTACTTCTCTTAAAGAAATTGAAACTTAGGTCGCATTGATTTGGTAATTAGAGGATTTCAGTAGATTATGTATTGCGTTGTTTCGGAGTGCAGCCGAGGAGAAAACGACCTTGGGAAGATGAAGTTAGTGAAACGAATTAATGGCCATACTAAAATTGAGTGGAGTAGAATTATTTTATTTTGTCCGATTTGATTTTTAGTTATTTATGTGCGTCGCTCTTCGAATTTCCTGAAATGAGTTAACTATTCTTTCACAGTTATGTTTTCTGAATCTTATGGACGAAGGACAACTATTAGAGATTTTAATGAGAAAAGGAAGACAAAATATCTGCCGTGGGAGTACGAAACTGAAATGGCATCTCTCTTATTTTGGAGTAATTTATTCACATATCAGCGCAAACGGACCCCAGTGCTTAGATTCGTTTTACGATGCTCCTTCGGATGCACCTTTTTGCTCAAAGGATACTCCTTTCTGCTTTTAATGTTCCTCAACTACCTCGTAAGAGGTCCAAGAATATGCTAAAGGTTAACTGCCTTCACATTCAAATTCGACTAAGTTGCAGACCTGCGATCAAATGTCCACCTTTTATGCGTATAAGTGATTATCCAGGCGATCATCGCGACAAGTATCCGTAAAAAAATGTTTTTTTTCTTCTTGTTCGTCGCGTTCGCTGGTGCTCATTGTAAACGGTAAATACACACAGGTCATTGGTTGTGAAGTAGCGTAATGTGACTCCGCGGTTGAGATTATTATTGTATTTTCTACGTAATTCTGTCTTTTTACTATCTTTGTGCAATTATTTACTTTTCTGGGTCTGCCTGTATTAACAGGAATAGTTGATCGTTCGAGGCTGTGGCATGACTCGGCTTCATCATTTCTGGCACTCTTGTGGGGGATTCAGTGAGTGAGCTGTCATGAGCACATTTACCGGAACACAAGTTGTACTACATCGATCGGTCTTTGTTGTCTCCGGTTGGAATTTCCTTTGCAGTAATGTTAGTATTTTTTTACGCTGCAGTGAATCCAGCGCCCATAACTTATTTAATTCTTCTTTGGTAGCCTGGTATTCCCGGTCAAAAATAGAGTAAGACATCGCAAATCCAATCCCATCGTTTCATTATTTAATTGCTTATATTTCAGCACCTTGTCATTTTTTGCTGTCATTCAAATCCTGCCACACCCTCGGAATTCCGAAAGGGAAGTAATTTGATTTCGAGAAAGGGGACTTATTAAAAGAAGGAAGTTTTTCCGTCGTCCTCGAAGGGCCGTTACTTGAAATGCCTTCTCGAACTTTGGAGTTAAGGCCCAAAATTCACGAAGTTTTTATTTCTGCAAATAATTTCTCCCGCACATCCCTTAAAAAGCACACATGGCGTCGAAGGCGGAACGGGTTTTTGGAATATTTCATTCGCCGAGACAATTTTTATGGGGCCATCTCTAAAAGATTATGCCAAAAGAACATGGGATTGTACGTTCGGTTAGTTCAGGATGTTAGCGTGTAAAAAAGTAGTATGTATGGACCTTCCAAGTCAAAAGGGTCGTCGATTCTAAAAAAAATTTCCCGTACATGATGTTCGAACGGGAATAAATTTGAGAGGTTGTCGGTTTGCTTGGGGATGACTTCCCTGTTTTCATCTCCGGGAGTGAAATATGTCTGTTTTTCTTCCGAAGTTTCGGAAAGATAAATTTTGGCATAAGTAAACACGACGACGTAATAACTTGGTAATTATTTATAGCTCAAGTTTTTTGGGATTGTTGTTATAGCTCTAGAGGAAAGTCCGGGAAGTAACGTTGATAATAGAGTAGGCATCTATACTATTAAATATGGTAGTCAATGGCTTGGAATCGTAGGAATCTGAGAGTGGTTCCTGAAATTTTGGCATTGAATGGGTGTTCATAGCGTTGGGATGAAGATATGATATTTCTTCTACGATAGACGATTGTCTTTTGTGGACTGGTCCATTAATATTTGCTTCTTTGATCTAAGGCTCTTTAGCGTATTAAACAATGCGTAGATTGATTGTTATAGATTTCTTTGCGGTTGTTTGGAGTTTTAAATATTCTTTGGAATATTTCACGCAAACCTGACTATGATTCAATTTAGAATGTATTCTCATCGTGAGACGTTTCGCCTTGATATCGCGGTGGAGAGTAGAATCAAGTCCTTTTCTGGCAACGTTCAGTGTACCAAAGATAATTGTAAATTAAGTTTGGCATTCTCATACTGGAATTCATTTAATCACTGACCTATGCTAAGCAAATTACCGTCTCGGAAAATGTATATTTTACATATACGTATTATCTATCATACTATGACGGACTTCGTTGAACGACATCATAAAAGAACGAGGGAAATTTTTCGTAATTTCCGCAGTTTATTTTGTAATTTTCAGTTTCGATTTAAACGGGTTGAGTTTTGATGATGGTGTTGCGATACTTAGGAAATATATTGTGAAAATTGTGAACTATTTTTTCTTCCTTCTATATTTTACACCTTTGATGTAATTTCACTAATTTTAGAAAGTTATACATCTAACTTTTTAAAGGATTGTTTAGGTTATATCTTGGTTATTTTTTTCATTGTTTTTACATGTGGAGAAAGGAAGTCTCCTTTACATCAAGGCTTGTAAACGAAAATTGGTGCTAATAATGATTGTTTTCACTGAGGAAATTCGGTGCTAGCACATTGTATAAATGAATTGTGGCCTTTTATCGAGTAAGTCGAATAACAGTCACCAGTCAACAGTCACTCTCGAATCATTTCATGCCATAGTCCCGGTGCAGATGTATAGGCGGTCACTGGAAATCTTGAATCATAAAATTTTTGTTACAATCGGTAAGTTCAGCGGAGATTTGTTTCGAAAGATAATTTGTGACATGAATTTAAGGAAAGGTGAATTTCTTTGCATGATGAAGTCATGCAACTAATCCCACAGGAATAACAAGTGTGAAAAATAGCGACAAGACTAGGACTCGAACCCAGGTCTCCCACTTTCCGGGCAGGTATTCTGACCACTGAACTACCATGCCGCGTCTATTCTACACTGTTAAGGGAATACTTATTATAGCTATATGCTTAGGGGCAATGCGTATTAGTTAGATATATAGAATTAAATTTTATGTAGCATAATAATGGTAAAGAAGAAAGTAAATAAAAATTAGCGTCAAGCCACTAATATCTACTAAAATGCTTAGTAGTTTTAATATAATAAACTCGGAAGTACTTAAATAAGCGTTCTACATCTTGAGGTATTATCTGTTTAAATTGGATATTTTTACTCTGTTCTCCTCTCTTTCTGTCAGAAGGAGAAATTGAGGAATCGCGACTTTAGAATCCATGAATAGTCGGTAGCCTCTACTTATCACCTCACTTTAGCTCGATATAAATAACGCGATATAAAAAGTCATCCCCCGTGAAAGGGGCTGATGGATCGGCTTTATTCGCCGCGAGGGTTGAAAACGGAGAAAGGCAGGTTTTTAGGGATTGGATCGAGCAGTTTTCGGTGAAGCATTTCTCCGAAGTCGTCGAGGAGACGGCGGCGCCAGTCCTTCAGGATAGAGATTCACCGTTGCGTGCTGGAGACGGTAGAGGGTGTGGGGACCAGTAAATCCGGATCTCTTAAGAATGTGCAACCCTTCCTCTCTCTCTCTCTCTATCTTCTTCCGCGAATGGCTATTATAAGGCGGGAAGTCGGCGTTAAGAGAGAGATGTGACGGAAAATTAATTTTTGCGATCGAAATTTCTTTCGGAAAAAGTCTGAACGCCCGGACGGTCTCTTCTGGGGACGCGGAAGGAAGCTGGTGACTAGCGGCAGCGACTCATTTTGTTTGGTGGAAAATGGGTGCTTTATTATTGGTTGGTAGGGAGGATCGGGTTACTTCCAACGGTGTGCGGATTCAGAGATTCTTTCGTGGTCCAGGAGGGATTCTGGGGTGGGCATAGGCTTCATATTTGGTGGATCGAAAGGATATAAAGCGTGTTCTTTTCATTGCCACTCTTCTGTCCCATCCCACGGTGAGTTTTCTCCCTTTCCACTCGTGTGTTGGGTTCTTTTTTGCTGCATGTAGAAGAGGAGGCGAGGGATGGGGAGGCGCAGAGGAAAGTGGCATCGCTTGCTCACCATCTTACCTTTTTCCGTGGAGGTCGTCGAACTTCCTAAAGTCACGCCTGTATCTTTTCTTTCTCTCCCCGGGGATCCCCTCTTCGGAGATTTAGGACCTTCTGCCTCCCTCTTCCGCGCTTCTTCATCATACTTTGGACGTACGAATCTTCCCTCTTCCTCCCCTTTTCCCTTTGTGTTTTCTTCCCGTCTTTCCTTTCGGCATCCATCCCTTCCTCGCAAGATCTATGTCTTTTCGTCTTTGCTTTATTAATTTTGCATCTGAAATATGCGATCAATTCCGTTCTCATTCTAAGGTTAGGTCATTATCGTATGTTATATTTTTTGGCAAATTAATGATGAACCGATGTCATTAACGCATTTTACTTTCAGTTCTTGTTTACAGCGTTATTTCTTTCAGCGAAATGTTCACAGATGTAGGGTAAAATGTTATATTTTCCTGTTATTTCAATTGATAGAGAAGGAAATAAATCATTTCGATTTTGCCTTAAAACAATAAAGTTGTTAATTGATATTAGAAATAGGTAGTAAAACCGTACCGGAGTTTATTTTTATAATATTTGCTTCCTGAACAGTTTATTGAAACTTCACTGGGTAGAGGTTAGCGTGGTTATACAATAGCGTGAATTGTCTGACAAATTAGACCTGCATGAGTAAGATTCATATATTTCGAATATTCTTGTTGTTGGAAGTCCATTTCTTTTTTCGTGTCTGATGAATTTAAACCAGTGCACTCAATAAAGTTACCTACCGAAACAATAACTTAATAACCGAAAATTAACTTAAAGTGTACACCATGTCTTTTCGTACTTTATGTTTCTTTACTTTCCTCACGTCCTTTTATCCACGTTCCTCTTACTTTTTCGCTTCCTTCCATTCATCCGATTTCGTCTTCCCTCTCGCAATCTTCTTTTTATTCTGCATCGTTCGTCCTTTTCCTTATCTTCTCACTTTTCTTCCAAAGCTCTTTCCCTCCTCCAGTTCTCTACGTCCATTTCTCTTTGCCGTTTTTGCCCACCCGTCGCTTAGGGATGGGAACCACTTTGGTAAAAGTATCACCCGATAAGGAGATATCGGGACGCATCTCCGAGTACTCAAAGGCGAACATGGTACAGAGGGCCGAAAACTTTGCTCCGTCATCTTGTAGGTGTAATGGATGCTTTTGTTTCCTCACCGCTGCGGTTTTTCGCTCGTGAAGAATTGCTTGAGATTTTGTCTGTCGTGGTTCCCTTTTGGAAACGTACACCGCAAATGAAAAGGGTTCGGGTTTACTATGCTTAAACGGGTTCTCTTTTACTCACATAATTAATAAGCTTTATTTTGCACTGTTGCAACATATTTTTCACTAATAGTAAGTACTGTTCATTTCTGTTAGTCATTAAGTCTCGCCGTGGACGAAGGAAGTTAATGTCATCAAATATTTTATTACCGAATCGCTTGGGTAAATGCTCTTGGCTATAATTTTTTTTTAATTTCATAATACGGATATCTCATGTATTTAACTAGTATATTTATCATTATTTTATCAACGCAGGGTTATTTTCCAACCTCCTTCATTACCTGGTCTAATTAATATCGCATATAGATTTTTCTGTGAAAATGAAGTGACTTTAAAACTTCATCAGTAGCGTTTTTGCATCGGACAACGTAACCGCGCAGTACGTACCAAATTATGTGAAGAAATTTATATTTTTTGTTAAAATTCTCCGACTTCATTTTCCGAAAGAAAAAGAAAGAGACTCATTTGTAAGGCTCCGCCAGAGAGCCACGATTTCAATTTCTTGGAAGTTCTTGCTTCGCCGCTTTCAGAAAGGTTCCCAATTCACATCATTCTTCGGTCTTCTTCAGCATTTCTCCCACCTTCCTTTCAACAGGCGATTCTCAAGAGAATTTCAGTTCGGTTAGTCCTGATACTTATCGTAGAGCAAACTGTAAAATAGAAGGAGAAACTACTTAGAATCATAGGTTAGAGTTCCAGAGTATAGCTTTACCTCGGGCGTTGAAATCTCCAACTAACCAGAGAAATATATCGCATTAACTCTCTTATACCCATGCGCGGAAATGATGAAATTCTCATGAACTGTGTTTGAGGTTGTGTAGCGATTAGGTTTTGAGGCAGCAGAGTGTGATTTATGGGTCCTTGTACGACCTTCGTGCTATATGGCAGGAGTGCATGTAGAATATTACCAAGGAGGAAGTGGTTTAGCGTAATACCTTAAATAACTGACTAATGAAATAACTGACTAAGAAAATAAAATATAAGTTCCTTAATGCACTTGTGTTGAAGGAAGTATGTTTTGAAAAATACAGTAGATCTAAAGTTATCACAGAAGAACCTCGTTATTCGGGTTTAGTTTGAGCAAAGCATCGTTTGCTTTGCGAAGTCAGCGAAAGAAGGGTGAGGGGGTGTTGGCGATTGGCCGTATCGCCTCCCTTCTGGATCTCCGAATGCCGTTTGGTTAGTTCTAGAGAGAGGACAGAGTAAGTGACCTCGGAGTCGTGGAAGTGTTCTAGTAATGTATGTATGTACTAGAATACATCGTAAGGGTTCTGTTAACGTTCTAGAATGGTCCCGCTACTACAAAATCATTATGTTTGACAAGCGCATAATACAACTAAAACATTCAATATAAATACGTGTGTTGGAATTTGATTTTATTTACTCTGTTTTAGGAACTTTTTTGTCGTTTTCATAGGATTTTCTTAAAATCCAATGGTTTAAATCGAATTCCGGAAAAATTCAAGTGTAGAAATCACAACTTTCGTTGTGCAAAAAGAGAGTCTCTGCGATGTAAACTCTTTTAGAGTGGTACCTCTCCTTACGAACCGCTTTATACACGAAGTTTTTTCTCTCATTTTTTTGACTTCTACGAAAGTACGAACTTAATTTCGAGATTCGAACCGAAGAAATCGCAGAGGTATTATGGAAACCAGGGTTTCGAAGTACTAAGTTCTTTAGTGGCGAACTTCAAATTGGATTGAAATAAGTTCTTACGTCGATGTATCCTATTATATTGAAATCGTCTAATGCAGATTTTTACCCTACCAGCCGTATCTACCTTATCTGTCCTATATCTTAAGTTGATAGAAAGATTTATTTCCCTTAATCTGACCTAAAGTTTATGGATGAAGATCTGATTTTCGGATTTCTTTCCCTTTATTCCGGGACGATAATTTTTTTATAGATAATATTTCTGATATGAAGGTCGTGTAGACTACTGAATGTCGCGTTCGTGTGCTGAATACCTGCACAGAGGGTGATATTGTTCGGGGGTCCTCTTTCATATCAAATTCATACCTTGGAATTTTGGTTGCTTAGTTTTGCATTCTGTTTAACAATTACGGATTTCCAGTTCGAAGCATACAAAGAAGAATGATACGGTCGGAAAAGATTCTAAATTCTGTTTGAGTATCTGGTTGTGCGGTAATACCGGAACGTGTCAGAACTGAGCACCCGATGCTTCTCGCACCTTCTAGAAGAAATTATATTACTCTTCCCACCTGCGCAGGAAGCAATTTTTCTCGAGCAGAGCTCTACGTGCTGTAGTGGTTAAGACCAATTAGACTCCCTCGATATCTTTCCCCCTTTTTTCCCGTATTTTCTTCGCCATCCACCAGCAAGGCTCATCTACCATCCTGGTCCATCAACGCTTTGATCCCCAAGTTGAGAGAGGTTAGTCGACGACCACTCTCGTATTCCGTACGTGTGGGAGGGGAGAAAAGTGGTCATGTTCCAGTCATCTCGTGGTTTTACTATAAGCATAATCTCTCCAGTTCCCTCGAACCGCAGGTCCCCGGAGAACGCTCGAGATGAAATTCCTAACTGTATCCATTTGGAGCGATTTTTAATTTCCGGTGTTTTAGGGTTTGTCGCCGTATGCTTGGAAGCATCTATCAAAGTCACCTTGAGGTGGAGGGGGCAGCTGTGGGCGGAAGTAGGGAAGGTGGACCAAGCAAGGAAAGGTCGATGTTCCCGTATGAGGAGACTTCGTCAAAATAAAAGGGTGCCATTTATCACTCGTACCCTCGTTTCTGGAAAGTTGAAACAGCCCAAATAATCCTATGTAGTGCGGAGCTGCTTTATAAGGGTGACATTGGTATTTAATTAACCTCTGTAAATGCACCAAATTCTGTGATACTGAGGAAATGTTAGCACCTTTTCTTTAACTCTGCATAGAAATGTTTTGGTGCATGCGCACGAAAATTCGTAGATGATGATATAATGATCAAATATATGATTTCCTCCCATTCTTGCTCACTTATTAAAGTACATCAGTTAGGAGTAATTTTTTTTGCACTTTAGGAATAGGAAAACAAATTATGATTGAGAAACCAGTTCTGTGCTAAAATGATTGGGCCTTAATTTAGGAAGGAGTTACCTTCGTTTGCCAAACTATCGCTTCGATGGAATCGATTCAACTGCGTGCATTTGATATTCTGGTAAACGTAACGACATTTGCTCAAAAGAATGTTTCGAAATCTATTGTAGGATTATTATATTTATTATTGCTGTAAATATTCTCTTCTCTCACTTCAAAATCCATAGTATATTTTACTATCAAACTCCTTCCTTACGCATACAATAATCTTTTTCGCTTTTAGCCGTTTTCGGTTGTGTCATTTCCAAGAATATTTGGTCACACCTCTCTGGCATCTCTCGATTACCTATTTTTAATTATACATTATGAACTGGTTAAACAGGATTTTATGACCCGAACTGTTAATTTATCGCATTTCTTCACTTTCGGAAGATAAGGTGCTTTTCCATTGGTTTCAAATCATTCGGCATGTTTAGAGAAGCCATTTAATAGTCTCATAATTTCGATTGAATGTTTTACGTTTGAGATATAAACAAAAATCAGCTGAAATCAAAATATAATACTAATAATATTCATTTAGCGGAATGATTAATACATATTTTCTCTAACACCCTATCATGATTATTGGTGTAGACATCGATGTAAAATATGGGTCTAATTTCTCTATTATCATATTCGTACTTCTTTCAGGCGATCGAAAGAAACATTTCGTTGTGTATTTTTCGATTTAGAACCGTTGAAGCAATCGCAGTAGGTAGCTCTAATATAATCATAATCCTTCATACCTGCTTTCCTTCAACCCCAGTTACTTTCGTTGCATATCTTCGTTATCATCATATTTTTTTTAAACATCCCCCGTGAAATTCCTTCTTCCGATGCAGAGAAGAAACAGCAAGAGAGAGGAAAAGTGCGTTTTAGTATTCCTTTCCATGCCGTCTCGTATAATCATGGTTTTTTCCCCAGATATTCTCAGACTCGACAATAATTCCTCCCCGGCTTATCCCCCCGACCTTGACTCCTGTGGAAGCCTTAATCTAACGATCATTCAACTTTTCTATTTAAATCCCTTAACGCTTTTTCTCAGCGATGTTAGTCTGTGGCTTCGAGGGACGTATCGCTCCTTCGAAGATGCTCACCAGATAAGCGGGTGGAATAAATAGACGGTGGGACTCGGTATTGCCTAGGAATGAGGAAATCTTCACGAAGAAGGAATATTAACGCGCAACCACGCTGTGTTTATTTCTCATCCCTCGAGTTACTTGTCCAAAAGGCATCCCTCCATGTTATTTTTAGTAGCGGTTTGTTTTCGAAACATTAGCGAATACTTCTCGGTGCTGCTAAGTTAATTTTTAATACCAACACTCAATTAAGTTGCTTCTCATCTCACCTCAAGAATGCCTTAATGTCTTAGGGAGGGCAATCAATTTGCTCTAGCGTTCGCAGATTATTGGGTTTTGATGGGCCTCTATTCTTAGATGTTCGGCTATGGATAAACTACCGTGACCTTCATACATGGCCTGATCTCATAATTCCAGGACGGGGATAAAATTAGCTGAAATTACTATCCGCGTCCGTGCCTTGGTTCTTTTCTTGTTCTATTACGGGACGATTACCTTTCAGACGGCGCCTCTGACTTAAAAGGTAATGTTATTGGAGCCCTTTCTAAGTAAGCCATTTGTGTTTCTTTCTTTTTTTCAGAGGTATAACGACTCCTTCGGGTTCGAACTTCGCTTTTTATTTTGTAATTATTCGCCTCCCTATTTAAAGCGCGATTTCGCCTAATTTCTCGTCTTCCGAAGCGGTTGTTTTCGCTCGAATGGTCGAACCGTTATGCTTTGCTCTTACAATTCGATTGATGCAGTGCAGCCAACGGGATGTTATTTTGATGGTAATTGATTTTATGCCGGAGCTCCTTTATAGTTGCCGAGTTATCAGCGGAGGCATGACAATTCTTTTTTAATAACACATGTTTAATTTGCTGTATTCGTATGCCTTGGAAATATTCTATTAATGAAAGGAATTAATTTAAACGATTAGTACATTAATGGAAATTAGTATTCTACTTAACGCAGGTAGTTCTTAAATACGAAGAATTGGTCGTTGACTTATTATCTAGCATTATTAGTTTGAATTTTTTTCTGGTGGAATTAGCGGAATACATTCGTTCCATTTGATAACTTATATTAGGTTGTTCGGTAATTGTGTCGAATTCTGAACCTCTATCGACGAAGGTTTTTCTCATACGCTTTATAAATATCAAGTGTTATTATATTTGAAAAATATACCAGCATTGAAATTGAACGCTACAGAGAAATGCTATGAAGAATTTGTAAACTAAATAACCAAATATCTGATAAATTTTAATAAATAGCCAAATTTATAAATTTATAATACAGGAA
>KZ308180.1:361495-418625 GCA_000376725.2 Ladona fulva | reverse complement strand
AAAAAAATGACTAAAATCTATTGTGATATTCATATTAGCAGGGTTTTTGTGTTTTAGATTTTAACCACGAAATTTTTGCAATTAATTCTTCTTCTTTTAGTTGAGTAGCATCTACGGCAATTTAGCGAAGGAAAATTGTCATGTGGCAATGTCACATTCATAAATATTATAAGAAAACTATAAACCATTAACTATACTACATAAATTATAACAGCTACATAATAGTAAGTTCCACTCCCTATAATTTTTACTAATATTAAACTATTAAAATTTATTGTTGCAAAAGTTTTTAAGAAGGTGTTTTCTTCCGCCTTATTTATACAGCCAGACGAGATATCTTTTACGTAGAGTAATCCCATGTGATCTTGTGTATTGAAATACGCTCTCGGAAAGGCAGCTCATCTTTTGTTTTTAAGTTGACGTACTGAACATACTCTCAGTCACCCTCTCTGTCCGTTTAAGACAAGGTTGGACAGTACCCTTGTCTTCTTTATTTTCACATTCCAGGATCTCAAGAATTCCGTTTTTTCATATCAGAGCCGTTTTAGATTTTCACCCATCCACTACATTCTTTTATAAATAAACGCGAGGGGTTTTTCCTGTATTATATCAGTGACGATAGTAACGGTATGGTGCTCGCTTCTTGTTCGTTCGTTGTTCGAAAGGGCGGAAGGGCCGTGTTCTGCGGAAAGGAGGTTTCCTTATAGAAATGTGCGCTGTCATCCGCCCGACCCATCCGACTTATTTTTCATCTTGTGTCGCTTCTTACTGATCTTATTCGCCCCTGTGTTTGATGCCCCGACATCGCAGCAAAAAGAGCAAGTGCGTTCATATACCGCATCGTAATCGCCAATTGCGAAGCATCGAGGAAATGAACTTTGAAATATTCGAGCCTTTGATACTGATGAGTTTCCCCCATGAATAGCTCCATTGACTCGGCACACAACTTTCGCCTTTTGCTATAACTTCTGTATTTCTATTTTAAAAGTATCACGTTTGACAGAATTTGTCTGCAGTTCGTAAATTTCTCAGAAGTCGATAGTTGAGGAAAATGGCTAAACATTGTTTGGCGTTTGTATGCGTTCCGTTAAAGGAATGTTATCGAATGTATTAATTTAGGTCTTAGGTCGATTTTAAGCTGAATGATCTCTGCAGCATGATTTTTCTTGACGGCCCGATTTATTTAGTGGATAATTTATCGTAATAAATGTATTTTTATGTATTTTATTATTTACGTGTAATTTGGCGATTAAGTGATGTCATGACTCAGAACTTTTAAAAACTATTACAGGGGAAATGTTTGAGCACGTATTTAGAAGATGTTTTTTTAGTGTTTACGTAAACCAGACGATGCGTATATTTTTCGCCTCTAACTAACATTAATTGAGTTTGGTATAGATTGATTTTCATCTATGTAAAGCATTTGTCAACGGCATATCTCCCTTTCCCCCTTCTGATATCTAATAGTCAAACAAATATCTGATTAAGGATTACATACAATATAAATTACGGGGGGTTCCCGGATAGCCAAGTGGGCAACGCGTTCGACTTCGGTGAAAGCGGTTCCGGGTTCGATTCCCGGTGGGGGCCTACGTGCGAAATGACCTAAGCTGTCGAAGCACTTTTAACAATACTATACTATACGGGGATCAGTACCACGCAATATTTTGAAGCTCTACATTACTTGTCGTATTGGTTAAAGTATTGCTGTGAATTGTAATACTAGTCGAGAGTTCTGTGTTTCAGAGATTAGATGGTGGATTGACGTTTCGGTATATGCAAGTCAGCTGCTAGCGAAAATATATTATTTTCTAAGCCGTCAAGAAAGTCGAATGTGCTTTAGGTGAGGCTAGTCATACACAATGATCTCCGTCATGGAAAATGTCGATTGTCTGATCAGTTTGTCTTATATATCAGCGAAAGGCTTTCTGTCAATGAAATTGTGAACAATATGATCGAAAGCAATGGGTGACCAACTGCATTTAAAACAGTTTGGTTGCAAATGTTATCCAACCTTCGTCCAGTAAGTCCACATTTTTCATTTGACTGTGCGTATTATACATACATATAATATGCTGTCACAAAGTATTAATAATATACGAACGCCAATGAAAAAAGTAGCCGTTAGACCAGATTCCATGGGATGGGCCATGGATGAACCATTCTTTAGGCCGAATGTACGGATGTCATAAGGGTTATTTGTTCTCTTGAGCGTTTTAGTTTTGAGCTGCCGTATAAATAAGAAGAAAGGGATTTGTGATTCGGCTTCTGAGTGAGCATAGTAATATATCAATAGAACGGTATATTTAATATACTTGTTGGAGTTTTCATTAACTACTCAAGTTTTTATTGCATTGATTACAAGTATTTCGAACCGTGGGAATTTTCCTCGTGAAGTTTGTGGAAGAAATTGCGGATGCGAGTCTATTTATTTTCATAATAAGAGAGTATTGCTCTATGTTTTTTAACCGCTTCGTACATTTTTCTTCATCTTGCAATTCTCAGCAGAGTAAATATTAGCAAGAACGAAATGGTTCCCTTGGTCGTTACCTTCAACTTAGATTCTGATTGTTACGATTTTCCTCCCGTAACGGCTTCTTAAGCTATTAGGATGAATAAAAAGTGTAAATGCATTTCATGGGGAACAGGTGGATATTTTCTGGCGCCTAAGTTTATGGCGAAAAAAATACTGCTGTAAATCTAAAGTCTGTCTTGTCTTTAGTTTGGTTGGAGGTGAACTCTTTTGCACGCACTACGGTGTTTGGCTTGGGAAAGACTTACGTTCCGTTTTTCTTTCTCTTACGCCTTTTTAAGTTTCGTTTATGTTTACGCATTTATGAGTATTTATTTATTTTCCGGTACCCTTACAAACATCCATTCATTAGACTATAAATTAATAATAATGACAATGCATCAATACATTGTCATAATAATAATAATGCATTGTCAATCCATCACGGTATCACTGTTTATTCTATGAACTCTTTACTCAAATCTCCCAACTTTTATTCAAGTAGACCTTTTACTTCGTCCTTCCTGCGGACTTCTCTTTACGTGTAACTTGAGTTTCTTTTGGATATCGTCTTCTCTTCGATATAGATGTTCGAGATATCGAGTTTTCACGGAAACTAATGCATTAAGATGGGAGAAAGATGTGGGTAAGAATTAAGCTCCCGAGCCTTGGGAAAGGAAAAAGACTGTAAAACAGGAGACGTTTGTTTTTGGTATTCGAGAGATCTCTTAGATCTCAGTTCGCGTGCAGTTCTCTCCATCTGTCCACGTGTATCTCATCCAAACAGTTTTACTTCCCGATCGTGTAATTTTTAGCGATTTGCGACAGATCCTCACCCCCTCGCTTCTTCTCACGCGTCATTCTTGGTTGGGGACAGACGACCAAAGCACGCGTGGGTTGGGATAGCGTGTTTGTCTGTCTGTTTGACGACTATTTATCCGAAGATGTACGTGTCAAATGTTATAGAGAGGTAAGCGAAAGGGAAACGGGACTGTTTCCTTTAGGTATTCTTCTTGTGTTTCCAGGTATTCTGTTCGTTTCCGTGTGTCGTTTTGCTATCGAGGGAGTTCACTTCTGAATGCGACGCCAAGACGTTTTCTCGTTTTCGCAGCATTTCCTTTACTGTGTGTCGGATGCGGTTTTTCGGTGTCTCTAGAATTTTCAGGATGGCGATTTCCAACCTGTCTCTCCGAAGCATCGAATATTTCTCAAGTGTATTCGTTTCCTCAATGGTTTTAAGGTCTATTAATGTTTTATTGGTAAATATCATTTTGGTTTTCTTATGTGGCGATATACACCGGTAATAATTCTAAATAGCTGTGTTTACTAGCATATATCCACCGCATTGTGGCAACATTGTACTTATTATGATTTAACTGTGACGTTTGGATTAGAAGTTAATGAGCTTGAAGGGTGTTTTCATTGTCTTGCACATTCGTTATTATATTTTTAACTCAGTCTGATGTTTTAGTGATATACAAGGTTACTATTGAATCGGAATAAGGACAGCTTTTTTCTTTGAATTTCATGTCATCGCTAGCAATTTTTTATTGATTTTGAGAAACCATTAGTGTAGTCCTAAACGGGCGCATTTAAGCTATCTAGGCGCAAAGATCCGATCCCGCTAGGAATCATTAGTAAATTTTCGGTTTCTTTAATCAAACCTCTGTCGCTTCACTACGGCAAGAATAAATAAACTAGTATTGAAGTACAATGCATAGTATTTCTAAAAATTAAAAGGATGGGGGATAGACTTAACAATCTAATCCATCCTATAAACATTCTGTAGAATTCCTCAGTACACATAAAATTATTTCTTGAAGCGAAATGCCAGAAAAGTTTTAATGAGAATTTATTAGTACAGCCTTATTGAGGCCCCCAAGTAGATAAGGCCCTCAGCTAGCGCCAATTGCGCCTAATTATAAATCCGCCCCTGGTCCTAAAATATTTACATTCCTTCTCTATGATTCTGGTTCCCCCTTATTAATTATCATAAATGGGGGGCTAATAAATGTATAGAAATGAAATTTTCACTGTAGACGAAAAAAAAAAATTAAGAAGCGCTACGAACATTGACTTTGAAAAATGTGGTTTAGCTCCGTCATAAAGTTCTAAACCCAGACAGCCGCAACCCTAAAAATCGCAAATAAGTGAACGTATTAAGGTTTCACTCTGCAATAACTTCAAAGTAATTGACGCTGATGCGGTTAACTCATGGATGTCAATTTTTATAAATACGATTTACATACATTCGCGGAGTGCTTCCTTGAAAGACGTTTGAAACTTTCTTTCGAAGTTTAATGTTTCCGAAATTTACGGGGACGAATTTTCCCTTTCTCGGAATATTCACGAGCAGCCAACAAGTTGATGAATTACTTACATTTCGATACTTACGGAAGTGTGATTACCAACTGATTTGCTGGCCATTCCCCCCACTTATCAACCCGGAGAAGGTACACACTCATCCTGCTCGACCTGCTCTTCGACGTATTCCGTCGAAAAGTAACGCGCATCTTTCTTTTTCTCTCTCTTTTCAGACTGGACGTTATAAAAGACGGCCGCGTTTTTTCCTTTCGAATCCCGTTAATCCGTCCACCATACTGAGGTTCATTCCTTCACTCTTTTTTTCTCATTCCGCCTAGAATGACATTGAGATTTAGTTTTCGTCCTTCCTCAAAGGAGCGAATTCCCCTCCGTCGCTTTATTAATTCATCCATTCGCACTTTCCACCTCCAGAAAGGAAAGGTTTCAAGGAGATTCCATTCTGCGGCAGATTTTGTTTAGGATGTATAGAACTGTTCAGTGTTATGAAATTTAACCGTATATCTCGATTTATGTTTGTTCTACGATGAAACATTCATTCTACTTGTACATTTTAAATTATAGTAATGGAAAAGTCACATTTCCTGAAGTCTTCTCTCCATTTTTCATTGACATTATTGTGCGAATCGCGATTTTCGTTTATCTTTAACCTGCAGATTTCGAAAAAATGTCATCATCACTAAGGTTTATCAGCTCTTATATTTAACTCTTGTCTTCACTTGCCTCAAGTATTCATTCTTGGTCTTCCTCTTTCTATGTACAGAAACGTATGAAGCCTTTCCTTGAAAAAATGCACAGATACGAAAATGTTAATGCAAGTGAATAAATTAGATATCTTTTCGAAACTTTTGAATCGATCGTTGGATTAAATTTTACTTTGCTGGCATCCATTTAGTTAAAGGTGGTCGACCTATGAAGTGGTAAATTTAAAAAGTTTAGATTTAAGCAATTTTAAATGAATTTTATATTTAAGAGTAGTTGCTTTTATTTATACTAAAATGCAAGAAAAGTAGTTATTTTTAAGTTAGTTAATTTTAATATAGTTTGTAGTAGTTACTTTTATTTATACTAAAATGTAAGAAAAATCTCAAGTTATTTTGTGGTTCAATCAATTTTACTGAGGATAAACTCGCTCATAGTTTATTATTATTGTTTGTAATCCCCCTTCATGAATAAATATGTCGTTTTCCAGCTTGACCGGGAAGAATATTTCTTTCTGAATGTTGATACATTTATTCCATAGCGTTTATCACGTAGTGGAGAACCTTTCAGATAAGAAGAATAAGCTTTATACTCCCTGATTTTTCTCATAATTCTGTATTATTGAAGGAATAAAAGTATAATTAGTGTGAGTTACTTTTGTCAAAAGGATGTATCCGAAAATCGAGTACTTATCCTCATTAGCACCAACTCTGTCTCAATTTAACATTGTGGAAGGCGAACCTCGTGGAAAGAATTTCCTTGAATTGAGTCGTTTCTGCTACCTGTTGCTGCACTCGTCTTTCGCAGCTGCAAAAACAGCTTAGCAGGATGTGAAGGGAGAGGGCACAGCGGAATTTGTCTTTAATGTAAACGTAGGGTAAATTGAGTTTTCTGGTTCTTTTAAGTTCTCTTAGCACATCTCCGAGGTTAAATCGACCTAGCCCTCGTCTTTTTATTATAGCTCTTCTATCCAGGATTCGTTTTGTTTTCTGTTAAGTTGGAGTAGTTAGTAAGTGAATCCGAGAAACTGGAGCCAATTGTAATCTCATTTCCTTCTTTCGGTGGAAATGTCGTGACAGTATTTCAGAAAAAGGAAGAGTATCTCTTTCGTGCGATATATTTAAGTGCGACATTTTCTTCTTTACTCGAATTGCAATATCAGCTGTTGGTTGTCTTGCTGTTTAATGAATATTCTCTTGCTTTGAAAATCAGCATTTCTTAAATGATCTTAAGGTGAATAGAGAAGTAAAATTCAGGAGAAGTGAAAAATTCTGCTAATAATTACATGTTATCGTCTTTTGAGTTTCGTTTAGGATCTTTTGATCTTAAGATCATGAACGATGCATAAAGCCAGTGTCTTTTTGGTTCATTGAAGTTATGACGTTTATTAGGATTGTAACAACACCGGACCTCCTGATAGCCATACTGGTAATGCGTTTGACTTCGGTAAAAGTCGTTTCGGATTCGATTCCCGGTGGGGGCTCACGTGCAAAATGAGCTGAGCCGTCGAAGCACTTTTAAGTTTACTACTTATTAAGTAACAACTTTGTGAGCCATAAACAAAATCAGTTGCCATTACAGGACACTGGTTCCACTTGCCTGTCTTATTGCATTAGTTTCTTCCAAAACGAACTTCTCGGTTCATTTACCTTTTAATGTGCCCTTTGCACCTTGATGTCTAATTAGCATAAATGCCTCCCCTTTACTTTGTTCTAAATTGTGTTTCAAATAGAATTCACTCGTTAATAACTTGAATTGAAACAATCCATTATGTATGATAGATGTAAAATATTCATAGAAAAGTAATGATAATCATGGAATTATCTTGAATCCCTCGAAATAAATTTCTTATCAAATGATGACGGTTATGTTATTTGGGATTTATTTCTCTCATTATAGCCCTTTGCGTGCATTCATTATTTATGGATCGTATAACCATGTACGTCTTACTACATATTCATTACGTGATACTTAGAATGCAATACCTTAGTGGTCCTTAAAGAGCTTCAATATATTAATTTATGGATCTTCGTGATATGAAATGTATATGACAGTGTTCGTGGTTATTAAGGTTTTCTCACGCGACGATTTCTTGTGGAATGACGGGCGTTTGAGCCTATCTTGTCGTTTTTGTGGGTGGCATCCACGATGAGAATGTGATATCACTTGGAGGTTATGGAAATTATAGTTTTCGTATGTTATCGTCTAGACATTTGAGTCGAAAGACGATCTCTTTGGGTAACTACTTCTACTTAAAATAGTTCATTATTACTTAATTATACATTATTATTATTTAATATTCGGTCGGTTCTTTTGGAGAATTAGTCTCACGATTACCCGGAACTTTTCCGACTTTTTTATGTTAGATTTTTCTACTAAGAGCGCAGTTTAGTTCGACTTTGGCTTCAAAACTTAATTTCAGTGTTAATACGAAAACTGGAATTTTAGTTATCTGCATATTTCAGTGTCGTGTTTTTTTCAAAGATGACTTCAGAACATAGCCGTTTTATTCAACTGTCTACCATCTGTATGCTCTATACTTAAGCCTTGCTTGGAATCTCGGTCGTTTGAGTCGTAGTTTACCTGACTTTGCTCTCGTGCTTCACATTTATCCATGCAGCGGTCCACACGCAGGATAAGAGCGAATTCTAGAGCTCGATGCAAGCTTTCCGTTGTCCTTTCTTGTCCTTGCACCTTCGTAATTTATTTCTCTCTACCCAGAAAGTAAGAGTCGGATGTTCTCGTTGATAAATCTCGAAAGTAACGCGGTGGACGTCATTTTTAATAAAATGAGATAGATCGCTTCGAAAACGCGAAGATATTCTTTAGCGACGACGACTGGGGATTTGCGAAAGCGTCTGCTTATCCGTTCCTCTTCGTTATTTGAAGATGCCATCTATCTACCTCGAGCATTTCTAAGACCGACAACTTTTCCCGTGTCATCCGCAGTGGTAAACGAGTTGGAAGGCCTTGCCCGAGGCGGTCAGCGCCCGACGCATCCACCCTCGTCCGCTGCCCTACCATCGCCATCGCACAGCGCCCTTGTTGCAGAAGGCGCACGCTCTGCCCTGGCGCTGCTGAGAAACCCCGGAGGCCCTGTTCCAGGAGTTCGGTGCGTCACCACCCGAGGCACCGTTCTACCTTCGACAACATTCACAGTTGAGGAAGACGATTCGGTAAGTTGAACTTGTTGTCATTTTTGCGTTATTACCATATGTATTATGTGTATATAATATTCCTTGGAGATTTTGGTGAAATTTGAAATAGATTTAACTACTTAACATAACAGGTATATGGCCAAAATCAGGAGTATTATGAGATTTTATAAGATTCCAGGATAAAAAGCCTGGTCCTTAATTATTGAATTAGCTCCTCAACTTTTATGAATATAGTGGTATATTTTTAAGGTATTCATTCCTGTCTCACCGATTAAAATTTAAGTTTCATCCTTTGTAAATGTACAATATTTTACTTCAAACTGGGGCTTCTGGATAGCCAAGTAGGCTACGTGTTTGCCTTTGGTGGAAGCAGTATAGGGTCAATTCCTGGTGGGGGCCCATATGTGCAAAATGACCTTAGTTGTTTATGCTATGCAATACTACTACTTTACTTCAAACAGTTTGAATCCTGGCTATCAATTTTTCATTTGCTAGATTACCTTTTTATCATTTCCTTTCCTTTTTATTAAAAAATATCTCTTATTAATTTCCCATAGGATTATAGTACATACTCTCAGTATATAATATTCTTAATTTACCTTCTTTTTCCTAACTTTAATTTGTAAAAACGCTAAAAATATACTTAAATAATAATTAAATTTAATTAAACCCCACATTTCCATGGATCTTACAATGAATTCTTGCTTTCAAGAATAATTATGCATCTTCTGAGATGGACTGTTCAGCAATCCCTTGGATTTCCTTTTATTATTCAATGCTTCTGCTGATGTGTGAACTATTAAGAAGTTAGTGGTCATGAACGAGGTCTTGGCAGAAATATCTCACATGATTAATGATAATGGTTGTAAATCTTGATCAAATAAGGTAAATTCTCTTTCATATAGGTCATTGGAGGCATAGGAGAAGGTGAGCTAAGAGGCAATGATGATCGCATACTGGCCACGTGCCTCAGTCTAGTGCGTGCTCAGGAGAACAGATATGATTCCAATACAGAGAGAGGGGGAACACATGGTTGGAGAAGAGGTTGGTATATTTTCACCCTAATAAAGAAATTATTTTTTGTTTCCTTTTCCACTTATAGAAGTATTCCTGTCAAATTTTTTGTTTCTTAAATTAAATTGAATTTAAACTTGATTCGTTTTCATTTATTGTGCACTTCAGTGGAATTGCAACACCCTTTGATCACACCTGTTGTCACAGTTTTATCTCCCATGTGATATACTCTTCAAATCTTTCCTTAACATTACGAGTATTGTCTCTTCCAAGCAGCAAGGCACGTGTTCCGAGACGTAGTCCTTCTCACAGAAGACCGTAACCTCAGAGTAAAGGCACTGGCCAGGGATGTTCCAACCCGTGGTGTAGAGTGGTTCCTGAACTGGGCCACTCGCCCTATTCGTTCTTCAAACAGGTCATCCAAGTGTCCTTCCCCACCCTCGCAGAGGGGCTCCATCCCTCCCCCAGGACCTCTGGCCACCTGAGGTGTGAAGATAGCCCGTGGGGTGTAGGCGGGCTGCAGGATGGTGCAGTAGGCAATTATGTCAGCAGAATTCTCATCTGCTAGCCCACTGGAAACGGTATTGGGCGCCGTCCGTGCTGCATGATGCTCCGGACTATTGATTCTGAACCTGTTATAAAGTAATAATAAAAAAATTGCAAAATGATTCTACCCATCCTATGAATTCCTCAGATGAAGCAACCATGATAACTACAATAATGTTGATATTGATGACTTTGTAGCCCAGCCTATTGGGAATGTTTTAACTAGTGGGTTTTTGCCTTTTGACTGTAGCAGATGTTTTGAATCAAAAATTAAGGCCCACTAAATGCTCCGGTTGCCTTTTTAGATATATTAATATATATATCTCCTTTTGGTGTGCCTTCTATTGAGGTGTCACCTCGAGATGGTTGCCGGGCAGTCTACAAAAAAATAAAGAACGGTTCTTTGGAGATGCAATGTTGTTGACGGATGTTTCATATTCTTAATCAATTTAGTTTTTAACAAATGAAATATTGGTGATAAAACTCTGCTGTTGTAAGGGATGATTTTTCTTTGGCTCGATGCAATTAAATTAGATGATGATGATGTAGTATAAGTTGTTGAGAGTGGTAAAGCTTGTTAATAGTACTTTTGTCAGCAGAGTTTGATTTGATTATAAATGGTGAATGATTCTCAAGTTGGCCATTAAGATGGGTCACGCATGCTCTTTTTTATTAGTATTTTGATTGTAAATTTTTTGAGTGGTGATGCCACTTTCCTTCTTCGCAGTTGCTGATGGAGGAGTTAAGTAATAATAATAATGATAATACCTGTGAAACTTTGTTGGTTTTTAGAAGTGGTCACGTTGTCTCCCCACACTTTACCTGAATGAAGTGTAATCACCCTAGTGTGTAAAAGAATGCATGCATGTGACTCGTGAAGAATTGAATGGCTGGATACTTTTTTAAGATGATTGACTGCCAGTGAGGAAATTCTTTTTTAAATAAGCATTGGATATGCAGGAACATTTCCATGCATTGGTGGCTGTTCTGTGACCACCTATGATCACCTTGATTGTACAAATTTTTTTTAGTCCTTATAAGACCTCCTTGTTTATCTAGGTTTAAGTATGTATCCTAAGGCAATTGTCATGTTTAATGAAATGTTAAGAGAGAGCAAATGAGAAAGAGAGGAAGAGAAAATACGGAGAAATCAATTTCCATTTTTTCTCGAGCTTTTTTAAGTCACTTTGAAATGTATTTTTAGAATAGCGAATGAAATTTGAAAAAATAAAATGGCAGTTGAACATGTGCGAAGGATTGCTATGT
Source organism: Ladona fulva (assembly GCA_000376725.2). Taxonomy (NCBI): domain Eukaryota; kingdom Metazoa; phylum Arthropoda; class Insecta; order Odonata; family Libellulidae; genus Ladona; species Ladona fulva. The sequence continues at coordinate 407,105 of KZ308180.1, read as the reverse complement.
GAAAAAAAATAATGTGTGATTTCTTTATTTTAAGTTTTTTTTTTAATGTATATAGAGATAATTATATATATTTAGGCATGCATGAATTGGTTTACTGTTTTGATTTACTAAAGCTACTCTTTTTCAAGACTGCCTGGTTGTTGCTATTGAATTGGATTGTGTTACCCTCTCTCTTCCTTATATTTTTCTCCCATCATGTAATATTTTTGGCCCATTTCATTCTTATACATTTCTCTCACCTCATTCCTTCATGAGCTGGTTCCTAATCTCTCCAGGAGACAAACTTGGAGTGTTTTTTTTTAAATTTTTTGGCCTTATATTCAATGGATAAAATGTCCAATTATCCTTTCCTTTTCTGCTCATGACTTTTTTCTGCCTAAAGACTGGAGACATTGCTGATAGAACTGAATAAGGGCTTAAGGGGAAAAGGTAATATTCTACAGTGTTGATCTTTGAATTGTATAAAACATATTAATAAAATGTAGTCAACTCAGGTATCCCGCCTGTTCTATGGGTGGCTGGGCGTTAAGATATTAATGGGATCCTCCAGTCCTATGCAACAGAAGTCTGTTGGAATAAAATAGAAAAAATCTCTTGATTTGCAACGGAAGTGGGTGTTTTTTCACTGCAAGGAAAGGTTTTGCTTAGTGATTGGATTTTTCCTGGAGTTTGCTGGTATTGGTATTCTGCTTGTAACAGATGACTTGTCATTTTTGTTTATTGCTACAGTAAATACTTGTGTCTCTTAGCAAGAGAGTGGTAACTTGAGTCAGTTTTGTTGAAGCAGATTTTAAACTTTTTTTTAAAGAATGGTGTTGTTGAGGGTGAAGATTTTAGTACATGGTAAATGAAATAAATACAAAAAAATTATCGATAATCAGGATCCTACATGTAATGCATCTATCAATTTTGTTTAGTTGACATTGAAGGGTGGCTGTGGACTTATTTTTTGAATGGCATGTAGTATTTTTATTTTAATATTTATGTTCACTGTTGTTTTGTGCCAAGGCATGAACTTCTACCTGAGAAATACCTAAAATTTCCTAATTTTTTGTCTGCAAATGTACAAAAGTAATTATTATCGATCAACTTACTGTTGTTTTGTAATGTTTTATTGATTGAGTCTGCATAAGCACCAAATCTTATCTTACACATACACTTTTGAAATTCTTATGGAAGTGTACGAAAAGTACCTATTACAGTGTTAGTATTTTCCCTGAAGCCAAAAATTAAATTAATGAATTTATTGTAACTAGGCATTAGCAAGCTTTCTTAAGCAGTAATTTACAAATAATCACTTTACTGTCTTAGTCGTTGTTCTTCTTTGCTATATTGGTAGACATGCAAGATCTGTTATAACAAGAGAAAACAAATATACTGATAATATGTTGAAATGTTTGTACAATCATAATTGGAAGTGATTCCTTTTATTTCTAAATAAAGAAAAGGAAACTTATTTTCTAATTATTTAGACTGACTCCTTTTTGTTATTTTTTAAAACCTTACATTTTTTATTTTTCTTCGAAATTATTGTATGTTGTATATTGTGTTGCGAATCAATATGAGCTAAGCTACTTTAATTAAGCAGAAACTTTTATTTATTAGGTACAGGAAGAATATCTGTTGAAGCATGATGTTATAACTCAGTGGTTCAACATCAATCATTTATGTATAAATGTTTTGAAACAAAAGGCAATATAATTGAGAAATTCTTCAAACATAAAAATATCTCGTTTTTATAAAATTGGATCATAATTTTTCAAAAGAGCTAAAATCGACGTTTAAGATTGGAACAGATACCTTGGAGTGAAATACTAACACCTTATGCAGAAGAATTTGTCTACTCAAGAAAAATAAGTATTCTTTCTGTCTTGCAATGAATATGTGGGGGATTTCGAAATCTCCGCTATTGTTGTGTATTTTTTTTTTATCCAAAAACGTAATCTTAAAAAAATCGCACTTCACGAAATTTTCAATAATGATTTTATAGTGACGGCGATAAAGCTTACGTAATTGAATACAAATGTTTGAAAGATGATTTGGAAGATTATCTTAGTGAATCTATGGACATTAAAATGTAAAACTGCTATAAAAAAACAATACAAAATGTCCAGAACGTTGCATAATTCATACATTTGATAACCAACGCTCTTAATGGTTTGGTGCGAGGCAGCTGTTTAGGAATCGAATGAAAAAACGCTGGTCCGGAAGCAGAATCAGGGAGGAAGATAGGTCGTAGCCGCTAGCTACGTTTTATGTATAAGATTGCTATCCAATGATTTTTTACGTCTAGACTAGGTAAATACCTCGCCATAAGTGGAGAAATTGGCCTTAGTAAATTCGTATGAAAAACTACTTTTATAGTGCTACTTGATTAAATTCGCGCGAATGATGCATTTTTAATCATGCATATATTTAAGCGAAGAATGCATTAGTTGCTGGTTATCAATTTAGTACTACATGGTAATCAGTGTTATAATTTAATCGAAGTTTCCGTTCAATTACCATTGCCAGTATCATGACATTGATAAGATGGCTAAGAGAAAAGCGTGTTTTATACACGGAAGTAACTCCTTAAACACCAAAATTGTATATCAGAAAATCGTTCTTCATTAACGAATATTTTAAATTCTTTTAGCTCTTAATATTTTATCAATCTTGAGATAATGATGTTTCAGCTGTTGATCGTTCTCTACTTGCAGAAAGTTCTGTAGTAACACGCATTCAGACATTGGAAAAGTAAGTCCCTAAAATCTTGAAGTTCCGCAGATTGGGCTGTTTATCTTACTCAAATCTTTACGTAGTACATGTCCGAAAGTCCAAGATGAAAATTCTTATTCTCGACAATAGAATACTTTTAGGATTGAAACAAAATACGTTGTAGAAAACTTTTAAATGCAAATTTAGTGATGCATGTTTGGAATCCTTGAAAGAGCAGAGATTAGCAGAGAATCCTTGATACATTCATAGAAAATATCTTAGCAGAAGAAATGCGACCTCTCAACTGCTGCGGCCCATTCGACAATGATCGTAAAATTCGAAATAAATACGAAAACAAATCGTTTTAATTAATCATTCTTTCCAAGAACAATCCGCCTAGTAACAAAGAGAAGATCGATTGATATTTACTCTTCCTGCCACACGCCGATGCGTGGTTTGCAGGGTATCAAGGCAATAATTTGATAATTAGATATAAATTCTTGGAAAAAATTAAGAAATAATATTTGTTAACGAAACAATTAGATCGTGCTGGATGACTGGGATCGTTACTTGCTTTTTCCGGCCAGTTGTCATTCTTACATCAAATATTCCACGCCCATCGAAGGATTGCATTGGATTCAAGGAAAGTAAACGCCTACGGGTATAACTTCATTCCTTAGTCCTCTGTCGACCCCGGAGAAGTTCTCCGAGCGCACCTGCGGTATAAAATGCATCTGAAGAGAGTTGGGCATCAGATTCCGACCTCTTGGTGCTTGCGGCCCTCTCACGCGCCAGCAATCGCCTCAGGAGGTGATCGGTGTCAACATTCTCTCCGCAGAATGACCTTTCACACCTCTCACGTAAGCGCTCTCCACGGCACCCAAATGACCCACGCCTGCCAGCGGTCATCAGCGCCGGCATTTTGTACTTGTTTCGCTGCGTGTGCGTACGCCTAGAGGCATGCGTGATGACACGGACGTGTGTGCGTGCTGGCTTGTGATCTTTCTGATTCCTTAATCTTGGAGAAATGTCTCTCCAGATCGCATTTTAAACGCTGGACTCGATTCACATAGCGGTTTTGTGATACCGAGACGTGAGTGGGATACTATTTTTAACATCGAGATAATTGTTATCCGTTTCGTATTTCTAAGGATTAAAGGAGATTGGTGGGGGTGGGGTTTTTTATGAATGTTGAAAGGACCCCTATTCAGAATATCATATTCTAATTATGTAGATATTAATTTTTAATTAAGCTTTTTGGGCGGTGATTCTTAATCATAATTAATTTTAATTTAGCCTTAGAATAACCTTCTTTAATTTTCCAATTGTGGAAAACAGCGACATCTCTGGGACTGGAGCTATATTTCACAACTGTTTATTCTTAGGTTACTAAGACGAAAGTGCAAAGTTTTTTTCCCCTTTCCCTCGCTTCTTTAGTTTTTAAAATATACTATAAGTCTCCCATTTAAAAAAAATGCATGCGTCAATACTACTATATTGCTCTTCAAAATCTCAACCACGCCATTCAGCCAGCATTCTATCAATTACCCCCTCCATTTGAACCACACGTTGGTCAAATGATCCTTTTCGAACTCGTCTCTTATAGATCCTTTCTCTTTACCCAAAAACAATTAATTAATATGCGAAGTAGAGTGTTCTAATGTGAACGTAAAGCGTAGTTATGTATTACTAATTCTTGAGATGGTCTATGCTCGATTAGGAAGCAGAATTCTCGACGAGCTTCCGACTGTAGAAGTCTCAGTCACAGATATACTTTAAGCTCTTAAGCTAATGATGGATTTCATTTTAAACTGTTCACTTAATCGTCTTTATGCATAATTTTACAGCTTGGTAGTAGTATAAAAACGTTTTATCGTCGTAAGTTGTTTTTAAGAGCCACTTCTATCTTTATGTTTGCCCCTTTCCCTGTCCTTTATGAGCTAATTCAACGACAGGTTACGTGTCTGTCACGTATCCTCATCGTTTCCTCCTCTTCCCTCGCAGTATGTATGCAAGGAGAATTTCTATTTGTAAGGCAAAATTAAACTTATTTAATTCTCGAAATTTTTATTTTGGCTCAGTTAATCAGTATATATCGCGTCATCTAAAAACTACAATGGACATAATTATTTCAGTTTCATTGTATAATACATTTCTGTTTAGGAGAATACACATCTAAATTTTACAATTAAAAATGTTGAAGTTTGCACTATTTTACGCTAGCGATTCTTGTACCATGTGCTTCTCCAGGAAACGAAACTTCTTGTAGGCAACATTTTCGTGATTACATCACCAGACCGTTATTCCGTACGGAGGAATGATAACAGGAGTGCGGATTCAACGGGCATCAAATGGCGCCTCATTTGTCATTCCTCTTCGGTAATTACCCATTTCTCTCTTATTCTCCGGCTACGAAAGTATACGCTTCGGGTGTTTGACCCATGAAATACGTAAAAAGGAAAAAATTGATAAGAGGGTGCCCCGTTACGAACACGCTGATGATTCTAAAAAAGGACCCAACGCAGGGCGGCAAAAAATAGATGACCCGCTATTTGTGTCATAAACGTACGGATTCCTTATGACCGATACGGTTCGAGGCATCAAAAGACGCATCTTTGGGTCTAAATCTCACGCTGATGAAGAAGCAGGTGATCTTTACCTGTATTATTATGTCTTATTCATCTAAAGCCTTAAGACGTATTCCATGGTTGGCGATGCAATGGAGTATTACGTAGTTCGTGCGGTTAGACCGTTATCCTAATCGGATTTTACTATTTTCTTGCATTGAAAATACTATAATGCTCCCGGACTAGGAAAGTAAAAGAAAATTAAATGAAAACTGGAATTTTGAAATGGAAAGCTGCTGTTAATAGATATGAGTACTTGGACTAATCCCAAATAATCCTCGATGACTGAGAAAGAATTTGAAATGCTATTAAAATCAATAGTAGCAGGCATTACCGAGTGGAAATTCATTACCTACTATAAAAAGAAAATCACATATACCCGATGGTGGCTGGTCTGTGCTGAAACTGGTCGTATTCTAAACATATTTGTGGAAAAATGTAGTTTTATTCTTACACATCCTTTGAAATACTAGCTATCAATGAATTTAACTTATTCGAAGGGTAAAGTGATGGACATGTTGTATTTATGAAAAAATGAGAGAGGTTATATAGGCATCGATCAAAGTTTTCCATCGACTTAGGTTGAGCGCATCATTGGATACTTATGGAGCTCATGACATTTCAGTGATAACTTTTAACTTATATTGCTGTATATTGGTTTGAATGGCAGTAAACGGAAAGAATTGATTGTGAAATACAAATTATTTCATCATTGCTCAATAAATAATCATGAGACGTAGAAATAGAGCTTAGATATTTACTTATCTTTTCTTTATTAATTCTTAATTAGAAACTAAACTCGTTACTAGTTCGTTCTTATTAAAAATTAGGTTCGTTGGCTGTTATATTACAGATGAGGCCGATGAGCTCAATATTTTGAAAATCTCTTGCATGAGCAATCACCATGTGTTCCTCATACCGTAAGATACCTTTCTTTGTCTCGGCATAATATCCTGGGAAAATGAAATAGACAAATCAGACATCGCACTTGGTTTGAAACTCGTTAGGCACTTCCTACTCACGCATATACGAGTTTGCGGCTCGGCCATTGAAGTCTCCGTAGCCAGAAAGAATTCCACCCATCGATCGCATATCTTTTTCCGATTCGTAGTTGTTTTTTTAGGTGGCGAGCGTGCCCATCGATTCGCCCGTAATTTATTCGTATTCGCAATCGACCTCAGAGACCGACGAAACTTAAAGCTGTATTCATAAGCGGAAGGCCTCGAGGAACTCATACGTGATTTGATACGAATCCACGACCCCTCCAACGATCCGGAGTGAAGGTTCACATGGTTCTAACTCCTCGGTCAACCCCTCAGCGTCCAAAGGGAATAACAATATATTCGAAAAATTGCCATATTTGTGTGTCTCTGAACCTATGGAGAAGGTTCATTCCCCCAAGCGTAACCCAAAACTGGGAAAGTAAGGATTTGATGGCTATTCCACGGACGCTAGTATTAAAATGCAAGAAATTAAAAGGGAATGGAGAAAGAATGGGAATGAAGTTGGAGTGAAGAGGATGAGAAAGGATTGGAAGTTTACAACTTTGTCATTTCACTTTATCTTTCCTTTCTTGGATTTTTCAACGCAGAATTACATTTTAAAATAATGTACGAAATTCATGTAAGACGAATGAAATGTACACGTGTTGCAAACGGGTCTCATCTTCGACCTCTCGGCTGTTTCATTTTCGAGAGAGACGATTACGAAATACCTTTACCTAATTACTATCAGTAGTTTTGGGATCGATCTGATTTGGAAGCCCACTAGAGCGATTTTACGTAAAGGGAAGGAAAAGGTTCCCCCTGGCACGTGCCACTGGCAGGTTTCAGAGTTTAAATGTAAATGTAGAAAAGGTATCTATAATAATAAAAAACACATAGCTTTATGCACAAGAAAACGTTAACCATCAAGATGTTGTTGATTTTCAAATCAAATATCAGTTAGAGATGTGAATTAAAAGAAAGACATCCTTTCTGATTATGTTATTTTATTCTTCAATTAGGAATGATGATTTATTATCAAGTGTATATTAGGTGGTCCCGATACCATGTCCTGATGGAATATTTTCATTTATCTTTTGGTGAATGATAGAGAAAAGTGTCTTTTATTTACTTTTCTCTCAGTTCTTTCATGGCTGTTATAATATGAAAGCTACTGAATTATGAGTGATGCTGAATAATGACATTGATTAAGGTCTCTCCTTTTTGAATGCTACGAAAAGTGCTACTCGTATAGATATTGTGCTTCACTTACGTGGACTTCTTCCGCTCATAGCTTTCTGCCTCAGCGATGAAAGCAAGAGCAAACTACCTCACTCCTCATTTTTCCTAGTAGCCTTGGCTTCCTCTCCGAAGGTTTTCGTTGCTCAAGGTGGAGGGATGAGGTTCAAAACAGCATTAAGGCTGAAGACTGTGCAGACATATTTTAGGTATTAATTTTAAATTAAGTTAATATAAGTTTCTTATAGCTCCTACAATATTTGCGTACTCGATGTTAATAACTGAAATTTCCACGATTTAACCTAATCACCACGGAGAAAAGAATAATCTGCTTAAAATATATCTACAAAATGAGAATTAAACGCTTTTTCAATAAGAAGACAGGTTATTCTAGGAAACAATTCTCTGTTTTTATATCACACAAATATTTCGTTATTTTGTATATAGCTGCGTACAAAATATTTTATTGTTATTGTGAAAGAATCGCTTTACAAATACACTATCAGTATGATGGCAACGTCACACACAACAACACTACAGATACTATTATTTCTTTTCATTACTTTTCGTAACTTGATGATATTTACAAATTTCTCTTGTTTTACTCTCTTGATTTGCTGCGGAAGCTGCGGAAAATCCGAGGGAACGTTTGGAGGCAAGCAACGATAATAAATCACTCGAATTGGTTTCGCCGGAAAAATTCAATACTCCAACCACGCAACGAGCCCAAGTAAATCTATGAAAATTTTATTCAAACTTTTCCGCCATCGTTATGTTATTTTTTGCTTCACAAACCTGTCGTGGAAAGGCGGTGAAGAAGTATCCAGGAAGAGGTAAACTCAGGGAGTGAGTTATGACGCGTCCTAGGCTGCGTTTTATGACTTCTTTTTTCCCAAAGTCTGTGATGGTCACACACACGCTCCCTTTCGCTTCCGCTAGAAAAGAGGTCAGGGCGCGTATTCTGCACGCCAACTACTAATAGGAAGCAGCGGTCAAGGACTCCTGTCGGTGACCTCGGTCGGATTGTGAGCTCCCAAACCATAGCGTGGAGATATGAGCCATTGTTCGCGTCAAGTGAAATGGTATTTTCATAGAATTTTCATATTTTTCGAACGAGCCATCGGAAAGGTTTTTTGTGAACGAGAGGATAAATGAATATTTTCTTTAATTCTTATCCTTTTTCCGATATGTCTTTGGAGGCCTTAGTTTACCATTGAAATAACTTTTATTAAAATTTATTCCTAAATGTATTACATATTCCACCGGATAGTTCACCATTTGACAAACTGTACTTATCCTGTACCTTATCCTGTACGGTAATTGTATTTTTTAGAACAAAATAGAGGTGTACTTCGTATTTTCCGCAAATTTTTTTAAACTTGACCGGTTTCGACCATGACGGTCATCCTCAGGTACACTGCATACGGAAAGGAGAGAATTAATACAGAGGTTTAAAAGTTTTCAGGATTAAATTCTCTTATTTCCATATATAGTGTACCTGAGAATGACCGTCGTGGTCGAAACCGGTCTTGTTTAATAAATGTTGTGGAAAATACGAAGTACGTTTCTGATTTTTTTTTCAAATAAGACTATCAATATTTATTTACCAAGATTACCGCTCATATGTTTATCAATATCGAGAAAGAGAGAAAAGCAATAATGAACGCGCAAGATAACCGTTTCTCATTTTCTGCGTGTAAATTGTTTTGTTTAGGAGGACGGTAGCTTGCATTTTACTTATACTCTATTATTATTTCCTTTAAAACAGAAATGTGCGGAAAGTTTTTAGAAATATACCCGAAAGACAGTATATATAAAAGTTTATTTTATATTTAATAAAAACCTGGCCCTGTCTTTCCGTAAAGGGGAAAGCCATCAACGGAATTTGTCCTGAAAGTAGATCATTTTGAGGATGGGATGGAATAATGAAAGCCTCTTTCCTAAGTCACACTGATTTCTGAAGATTTCATTGCTACTGCAGTTAACATTGCCTTCCTTCAATGGTTAATCTGGCAATTTGTATTCGAGGTTCTCGAGATAAAAGAAGGCTCTCCGGAAGAGGAAATTCGAGGAACTTTTTAATCGAAGGAAAAAAGCGGTCCAATTAATTTTATGGACGTGCATTTGTTCTTATATGGCGTCGGTCGTGGACCCGAAAAGTGACGAAATCTCTCGCGGAGGACGCCGATAAATCGCCGATGATTTTTTCGAGAAATCTTCCAGGCGATTAAGAGCGAAGAGGGAGTAAGGGCCGTGTTGGCTTCGAAAGGTGATCTGCCGATAGAAAGACTCTCGAGTGTTTCTTCCTCAAATTCGCGCGATCGGAAAGAGAGGGTTGATTTATAACGGACCTTTTCCAACGTTATTAAATGAGAATATAAAACAAATACTAAACTCTTCTCCCCAAGAATCCGCTTCGGGGATTTAAAATCATAAATCTCCGCAGTGAGTTTTGGAAGGTAATTTATTGTTTTCTTTTCCGCATGGCGAGCAGAAAGAAGCAGATATTTAGCGGAACAATCGCTGGATAGGGCTGGGAGATATCATCTTGTACGGGGCTTTAATTAAAAGCTTTTAATTTGAAAATATGATACCCATGTTTATATTCCGCAACGAAAATCAGCAGTCTTTCATTTAGATTTATAATTTTTATCACGATTGCAACGATCTGAATTATTGAAGAGATTATGGTATTCTTGTTAACTATCATCACGATCCTCGAGATAGAAAATTGATATCAGAATAGACACGAGGATATCTATGCATATGTGCCATTATCAGAATTGTCCGCTAGTAAAGTTCATCTTCATTTTATGATATTTTAAAGAGAATGTTGCAAGTAGTTCTCTCGTCTACTAAAAGAAAAGACTACATTTGTATTTCAAAAACGGATTTTTTTTCAATTAGGGATTGAGTGAACTTTCACGTTTGGGAATTCGATTACTTTATAGGCAAGAGAATAGAAACTTCCGGTTCTCTCAAGAATTTAACAGTTCAACTGGAATGTCTAAATTATGCTGTGAAATAAATCATAGCCCACAACTTAGAATGTCTGTAAGAGATCAAAGATAAATGAATCAAAATTTTTTAACATAAAATTTGGTTATTTTATGAAAAAGAAACTCTGAAAACGACAGGTTTTCCTCGTAAACATTGGGTAAGACATGGGTTGTTATTTAACGAAGCCGCAAGTAGGAGTGGCATCGCGTCCGTTTCCTTCAGGACTGTGAAAGCAATTCGAATGACACCTAAAGCTCCTGTTTCGTCCCAGAGGAATCCAGAATTCCCGATGCACTACCGCGTTTTATGTCGCCTTTCCCGGGGACATCTTTTTCCCCTGTCATCTCATACAGTTTTATTTTTCCGAGTAAATGCGTACGTGTCAGACGGATACTCAACGACAAGTGATGCTGCGAGCATTTTCACTTTCCCGAAGTCTTTATGGTATGTTCTGCGAAGGAACGTCATGCTTGTCCTTATGGTAAAAATTTAAGAGAAAGAAGGAGGAAGTATTCATGAAATGGTTGCGCGAAGATTGTCGTCTCGCCGAAGACACCTCTCTGCGTAGCATTTTCACAGGGATTCGACCTGAGGTTAGAAAGGATTACGGAGATGAGAGATGCAGAAAAGATGCCGCCAATCTCTTTGCCATTGCTTTCGGGGAGAGAAATTCGATTCCGAATATATTCCTCAACATACTCTTTCCTGAGATTCTCTTCCATCTGAAGTTAGCGTCGGTAAATCACCTCGGTATGAATAAATCACTTTTGATTGCTATCCGTGAAATTGCCAACTAAGGATGAAAAGTTAAACCTGCTGTCAGTTAGCTACAATTCTCTTATATTCTTCTGCAATATCCGTATATAATCGATGTGAAATGTGCTTGTGTTTCCTAAATAAGACTATTAAGAATAATAATTGCATGAATGATTTTAAGATGTTGGATGATGCGCGGTCACTTCCTCGACGTCCTATTAAAACTACGAAGCATATGCATTACCGTTATTTCTTCTGAAACTTGTTGTTGTTGTCGTTATAAGTTACCATGCTTATTTGCCGGGTTACGTACGTGCCGGGTGGTACGTATATCTTTTCTCTCTCAGCTACGCTGATTTTTCTGAATTATTGCTGAGTTATTGCTGCTGTTGAATCAGAGGAATTTGCAACTTTGAAATTTCTTTCATAGGATAGCAAACAGCGAGTGTTTCTAAAGCGAAAACGATTTTGTGTGTAACGAATATTGAATGTAATAAATTTATGAAATTTAGCAATCATCATATTTTTTATCTAACAATAGGTTCTAGAACTTTATCTTAAGATTCTATCTATTTTTCCTTATTTTGAGCTGCTTCTAATAATTTTACAGTCGAATTGGCTAGTGTACTGCAAAATTTGTCTATTTTAATTAAATTACTCCAATTGTGTTCCATAGCATTTCAGATTTCTCTTTTTCTGTTGTATAAATTTGTGAACATATTTTTCTTTTCAAAGGAGAACGTATTCATATGTGAACATTAATGTACGAGTATTTCTATATTCATATCCTCTAAGCTGCTTACGCCTCGAGGTTGGATAGGGGAATCAGCTCTATGCCATCCGCCGCGTTATTTCCTTTCCAAATATCGCGGTCGTTCTCGGAAAAATAAGTGAGTAATTGAAAGAAATTTTCCCAGAATCCATCGTTTTTATTTTGGTTCATCGGCCGAAGGATCTCTTGGATCGCATAGTACCTAATAATTTCTTACGTAAAGCTACTTTCTCAAAATGTATGTAGCAACCTCAACTTACCTTATATCCTCCCTCTTTATGATCCTATATGCAGTGCTCCCAGATGACCAAAGGGTCGCCTTTGGTGAGAGAGGTAACGGGTTCGATTCCCGGTGGGAGCCCATATGTACGAAATTACCTCAGCTGTCGAAGTTTTATTTACAATATCCCCATCTGCGGCCAGAGAGAGCCTGCATTCAACTTTTAATAGAACATACCGCAGAGGAGGTATTTTCCCTAGTTAACATCATACCTAGCTGGTCAATAAAACAATCACACTAAGATTTGTATGTAATGAGAATATTTATTAACGGAGTAGCCACTTTCTGCATTACTAATTTCGTACGCTGAGCGGTTATCTCGTTCCAAGATGGCTCTCCCTGACCCCTGCAGACACGGCCTTCGAAGGACGCCATGGAGGCAGTGCGTGAGAGAGAGGGGGATATCTGTTGTCCTACGAAAAAAAGAGGTCGTTGACTCCTCTGCGATCTCCTTTCTGGATGGAAAGAAGTCGAGGGCGGAAATGTTAACCGAGCACCTTTTTGGTAGGAACCGGAATAAGGGGAAGCCGAAAAAACTCGCCTCTTTCTCTCTTTCAAGGTTACGAATTGCGAGTCGTTTATTTAAGAGTCTGTTCATTGGTAAACATTGGCGATTTGGAGGGACAGGAAGTGCGAGGGATGCGTCCGGTGACGAGTCGTGACCCCTGTCGTGGGAAATCTCATCTTTACGAAGACAATCCCCTATCCTACTTCTGGAGAGATTCATCTCGGCGCGGGATGACTCTCTTGTTTCCTCCATTAGGAGTTTTAGCTAAATATTGGGCTAACTTTCAGAAAGGACGAAAGCGCAGTGATTTAAAAAGTAGTTCTCGTGATTAGCAAGTTTAAAGACTCCGTCTTTTCGGACAGATTAACCTCGTCATTACTGAATTTGGAGGTGACGTGATAATTGGGATTGGTGCGAATGTAAAGAAAGAAACAATCCGATATGAATACTAATTCTGAATGTTGAGTCTTGACACTGATATGTTTATCATCGAGGAGTATCTAAATGGTTTCAAATGAAACTGACCATATGATAATAATGGAACAGAACCGACAAATACCTTATGTTGAGACTCATGACGCCTCGAGATAGCCCGTATTGGATGTATTATATCAGGGCAATTATATGGATTCGATTCTGACTGAATATGGCAAATTCGAACCCTTTTACTAAATCAAGTGCCAAAAGTGTAGTCGTTACTTTGGCCAAAGCTTTGCTTTTCACTGCTCTCATTCTAACCGTGGTATCTATTTGTACTTACTGCCATATGTTTGGATCTGATACCATGTCCTGATGAATGGAATATTTTTCATTTGTCTTTTTCTACAGGCCAAAGAAAAAACGTACTCATGTAACATTGTATCATTTAGTTTTGTCTCAGTTCTTTCATGGCTGTGATAATATGAAAGATACTGAGTCATGAATGGTGCTGTATAATCACATTGATTAAGGTCTCTCCTTTTTGATTGCTATGGAAAGTGTTACTGGTGGAGTCATTGTGCTTCATTTACGCGGAATTTTTCTGCTTAAAGTATTCTGTCTCAGTGAGGAGTGCAATGGAAAATTACCCCACTCCTCACATACCCCCGCCTAATCGCCTCAGCCCCCTCTTTAAAGCTTTTCGGTCCTTATCGTGGAGGTTCAAACCAGCCAAAGCTGAAAACAATTCTCAATTGACAGGCCACCTGTTTAATATGAAAAACAATCCATCAGTGGCTATGTATTGGAGCATCTGCTCTTTAAATTCGATTTCAAGAAAAGAGATCGTTAAAAAATTAATACCATACGGTTTTCCTTAAATTTCTGACGATGATGCATATCGAATAAAATAATTTACTCGAGAAAATTATATGAAAGCTCATCCGCTGCATATATTACGATTTTTTACTTTCTTTGTAGTATTTAAACGACAAAAAGCAGTCTCACAATAGTATGAGAAGAAGAACATATCTTGCACCTTTTGAGTTTACTCGCATACCTAAAGGAGAGACCGCTTCCTTTTGGTTTTTGTTTTAGTAAACGAATGCATTTACTAACCTACCCAAGATAAGCAATTTTTTACTAGCATTAGAAATACATCTAAAGCCTTTAGGAAATGACTGAGATTTTTTTAGGAGAATTGAGAGACATTTTTGAGTTCTGATTTACACGACGAAATGTATGTAAGATATCGCGATTCCCGTCCTCAGTGAGCGCGATTTCCATGACCAGCCGACAAAGAGATTTCACGAGATTACAGCGAGAACGAATAGCTGTTACTGGTCTCTTTTTCCTGATAGTATATCAGGTAGCTTATCAATAGGTCCGCTGTTTTCACACACCACACGGGGTACTAATGTAAATGTAACCCTAGACCGCTTACTTCAAGGCAGTATTTGGGTCCACCAATGATTGTAAAGCATGAATCATCTTAAGCCACGCACAAGGGTGGATGCTAAAGCATAGGAATTAATAAGAATTTTTGTCTGAATTAATTCTATGAATACAATTCCGAATAAACTATAAAATAATCCCATCATTAGCAAATGTGGCAGTATATGAACGGTGAAAGATTTATGTGAAAATATTCCATACTTTAGATTCTGATCTTCAATGTTTTAACGGGAAAACTATTTCGCAACTCGTTCCCCGAAAAAAATAGAACTGTGAGGTTTTATATACTAAAGAGAATGCCCTGCTATCTGACGAATTTTCGCGGAATCGCCACTTCTCCACTGTTAGCGACCGTTGAGAAAATAGAAAAACCAAAACCTTAAAAGGAGGAAATGTGGTCTACCAGGCGAATTATCCACCAGTGGCGTCACCTATTTTTCGAGGACTGGTTTTCCTTCCCAGAAAATGAAATCGTCTATGGGCATCTTTTCCTCGCTTGGCTCCAGTCTGGGATTTTTGTAAAGAGGAAAATCTTGATACAGTTTTTATACATCCATCCCCTCCTCCCGACTGGGTAAATAATTGCTAAGCGACGCAGTCCCGCGGTTCCATTTTTTCACCCAACTGTTGTTTGCGCACTTGTCTACAAGACGGCGCCCGTGGTTATCTTTCCGGGAGCGATCATTACATTGTTATGCCCTTCATCATCAGTGTCTCCCATTCCACAGCTCACGCTTCGGCGTTTTTTCCGTCCCGTTGGAGCCGAAATACGGAAACGGTCCGTTGTTTTTTATCGCGGGAGCCATCGGAGGCCCTCTAAAAGATCATTAGCCGAAAGAAATGTTTGCATTTTGGTTCTCATATGTGATAAATGTTCTTATAAATATATGGCCCGTAAATATTTATCGGCGAATCTTCATTATCCGTGTGATTTACCGGATAATTTTAAGTAACAAGATGAAGATAACGTTATATTTTCCGCTTGTATTGTATTTGAAAATCATCCTAAAAAACGTGTATTGCATTAAGATTCACCCTATTGGAGGAATTTTAGGAAAACCAAAACTGCGGAGAAGTCATAATTACTTCATGGCAAAATCCCCATAACATCGAAAGTTTTACTTACGATACTCTGTAAATGGTACAATATATTATAAACATCTTTATTGTGCGAAATCGGGACTAGAAAGTTCCATCTTCCACAGTAGGGTTTTTGTCTTTTTAACCTTCAGTAGAGAAGATTTTTCCCCAAAAACTCAAATCTTTGTGTTGTTGTTGCATTGTTTAACTTTAAATATTAAATATAACTATGTTTCACCTTTTATGTAGATTAATGTTTTGTTTAACTCTTATCCATTTGCAGTTACGTTGTTTACACCCCCTTCTCATTTCTGATATTTTCTGCTCTAATGCGATATACTCTGCCGCCAACGTTTGTCTTTTACCTCTTTTTATTATTTAAAAATTGTTAAAGATGCTATATATTTGTTTTTATAAATATACTAAGTTTCTGTATGTCTGACATCATTTTAGATACTTGTTTG
Organism: Ladona fulva; assembly: GCA_000376725.2. Lineage (NCBI taxonomy): Eukaryota > Metazoa > Arthropoda > Insecta > Odonata > Libellulidae > Ladona > Ladona fulva. The sequence goes on along the minus strand of KZ308180.1, from coordinate 390,824 downwards.
TGACGAAGTAAACGTAAGACCAAACCCTTAACCCTTAAACTTTGCCAGAAAGAAAGACTTGTTTGTGTGCATTCAAAATATGTCGACAGGGACATACATAGAAAAGACATACAAGCGTTAAAAACAAATTATTTTTATAATGAATGGCACTGAGTATGGAAATATTCTTTTCTTTAGCCTTTATTTCTCTTTGCTGTGTCTTGCGGTACCTCAGTTGATGTCCAACTATTGGTTTGGTGACTATTCCACTTAATATTCAGTATCGGACCGGTCCTAGGTATATTGGGTTTGTCATCAAGGGGCGCCCCTTCTATATTAATACTAAAAAGACTTCCATTTTTTAAAAGACTTCCACGTTTTCGAGAGGTAATTTTTATTAAAAATGAATGCAAGAGAATATATCTTAATACGCATCATGATTTATGATTTCTCAAATTTGTCAGTCAAGAAAACCCTCAAATGAGATTTACGTTTAGAATAAGCAACTTCCACATGCTGCTGGGTGACACAATACAAACACAGAAGTACTAGAGATGGTTGGGGAAGAGATGGTTTTAATTGAAGTAATTCAGCGCTGACAAAAGAAATGGGTGGGTCAAATATTGAGAGGAGAGGGATTGCTGAAGTATGTTATTGAGGGAAGAATGCAAGAAAAAAGACAGAGGGGAAGGCAGAGGAAAAAGATGTTAGATGAGATAAAGGGTGGGGTGAGTTACCAGGTAGCGAAGGAAATGATTTTGAATAGTGAATATTAGGGCACATTGACCTACCGAAATGTAGAACACTTAAGTAACTATTACTGTTGCCTCAAACATATATGTAACTTACTGAAATCTCTGGTTGGTAATTCTCAACTGGTATCTTTAATGTAATCTAATGCGAGAAAATTCTGTGATGAATATCGAAAAAGGAATTTGCCCATTAGAAATAAAATGTAGGCAAACAGGTTTCTTCCGCTACATTTCATTCGAGCTCCTTATGAAACTATTTAGATGAACATTCATCAAAGTTAAGAATTCAATTTCCATTATTATTTGGCTTCTATCTTCAGAAAATATCCAGTCTACTTATCATGTACATTTTTGAAACAAATAAACGGCGAATCCAATTGGCGTCGAAGGCATTTACCTGTCTCACAAACGGAAGCGTTCTTATCTATCCCTATAGCGAGTTTCTCTTTAGCAGACAAAAATATAAAGCAATCCTCCTCTCCTTAACGCTTAATGACTGTCGCAGGCGGTGTGAGCTGTTTTCGCGAATAATGTGCTTCTAAATACAGTGGAGGCGTTTTAAAGTATACTCGGTTTGTAGGTCGTCGTAAAAGCTTTCGAATCAGTTTAAACTATATAAGAAAACGCCAGCCAAGAAAATTCTATTTTACTTCGGTTGGTCACCTCAGGAGTTTTATCGTAATTAATCCAAATTCATTATTAATCTCAAGTTTTGAGGGAATACCACTCCTGTCAAACTGGTCAGTCAATCGTAAGTTTTATTTATTTAAATTAAGAGATTGTTAATTAAATTATTATATTTTAATTGTATCATTTATTGTATACGTTTCGGCAGAAATGTAGACACGAATATTGGCGACGTGTTTATTGAGTTGTTATCGTCGCAGCGCAATGAATCGGAAATGTTTCTTTGGAACTCTAAGTCAAAGATGTCGATTTCGTCGAGGAAGTAATAAAAAGAAAGCAAAACTCCTCAGGGAAGAAGACACGCCTCGATGCCATAACTGGATTCTGGTGAGTTCGATTATTATATTTCTCAGAATTGAGTTTGCTTACTTTTATGAATACTCGTCAACTGATTGTCGTCACCAAAGTGTCTATTCTTAAAATGTTTCGTTAGGTTTAGTCTTATTTCATTGGGTGTAGTATTTACTTGGAATAAGTAATTTTTGATTTTAGTTTCCTTAGAAAGCCATTATTTACATGCTTTTTGAATCCAAGGTTAGTGTAGATCTTCCCCAAACGATTAAACGCGTGTTTAATTCAGAAATCTATCACTTTCATAATATTATCCTTCTACTGACCTCTACATTTTCATGTCTGTGCTTTCCTCATGCTACCTATTTGTAATATTATGTAAAGAATCTGTTATTTGACGTTTTTCTTGTGTAGAAACCAATGTCAGGTAAATTTCAAACATAAACTGGAACAAAGGGCGTTTTTTCGCGGTAGATATTCGTTTCTGATAACTGTCTTACATTTCCATTAATGAATCATCGTCGTCATGGCTGAAGCTGGAATTGGAATTGAAATTTGGACTGAAACTGGAATTTACCTGACTCGCTCTTTATCGTTCTGACGGATGAATGATTTGGTATATGTTAATTTCGCGAGAAATGTTTCGATAAACTAATTCATATTTTAAAATAAATCAATTGTTCCTGGTAACCTTTTAAAATAGAATATTTTTCAATTTCCCTCTGGTGATAGAGAGAGTTTGTTTAATTATGCCATATTCTTATTCACGGCTGTGATAATATGAAGACACTGAGATTGGAGTGATTGAATGAAGCGATTCATTCCGGCGTGCCTTTTTGGAATCTGCAAAAACTACTAGTCATAGATTGTGCTGCACTAACGTGGAATGCCTTTAGCATTATAGCTCGGTGAGATAAGCTAGGGCAAAATATTAGATTCCTAATCTTACTTAGTACCTCTCTAGAGTCTTTGTGGCTGATTGTAGAGGTGATGAAGATCCAAATAGCATTTGGGCTGATGACTTTTAGAGGCAATCTCAATCTTCCTATGATTTTGCCCCAAAACAATTTTTTTCGGTCAACTGCGAACAACCGGTATTTTCTGTCCGATTCAACTTTTATAAATTAGTGGTAACAGTCTTTAAAGAACGAGTTTGATATGCAATGAAACTATCGCAATAAAAAATACACATCCCTCTGTGATTTATATTTAATAATTGTTGGGATCGCACAAATGCTAGACATGTTGTACTAATAGCCTCTTGAATTGATGCAACAAATTCAAGAAGTATCAACTTTAATCTCATAAGGCTTGCCATATATGATAATATAAAAATCATTAATTTTAAAGTAAAAAATGTTAAAATAATTATCTGCGAAGAATTTTGCTGTTATGCAAGTCATAACATGTTCTGTATTCCTTTATTTCTTGCCCAGAAAATAGTGTGTGAAAAGGAGGGCGTGAATGTGGAAGAGCAGGAAGGATCTAAAGGCTTTGATAGTATGCAAACCGCGCGTTCGCCATAAACCTCTCCCATGGGCCAGTTGAACTTGTGATGCGGGTGGCGATGATCGTTAAGGGTTTTTATCAGCCGTACTAAAGGTATCAGGAGGTGAGCGATTTATCACCTGCCATTGCTAACACATTTCTATGGAGCTGCTCGACGCTCAAGTGATTATCGGCGAATGGTACCGACTTACCCTTTATGTGAGCTTCTTGTTCTCCCTTCCTCTCTGTCCATTTGATCGATAGCATCTTTTCTAATTGCGCGCGCTGGGGCAATGAATGGGGCGATCGATTTTGCAAGTTCAAGGTGAGGCTTGGCCAAGGAAAAGAGAAACGTAACCTTTGTGCTTCGGATTGGATGGGAAAATACTAAGCGTTGAAATAAAATTGAATTTTAAAACAATTTGTATATACACTGACTCTTACTTTCTTTTATTACACTGATTCTGACTGAAAGTTCACTTTTAAATTAAGGTTTTAAACCCTTTTCTTTAAACAAGGCGTCTATTCTTTAATCTTCTTAAGAGTTTTCTTAGTACTCTTTGTAATCAAAGAATGTTCAATATCCATGAGCTGTATATCCAAATAACAAGGTTGATCTTATGGATATCGATATCGCAAGATATCTCTTTCCATACTCAGTGGTTTTCACTTTATATAATCAAAAAGTTATTTGCTATATCAGTGCTATTGTAGGAAATGAAAGGCATAACACATGGTTGGCCTCGTTATCTGAGAAATGCATGAATAATGAATTTATTATTCATAAATTATTATATAAGTAATGGAATTCATTAACACATCAATAATGAATGCATTCATTATTCATTTACGAATGACTTATAAATAGCAATGAATAAGTGGAACAATCTTATTTTGAAGTTATTTTCTAATGAAGAACTGCGTGATATGGGGTCGAGTCGAGGTTTAGTATTCTTAAAAGGATATCCTTATCAACGATTTGATTAATAGTTTAAGTAAAAGGTATATTTTCTCGAGATATGTTTGAGAAATTTATTATGATTAATTATTATATAATATATTCACATACATATGTGCATTTACATATAGGCCCGGTAATATAATGTATTCTTTATTATTATTCTTATTTGGGTCCGATTTTATAATGGTTTGTTAGAGTCAAAGTGAAGATTATGATTAACATACATGCTAATTCATTATAGATATAGGGGATTGATAATAATAATCACATTAACTCTAATAAAACACTGTAATACCGGCCTTAAAGGGAGAAATAGTTTAAGTCCATTTTGAGAATGCATTATAATATAGGGCCATATTATAATATAGTTTCCGTTAAACATCTGATGACATAAAACAATTTTCAATCAAATAATTCTCGAGTTAAGTACATTAGTATTGAAAGAATCATTGTTTTTATTTACTGCTTGAGATTTATGCTTTCTTGCGCGTAATACAAATGTGCTTGCTCGCCCTTGTTAATAAACTGAGAAAAACCTGGCTACTAAGGCATACCTTCTCAAGACTCCTTCCCCAGTTACAATGCTTTCCTATAAACCTTTATCTCTTCCATATTTATGGGACCATTTCGGAGTTTAAATTTTGATCTTGAAATTAAATCTAAAATAAATTTTAAATTTTCATCGTTTGTTTCATAATCAACAACAACAATTGATTCAATGATGACAATGAATCCACAAAATGAAAATCCTCAAACCAAACTCCATCAAAAAAGGTTAGAAAATGTTCTATGGATCTATCCATATAATGCTTAAAACCTTTTTTTGAAACCTTTGCGATGGTGTTTGGTGTGAAACCTTTACATTTTGTTGTTTCAACAATGATTTTATAGCAGTTCATTTGTGCATGAAAACTTTCTAAACTGATCCTATATTTAGACAAATACCTTATACTTATGTTTCCAATCTAATATAGTATAATAAGGCTAAGTTTTAAAAATTAGTTTACATTAGTGTGTTACACAAGTTCAGCTAATTAAAAAAAATAGCTGCATACAAATAAGACGATTATATTGTTTTTGTCATTAGCTGCACAATTTATTGTTTTTTTTTCGATTATAACTTTTTTTACACGTTTCTAGTTCAGTTATTATCAACAAAATTACTTGGATTGAGAGGAAAATTTGTTCCGGAGACGTGCTCGTAATCCGAAGCACTCTTATATCAAAACGTTTTCCCTATGAGATAATATGGAAGCTCAGATGATCACGATTCGTTCGAAAACCTATAAATATTCACGTACATAATTATGATTATTAGGGAAATAGTGATCACGTGACGCTCAGCAGACAAAACAGCGTATAGGTACTCCATATATTGCTCGTATTGCAAGACCTCACTCGTATAGCATGTTAAAATTTACTAAAAATTTCTGTTCGTCTTGTAGAACACTCGCAAATCAAGTTACTCGCATACCGAGGTTTCACCATTGAATAGAATATTTTATGAAATTGTATTCTATGAATTTCTTATGTATCCTATAGAAAGAGGGCATTTTATGCTCGTTTATTAAATCTATTCTATTCTATTCATAAGGTGAACTCCATTGTTTATTCTTTCTACAGCTCAGCTTCTGATAGAAAATGAAATGATAACTTATCTAAGCATTAGTTAATATTTCCCCATCCAGCTATTCTTTGGCCTTCCCAAATTAGGTATCACAACTTCTTTTACCTTCCCAAGCAATGGAATTGGTTTATACGCTCCGATCAAAGACAAAGTGCAGTCAATAACGCCATTAGAAATCACTTCCGTGCTCCAACTATCATTAAACCCACGTACCCGATCGATTTCCCGAAAGAGAAAAACAGAACCCCGGATCGCGTGATGGGCGAGACGCATCCCCTCCATTCAGAGAATCGTAATGCCCGAGGATGGGGAAGAATGGGCGAAAAGAGTGTTGAGGTAGGCCGTGGGTGTTGGTCTCAAGAGGCGGAAGAGAAGGGAATGACAAGCACACCAAGTCACATCGCTCCATACTCTGTGCAGATCCTTCCGGAGAGATAAAGCCTTATGGAAGGGGAGAGGATAGGTGTGGCTCTACATCTCCATTCCAAGAAGTTAACATTCAAACTCTGTAAGATGTTCCCCCTTTTCCCCCTAGTCTAGCGCCACCCGCTACACTTCCCCGCTTCTCCTGGCCTTATCTCTCATCTCCGAGAAAACCCCTTGAATTAAGCCCAGCGCTATTAAATACAGAACACGGACGCATATAAGGTACTTCGTGACCGCCTTCCGTATCCAAACCCCTCCCCTTTAAAACTCCTCCTCTTCGTGGCTCCACGGATTCGCTACGATGAGGGAGTTGAAGAGAGAAATGGGAGAGGTGAAGACAGAGAGAGTATGGAGTTGACCTTTTGTTAGCTCTCTTTCCTTGAACTTAGCTATGGAGGCTAATTAACATCCTCGACGACCCCAAGGGAATTACCGTTATGGTGTCTTTGAATATCACCGTAAAATATTAGCAAAATTATACATTCTTTATTCTCGCGGAAAAAGGGGAAAATGTGCATTTTATAATATTGTTAATTGATAAAAATCCCCGAAAAATAATTGTGTGGTAAAATCATGAGTTCGTATTTCGTTTACAGCGACGAACACGGCTTTCGTTAGATGCGGGCCTCCTATGGGTTTCCTATCCGCTTTAATGCTCACAAACGCATTTTGAAAAAATAAGCGTATTTTAATACACCTACACGCGGTAGATAGGTCGAGTACAACGGAGTTATTAATCTTATTAACGTTTTATATTTCTTTATAAAATTGTCACAAATATTCAGAGGCACTAATTGGTATGAATTAAGCATTAACACATTTAAATATTAAATAAAAGTTGGATGGGACACGAGATGGATATGGAATGGAATTGAAAAACAAATATATTAGGAGAGAAATAAAAAGAGAACTAAAAAGAAATCAAGGAAGAAATGGACAGATGACGAGTAATAGAAGCAATAAAACTGTAGGATTATGGAAAAGAATAAAAACAGCGACCTGAGATGAAGAAATCTACTGCGAGAGTTATCAAAAGAATGTAGATTATTGGCTAGATATTTATTACTTAACATAGTATTCTGTTATTTAACGCAAAATTCAGCAACATTTTCATATATGACGAAGGATCGTTAAGATCAGCATCATAACAGAGTACGATAACTTTTATTTATGAGGCTCCCAGATAGCCAAGTGGGTAGCGCGTTCGTCTTCAGTGTAAGCGATCCCGGGTTTGATTACCAGTGGGAGACCTCAGCTGTCGAATAACTTTCAATAACAATACTACTACTACTTTTATCCATAATTCTGCGCCTCCAAATTGGACGGGTAGTATTTGTGTACTAAGCAAAACTTTGAAACTCTATCACATTGATTATTGTATAATATTTATCACATTCTTATATGGTTTAATTTTTTCCTTCTTAATAATTAATTTTGCGGCTAAGAATTCAGTTTCTGGAAAACGGTGGTAATCAAAGGAGAGATAAATACAAGTAGTGAGTAATAGTAAAAAATGATTAACATGGAGTAGAGACAAATACGGAAATAATGAGAACGAGAAAGTAAAAGAGGACCAGGAGAGGAAACAGAAAGAGGAGAAGTGAGTGGGTTGCAGAGTGAGAGTGAAAACAACCAGCGAAGGAACAATATGGCATTGTGGGAGATGAAGTGGTCTCGCACACACGCACGCCTCCACGAGCGCGTTTTTTCCTCCGAAGCGGATCTATGGGGATGTGGGAGGGAAATGGGCTTGAGGAAAGGGAGGGGTGTTATAAGGGTGAATGCACGGGGATTGCGGAAGGGGTTGAAGGAAGCATGGTCAGCGGGTGCTCCCTCCCACGCTTTCGACGTGGCGCGTGATTCGAATACCGTATGGGAGACTCACCCTGACCCCAGCCAATGGTGGTTGGCTTTTTTATTCCGAGCGGTGCGTTTTTAAGTCGAGAGGTTGGGAGGGACACTTGTGCCATTGAAATGGGTCACGGTCATGTTTTCAACCTCGGGAGTTTTTCGCTAAGATTGATGGTGGAGTGATAAGTTTCCGAGACGTGAAGAATGTAACGGTATAGAAGTTGGGGACTGAATTGACGAATGCGAATAAATGCAGAGTAATGAAGTACCGGTTCCACCTGACGTATGAGGCAAAGGTCTAGCAGAGCAATGGAATAGATAGCGCCTCTCACTCTCCGTGTCATACACTTCTCAGATGATATCATCTTGATGGTAACTACGTGTTTCTGGGGAATTGACGGTAGGATTGTGAAGATTTATTCAGTTCAGCAGAGTATAAGTATCTCGCTCTCAGGTTAACTTTAATATCAAAATCTAGGACGGGCTTCCCGAAAGAGGGGTTTTGTATGTTCATGCATTGAATGATTCTATTTCATTGCAAAGATATAGTCATTCTATTGAAGCGACTTCTTTTCATTTTGGTAAAATTAGTAAAATTTTAATAGAAACATTAATTATAAATAGCTCTGGTAACTTCAATCGAGACTTCAATGCTATGCTCGAAATCGTATAGACAAACTCGTGTGCTCGATTTCGTAGAGGTATAAACTTGACGATTAGAAGATAAGATAAAAGCCATACACATTTAAACAGTGAGAGGTGTAAAATTCGTCTGAAACCTAAGTCGTAAAAGTGCTAATCTGATATTTATGTCTTTCCTGCAATGGCCGTATAAACTACAATGGAAAAGGTTAAAAAATTGACTGGCTGAAATTTATATCAGTTCTTGTCATATTTATGATGTTTGCTGACCAAATAAAGGGTAGATTAGTGTGTTCCGTCGATTTGGAAGGGATTTGACTGAGTGCCCACCAGTTAACCGAGTGTTGATTTAAATTATGGACCAATTACTTAGGAATATTCCTCGGATATTGCCATCATTTGATATGAATCTTCACCTAGGAAATCATTTGAATATTATTTCTATTTTACTGTATATCCAGCAGGAGCATTCTCTATGGAGGCATTTCAATTGGAATTCAGCTTAAACGCGCGGATCTTAATTTGAGAGTGATGGATATTTTATCAAATGACCAGATTAAATGTAAAATTTACGTTGCCAAGATGCGATTCTATTTAAGATTTAAATCAAAAGAATACTTTTTGATGGTGTGGAAACATTGCTGCCATTTTATTTTAAAACGCAAATTGTCATCTCTATTAGATCACGGTCGATTACGAGGATCCAAACCGTCAAATCAAGCGAATTATTGAAACATGTTCTAATAGCTCTATAGTTCTGTTAGCTTATCGGTATACTACACGCTAAAGATGCCAGAATCTGATATAATTCTATCTTTATTGCATACCTATTTCAATATTTAAGTTATTTTCATCCATTACCCCTTAAACTTCGATGGATGGAGGAGAAGCATCGACTTAGGGAGAGTGGCCATTGCATAAACGCGAGCGCGTACCTTGAAAAAGGAGTTATTGGTGTACGTTTCGTATCCGTCGTGTACACACAGTTTTATGGAGCACTTCCGTCATATTCAGGCCACCTTTGGACGGTCTCAATCCGTACGGACTAACCGGTGTATGACGGAGTAAGAGAGCGTGACTGTATGTAAAGGGGTTGGTCACCGTGATTCTTTCGTCGGCAGGTCATAGGTCATTCGCTCGCCCCCTCGCTTTATCCCTTCTTCCACACAAGAGATGCTTCTGATGCTTTTGGCATCTAGTTAACCCTGAGCTCGTGACAGTCTGCGAGCGTGATTCCATACGTAAGCATTTCGCAATGGTCACGTAAGAGTACAGGAAGACGTAATAAAAAATTCAACTTATTATGATCTCGCTGAAGTTTCCTAGTTCCTCCTCTGGAACTTCCCTTTGAATTGTAAATTTTACGCGAGCAGAATGTATGGATTATACGCGAAAAATAATGCATTCTGTGAAGATAGTATAGTGTGGGGTGACGTTAATTATGTATGATGGTTCGTGAGGTTATTAGAATTTTTAATTTTTGGGTGGATAACGGAAGAAGATCCTTCGGAATTAACGAAGATAAACGTCTGTCTGTGTTATCTTCGGTTACTATTAATTATTATTTTACTACTAAGTATTAACTTGCATGCCGTTAAGACTTTAAGTCTTCAGAATATTCAGAGAGAAATTCATGTACAATTAATGGTGTTAGTGACATAATCTCTCGACACATTACATCGTCAACTTTAAAATTTTAAAACAATAAAATCCGACGATATGCTTATATACTAATTTAAAAGATAGAGGCAAAAAATAATCAACGTCCTAGAGAAATTTTCATATACGATATCGTGACAAGATATTTAAAAGGGACCGAGAAAATATAGGAAACCTTTTAATGTATGCATTGAACGTGTAAACGGTAAAATGTGAGAAAGTAAAACATTTCGTTCGAGCTTTGGGTAATTTTCTTCACTGCTTGCAATGAGATTAACTTTTATTGACCTGGGTAAACTGCAAGAATAAAATCAGTTTCCCTGTAAAAAATCACTCTTGCAGAGAATATAAAAAGAGAATCTGAGACGATTTTCCTCAACAGATACTTAAATCCTCGATCGACACTTTATCAGCTCCTGCCTAATCCAAGTCATCAGCTGGTAAAAACACCCATCTTAACAGAACCAGTGTGGAAAACGCCCTGAACACCTCGGCGACTACTACCGTATTCTAAAGATGGCGACAGGTATTTCCGGGCTTAATCACGCGTGACGAATTCGCATGGAAACGAAACTCTCGTCAGCCATTTAATCTCTCATCGCACGCAATGAAATGGCCGAGCAGACAGAATTTACGTTCTCCTCGAAACCGCTACATCACGAAGTCGTTTGGCATTCAAAAGTCGGAAAAAGGCTGGAGTGCGCAACGGAGCCTGACAGTGAGAAGCTCGGGTCTCCCTTAAGGGCGTTTTAAGATATTGCCAAGGAAGCGAATGGAGAATATCCCACGAGAGAGGATCAGCTCACGAACACTACCTTTGGCTTCTATTTTCCTTCCAAACTCTTTGGAATCTTATGAACTTTTACCTTCTACTTCTCTGCATTAGCTTACCTAAGGTTATTGATCTAATTTTCTCCCTGATACTTAATTTTACGAATATATATTTTTGGTTAGTACTCGTCTCTTAGTTATCGTGGCATATTTCGCTTCTCATTCAACGTAGGTATTTTCCCTCACGTTGCGTTCTTCTCTAACGATCTCTAAAGGTTTTCCGCCAATTCACAATTTTGTAATTTATATCGTGTTTATATCATCAATTTTATTCTCATAATTGACTTCAGGAAATTGCAGGAAAGAAATCCATTTGTGCGTAAAATCGACTAAATTAAGAGTAGAAAAGGGAAATTAATGAGAATATTTTTGCAGAGATGTGAAAATTATTACTAATTACAAACGATTATTACAATTATGTTCGTTATGATACTCATTTAGAGTACTCATACTATACATATACTATGTCTTACGAGTATTTAGTATCAATGCGAATTAAATGAACTTGAAAATATGTTTTACAGTGACCTATTTATCAAAATTTCAATCGAATATATGATATTCTTGTATGTGCGAAACTATCGTATTCCTCAAAGTTTAAAGAAAGAAGAATGTTTTTCTGTTTCATTATTTTTTATACTTTTTGCGCATCGATATTCGAAGGTTGACTTCCTCAGCAAACTTGTATTTTATTTCATGCCTCAAAGAATGTGCATTATCATTTATAAAAATTTCCTCGCTTTCGCTTTAAATAAGTACCTAATTGAATTTCTTACGTCATTTTATTTACAATTTTTACTCATAAAATTCTTGTTCTATTTCCTGAGAAATATTTGAGGGGTATGAGTATGTAATAAAAAAATTGGAATGCACTAAAGAATAGCCATTGACAGGTCTTTAAATAAGTTTCGGAACGCAGTTTAGTTTTTTGCTTTTACATCGTCCATACGAACATCAGCCGCACAATGCTTGATTTACTGCTTTTTCAGAATACTGCAATTTATTCTCCAAACAACGTTAGATAACTATCTGTAAGAGTCGTTTTCTCTAGGCTATTATAAATTCAAGTATCTATCCCTACGTTACTTATTCCACCTCTCAGATTCTTTTCCTATATCATACTATGCTATCAATCCCTTCAGCGTATAATATTTTGGCGGATTTGTTTTATTATTTACCTGTTTAAAACCCCATTCCACTTATTGGTTCGAACGCAATTTTTGTGGATTATTGTCTCTGAGAAAAACATTCTCAAACGCCAGTCGCACTTTCAACTGTCTTGACGTTGCAGACGAAAAGAATACCCTTTTGTGCGAAGTTAAAAATTCAGTTCGCAGACCTTTATTATTGTTTCGGTGAAACGATATGCTACTCGTAAGCGATTTCCCGCAGGACCAATGGCACGGTTCCATATGGATGCATCGAGGTGCAGCGAGGCGCGTCACGCGTGCGCGACACTTACTTCAACTCGGAAACACGCCTGAAATTCCTAATGAGTTTATTTGCACACAGCCCATTTCGCGGAAAGGGGGGAGGTTAATTGATTTCTGCCACAAAGGGTACAGTAACCTTCCTCCAGATTCCTGGCAATATTTCGGCTCTGCCTTCCAGTTTCATAACTTAATATGTTTCAAGGTTAATAACATTGTCAATTATAACTATCAGATTAAGAAATTGTTTTCCTTATCTTATCGTTTAAGCGATTTTAATTATATAATGACAGTATTTATCTGCAATAAATGGTGACCAAACCTGATAATGTGTAATTATATGCAATAGCTAATGTAATTATCGATTGCGCACTTATTATGTATTTATTAAGTTTATTCATCAATATTATTGTAATGATCCTTCGCTCTTTTAGTTCTTACTTTCGTCAGGTTTGAGCAGGTTTTTCACCCTGCCTTTTCCCTAATACGATTTTCCTGCTCTGAATAATATTTCCCTTAGAGTTACTTAGGTTTTTAATATCCACATGTTCCTTCTCAATTTTATTTTAAACTATATTTTCAAATTATTAACTGAAAATATTATAGCGATGGGGATAGAAGACCTTGTCTCCATCTCGGCCAAATAAAAACATTTTACTATTAATATTGTTATTATGTTCTATCAAATTATGAGTATAACACATTACTAAATACTGTTACCTTTTAAATCCGAGTCTTCTATCGACCATTTTCGTAAGATCTCCTGCACAGAGATTCAAACGGAATGATCAGTTTATTTACGAGAATCAGAAATTTTACCTCAAAGCAAGCACTTTCAGTTTGAGAAAAGATTAGTTTCAATTTCCTGTATTTCCTTTTACAAACTGTAAGAATTCGTGCTAAAAGACATCGTATTCATAAAATAAATGATTTAGATCTCCATAAGACGTAACCTGTAAGTTGGATGACGACGATGAGTAAAAAGACAATCTCCATGAATTTTTATTGACTTTGTTTTAAATGAATGAAAATACTTGCAATCACTTAATGAAAACATCAAAGTAATCTACTCATACCTTTAAATATGGAATAAGTATTTCAAGAATGTATCTTCAATGCGAATATGTAATTTGCAAGAAACATTTGAAAGGAACGAGTTGCTAAGTTTTTAGCGCAATATCATTAACCCATTCGGCTAAATAAACAATTGCTACGCACTCTCATCTTCTTCCTTTATCTGAACTTGGCATCGTCTTTCACGGTCGTGAACCTCCTGACCAATCACCTCTTGGCTCCATTCCCTTTTGCACTCTCGCTCGGACGATTCCGTAAATGCGAGAAACACAGTTGAAAGGGAACAATGGGAAAAGCGAAAAGGTTGAGGTAGTGTGAGGTGAAGCGTGGGAAAATGATGGCTTCTAAGAATAGCACTGAGGGACTTATGATTCCTTTATTCACCGAAACGGGTGTAGATTTTCACGGTCGCTTCTTCTAAATGTATATTCTCATATTCATGTAATGCATATCAACCGTCGCTGGAACCCTAAAAACTTTTAAATTAATGTTTTCCGACGAAACGTAAAATGAATAATTTTGGCAATTTCATATAAAATCGAAACAAAACGAACTATAAATTGATGTAGCAATTTATTTTTTTATTAATTAGATAATTAAAAAATGTCTATTGATCAAAATTATATTTATATTTTAAATTGGTAAATGATTAAAAAAATATCGATCAATTAATGACATTTTAAAGTTACTCATAGAACTGAAGAACGGGTATTGCGGGTATGTTAAGCTCTATTTAAGATTGTAAGGTAAAATTAAATCGAAACTTCTCTCAGTTTCAAATCTAATAGCTTTGACTCTATCTCCTCAGAATTAATATTTCTTTAGTTTCTTTAAGGCATTTAATTTGGAAAAGTTGGTCATAAAGGTCCCTATCAAAGCAATCAAAAACCTTTAAAGTATGAAATCTAAAGCTATTACACGACAAAACATTTAGACCAAAAAAAATTAATAGTGTTTCCGTACTCTAGGTATATTAACTACCTTATCAATTTCACTTACTTTTTAACTTCAATATCGGATTCTCGAAATTTCGGAAAAAGCTTTGTTGCAAAAGAAATATATTCTTCGATGAGATAATATTGATTTAATTAAATTAATTTCTTCATTGTAGGGTACATTTTAGTTTTAGATGTACGTTGGGCTAACTTTATCCTCCTAAATTCGTTTCGGACTCTGTAGAATTCTTCAATTGCTTGTTTTTTTATCTAATTAGAGATGCGTAGAGTGATGGAGTTCCTTTTTTTTTCATTTAATTGATGCCATTCCATCGTTTTGGCAAAACATTTTTAATAAGGTAATTCTTATGCATGCTAAAAATGATATATTATGTCACATTTTAAAGAATTTTTCACTTTCTTGAGTAAATCACCGTTCATTTCGATTTCTTCAATTCCGAAATTTCTTTCATGGTTCTCACTTGGCAGAGTTAACCAGAGTTTTAATGGATGCCAAGAGGTCACCTGGCACGAACATTGGTCACGGAGCTGGTAAAGGTTTTCTATTGAGATAGTTGTAGCGCAAAGCTAGTGCCAAATAGATCCCAGAGTTCATGGTAGAGTAACTCAGCGGAGTAGCCCCTGGCAACCCCTTTAACCGCCAAACACATAGGCACTGTAAGTTGCCTACTCTGCCAGGCTCAATGTTAAAAATGCAACGAGTGCCCATTTCCACAGCGTACCGTTACGTAACTGGCAGATGGAAGGCTTGTAATCTTTTGAATCCATGACCATCACAAATGAAATAGATGATAGCCGAGCAATCTTAGGGCATTGATATATTACTTATCGGCATTTGTAAGAAGATTGCTTAGACATCGAGATAGATCTTTCTGAAAATAATTCCAAAAGTTGTTTTTTATTCTATTTCGAAAGCGAAGGATAAGTCTAATCCTCAAAGTAATATGAAACATAAAAGTAAAAGAGTGTTATAAATTTTATAACTCTCGAATAAAGGGATTGGTTGTTGTAACCAACCAAAAATTACTTTTGATAATGCGATTTAACAACTATAATTTAACATGTTTCAAGAGCAAATTGATTTGGAAAAATACTAAGTTGAAGGATTACGATGTTCACATATGATATGGCATTGATCTACAGCTATATAAATTGAAGAAGAAAAACTTTGGAATTCATGCAAAGTAGTCGAATTCTACATAATATCATCGATGCTGATGATGTCATATGTTACAGTGGGGACCCAAGCGCAGTATGACCTCAGCTGTCGAAGCACTTTTAAATTACTACCACTACAATGTAATAGGTTGACAAATATGTCTTACTTTAACTCTCTCTTTCCGCCAGTCTTCATCAGCTGGAATATGCGAAAACTAAAGGACCTTCGGAGGGCGGAGAGCTACTTTGGGGTACCAACTAACGTCTTTCTTATTGAAAACTGAAAAGTTAAGGTGATTATCGTGAGATTTTCTTTGGAAAATGTGAATCGCCATTTAAGATAAGGTATAAGTGCTCCAAAGACCAACTGATTCACAGAGTTACTGATTTATAAGAGGGGAAACGGATGGAACAAAATATTTTGCTGTGTTTGCTACCATGTGTTGATGAATGGAATATGTTTATTAGTCTTTTGGTGCAAGAAAAAACTCAATTATTTTCATTTCAATTATTTTTCCTTAGTCCTGTTAATAGCTGTGACAACATGAATGATTCTGAGGTATGAATGATGTTGAGAAATAAATTCTTCATTATTCAATTCATCGAAAACTACTCCTCATTCACTCATTGTGATTTTTTGTAGAATTTCTCCACTTTTAGCAAACTGCTCCTCTAATACTGTCCCTTAAGCTTCACTTCCTTTCGAAAGCTTTTGATGACTTCTGCCGGAGGGGTTGAGGCAGTTGATTGATTTGGAAAGTATTTGAGAAAATTTACATACATATATATATTTATTTATTTTAGTTTGGAAAAATTGCAACGCCTAAAGGGGGTCATTAAGTAATTAAATATTTTAAATATTTTTCAACTTTACCCAGAATTAGCCTAAAGACGGGGGAGAGAACTTACCGTATGCATTACATTACTACCTTTCAGTAGGTTTCGCACGTTTTTCACACCCCACTTCTTATAGGTGTTTTCCTTCTGTGGCGTATTTTTTCCTAAGTTCATATTTAAATTTTAAAACTCATAAAATAGTTCTTTTCTGTGCACGTTTTCAAGCTGTCTCTTCTTAATTTCAAATAACGAAGGGTTAGATGTAAGAAAAGACTTGGAAATTTCAATTTTGCCATAATAAAGTATTACAGCCATATTTCCAGGCTAATAAGACCCGTCGGCCTAAAAGACGCACCGTGGTTTTTCAAGAGAACGAAGCAAAGGACATTCACACAGGAACGTAAGTTGCTTATAAGTGAAGCAAAGAAACAATATTTGTTAAAGAGCGTCAATTTAGGGAAGAAAGAAAGAAAAGCGCAAAATTACTAGAAAGGCTTCCACGGTGATTAGAAGATAAAACCCACGATTAAAAGCGCATAACTGTTTACAATTACTATTCTATGGCTATTCCTGACGTCAGTAATAATGCTCATCTCTGGCCCATGAGATGCAGGCTGAGTTTAGATTGAATTTTCGCCCCAAAAAAGCGAGTCTTATGAGCCGGGATATTATTATTACTTCGTTTCGTTTTCTCCACAAGGTGATGGCGTAATGGTACCGGACTGCTTTCAAGTTCCATAAAATGATAAAGATTACTTGTTTTCATTTAAAAATGATCTAATTATATGGCAGGTATCCAAAATGACAGACTTTTGAATGAATTATAAGTTAACTTCAGCCTTAATCCTTTGCGCTGTGACCTGTATTCCTGGCAATCTCTTCATAAAATTTTCTATTTAATTAGATAACTATTTAATTATTATTTTTAATATTATAAAATAAAAAGGCGCAAATGAGAATAGAGTAACTGTTATTATAAATTTTAAGTTTTTGTATTCTGTAGTTCATAAGATTACTCAAAGATAAAGTTTTGAAAGAGGAAAACTAATTCGTCTGACTAGGGAAAGTCGATCCTTCCTTAAATAATAGCGTAGATCTTCAAATAGTTTCTCCAAGACTGTCATTCATTTTCATTTTTAAAACCAAACTCTTCTTCAAGTATTTCTAGCGACTCCAAACGATGTGTGCGAAAGATAATCGCAAGTTATGAGATCTGCATTGTGGAATACAAGTTACAAAGGCTTCATGGCCACTCTCTGTCCACTAAACGAATTCTTCTTATGAATAAAATGTTCATAATATTGAGTCATCTATCAATCAATGGATTACTTTATAAGATAATGAATTGCTGTCGTTATATTTACCAGCTAATATTAGTTGATTTTGTTTAAACTCGTTTCAAACGTTTTGTTGCCATTGAAGGATTTACAGTGTGCTGTAAAATAGTGAGTTAGGAGAAGAATGTACTGATAAACAGTTAAGAACACACAATTTTCTAAGAATATGTTAGAATTGTACTGCGGGTTTTTCCCGTTTCAAAGAGAAGGAACGTGCCGTGTCTTCTTTCACTTGCAGTAAGACGTGCTAGCGGTTGAAAATTTTCTAAATTCTCTTTCATGTGAGCCGCCTCTTTCTCTGCGTTGGCAGCATTTCATTAAAAACGGTTTTTCTCTAGAAATATTTCTAACAGGCAAGATTTTATTTAATGCCCGTGAAGTGAATTTCTATTAGTTGTTTGCCATCTTTTTAGTCCTAAATCCAAGAAATGAGTATTTTTCTTTGATGCTGAAGACAAACCAAACGCTAAAGACGCAAGATAAAATATAAGTAGTTTATTTTATAAGTCGATTATGGTAACTATAAAAACACAGAAAACCTTCACGGTTTTCCCATTACATGTCGTGTCCATTCTTGGAATTAAAGAAACGATGAAAAACTGCTGAAACATTGAAGTGAATCTGTGATGTGTGTGTATATTTTAATATTTTTCTCCTTGTAATGAGAGCATATTTATGAATATAAACTAAAATTTAATGAATTAAAGGTCTCCAATTTTAATACCCAAAATAAAATTAAACTTTCATTCAGAATATACAGCTGTTAGAAACCATCGGATCTCACGAAGTTAAATTTAAAAAAAGCTCTTTTATATGTATACATTTAATTAATAATACTTGGAATCGGAAATTTGCCTTTCCGCCAATCCTTCATCGCTTCCCAAGAGGCAAATTACAGAGTTTTCTGTTTGAAAATACCTATATATTACTGATAGAAAACTATTTATCCCAAAAAATAGAAAAACCTAAATCGCATTGTCTGATGATCTGCATTGGAATACTTAAATTGCAAATTCTGCTTGTGTATTTAAATTACATTTCACATAGTATCTAGATTTATGTTCTTCCATATTAGCTAAAAGTATTCATGTTCACATTAATTTAGATTTATTGCCTCCCCCTAATTAACATTATAATATAATACTAATAATAATAAAATATCAATATAAATATTGAAAAAGCATTTCCTTGTTTATTTTATGGTTAATTAATTACTTACATATCACACCAGGATTGGTATATTTTTCTTTACTTTTTTGTGAATTCTTATTCTCTTTACGGAATCTTCTCGTGGCTTTCCTCGTAGTATCACCAACCACATCCAGAGGTCGTCATTGAGACAGCCCACTCTCTTAGCGGTTTTAATGAGGAAATACACTTAAAGGAAATCGTGAGGAATACGGTTAGGTAAATAACAAAGCACAGAAATCTGTGCGGCTAAAAATGTGTTTTTTCACCTCTGTTTATCCATGGAACCTCCCTAAATACCTTAAAAGGAATTAAGGACTAGATGAAGGTTACTCTATGAATCATACATCTCATAAATGTAATGAGTCACGCAAGTTCAGTGTGTGCTAGATTAAGAAAAATGAATCTTTAATTTAGTGTATATTGAATTTTACGCAACTCCATGTGTTTTTTTCTGGTTGATAGGAGTCTTGCACTTTAGCTTAATAACTACTTAGTAGTCAGTAATTTTTATTTTTATAAATTTAGAACTAAATTGCTTATGCCTTGGAATTGTTATTGATGAAGCAGGGGCGTAACTAGTATTTGGAGCCATGGAGTCATGGAGTTACACAAAATTACCTACATTCCTGGGGCAGGAAAACTTCTGCCCTAAATGTAACAAAGATCGGATAATATTTATATTTGCACACATATTATTCATACGTATTTGTACATATGTTATACATGTGCGCGTTGCTTGGAAAGGAGCCCAGTAAACTATTCAAATTATGTTGAGAGACACCTGAGGAACCCGAATTCGTTTCCTTGCGTCTCTAGAGGCACGTCAAACATGCTCATTTAGCCGAGGAAGGGAGGTAATATTTCTCCGAGTCGACCTTCAGACGAAAGGATCCTCAAAAGAGGAATTTTGGCTGTGGTGCCAACAATCGTCCCTCGGCATTGCATGAGGAGCGACTCTGCCGACATCCTAAATCTGATTCCGCATAATTTCGTCGTCACAAGGATTGATTGAATTCCATCGAAATCCTTAAATGCGGATGAATCCGGCATAACGTACAATAGGCCGAAAGTATGCGTTTCAGGATGACGGTTATTGTTTTTTAGGGAACATTTTTTTTTGTTGTGACCCGGAATGACAATATACAGAAGTGAAATATTCCAAAAAATGAAGCTGTCGTTCTGAGGAACCCTTCGGAATTTCAAGTATGCTAGAAGTCGCCCCATGCCCGTGCCTTGTGCCATGGTACGATTTTACTCTCGCAAACTCAGGAATAACGATCGTAAATTCAGTCGCATAAGAAGTTCCGTGACAAAATAATAGTTAACTCCCAGTTAAAAACCAGTAATCAAAGATGTACTTAAGTATCTTAATGTATGGGATTAATCTTTTACACAAGATTGCTTTTTCTATGAATTTTGCTTCATTAATTATTTATTTACTAGATGATATAATGGAATATTAATTTAATGTCAATTTCATACGAGATTATGATTTATGATAAAGATTAAACATTATTATCTTTGTAACGTTTCTTCTAAAAATTAATTTCATGAGTGTACTTGAATCTTTGACACCCAACTTTTCAGTGACGAGTCGCTTTAACATGATGATTGTCTGACATTTTAATTGAAAATGTTACATTGTGTCTTTTTTAAGATCCACTGGGCGTCGAACCCGGATTCAGTTGCACCATTAGAGAACATATGATATTAAAAATACAAATAGTTAAGGACTCATAATTGTCTTTTATGTAATGATACAGGAATTCTAAAAACTGAATAGTTACGTTTGAATGAAAGCACAGTTTCATCAATGACAAACGGATGTCCATTATTTCCGAAAAGTAAAGGCAGATAAACTCTGGCAATGTCTGAGGAGTGACTGGAAAAACGAAAGAGAAATAACAGCACATCTCAAAGCACTGCCAACACTTGTTTTTCTCCCTCGCCGTGCGTAAGGAAACGCATCGACGTCTGTGAAATACGACGCCTTCCGTAAGGGAACGATGGGGAAAACTGATAGATAGAGGAATTCAGACATAGGCAACTGAAGGAAGTTTTACCTAAATCCAATGCCATTACGTAATGGTTATTTAGGCAAAATCGGGAATAATTTATATTTAGGAATTGGTAGTTTCTTTTACAGTTTAACAATCGCGAAATTGTATGAGGATAAATGTGAGAATGAACATCAAACAAACATACTTTAAGAAAAGAAGCGGTCAAATTTACAACTGCGTCGAGTATAAAATATTTAACAGCTTCGGTTCAGAGGCCGAGCAGTAAGTTTCTTCCAGTTAATTAAAGCTAAAAATACATTGTGAATAAATAAGTTACGCATTATGTTTCAAGTATTAATACCTTTTTCTTATCATATCTAGATACATACAAATTATGATTTCCCCTATTTTCAATTCAAATTTAATCATTAACGCGATACTTTTTCATTCGCAATTGGATGTTGCGGTACTTATGCATATGCTGATTGTTTCAATTAATTTTTTGATGTTGTTAATGAATTTGATATGTTTTACGGTTAAGAATGATGTCCATTTCATGGCATGTTTCTCGAAATCTACAAGTTTAGCACCTCTGAAGTAATACATTCGCAGCTTAACAGAAAACTTAAATATATAATAACTCCGACGTTATTTATCCTCAAATTAAAAACTGGAATTTACAAATTACGTCGCACAGTGGGCTAGAATCGAAAAAAGCTGGCCAAAAATAAGAAAATGGTTTTTTCTTTGAGTGCAGACTTTGAAACTTCGCATGGCTATTCTTAAATAAATTCTGCATATAAATACCAAATCATTTACTTTCATTCCTGTGGATTAAAATTCTACAGGGGTCAAAGTTGACCAAATCGATTTTTCACAAATTTCTTCAACTTCGAGCCAACACTGAACCCAAATAAGCAAAATCATCGGGTAAAAAACGATGCTATATTATAAAACTATTCCTTGTGCTTCATATGACTTGGTTTGAATGATCACAGTAGAATATTTGCATAAGTTATACAACAAAATGGCGAACCCATATTTTACGGCAAAGTTTCACCTAAAGCGAGAAAAATAGTAGTGATGTACCACGATGTACACGGGCTAACTTATACCACGATGTTCTTTGAAGCGTTTTAAAGAGGAATCTGAAATAAAATCCTGCGACAATTTGCGACGCCGATTTATATACTGAATTTTCGATGGCGATGCAAGAGCCATATCCGCGCGGCGGAGCGTCACCCTCCATTACCTCGTAATGTATTATGTTTACAAAGTTCCATTTATTTACGTTTCATTTTATAATAGCTTTCATTTCTATACTTTTTCATATTGTTTATTATATTAACTTTATTTTCCGTTTCATTTTAATAAGACACTAAAAAGAAGACACTTCATTAAGGTTAAGATTCAGATTCAGACTAAAATGATCGCGAATTTTGACTTCCGCCGAAGTGGGAACATCTGCCGCGGATGTTGAAGTGCCAATTTGATTTATCGAAGACTGAATCTGTTAAATAAAAGGCTATCAGGAAGTGGCCATGGCAGAAATAATAGAAAAGGTACTGATGGGGAAAATCGCAAAGGAAAGAGCGCGAGGTTAAAAAGCACGTGAAAGAGGAGAGAGAGACTGAGACATTAGAGTTGTTATCCTTGCATCGCATAGGCCACCGCCTTCAGCTTTTCTTCGTCCGGTGGACACAATAAAGGCGCCGTGGGAAGTGAGATGTAAAACCCCGAGACAGATGAGTTACCAAGTCGGCGGAGTAAAGTGGGGTCGGGGAAGGCGAAAGAAAGGGCGAAAACATTCCAAAAGATGAAATCGAAAGGGAGGATTCTCAATTGTACCTCCTGTCGCATTATGGAGGTTGCTGAGCAGAGGAGGGTGAAATGGATGCTCGTTTCTTTTTCAAATCCTCTCTCTTATAAGACTCACTTCCTTTTCCCCTCCTCGAACACCACTTCGCGAGCGGATTCTCTATTGCATTCCGAAGGCGTTTCTTCCATGGGAATGCTTACCACTAACTCTGGGCCTTTTGCCATCTTCTCTCTCCACCACCTCTCTTACCTCTTGCTCTATGTATTTTTTCGTATCTTTCGTCCCCACCCCTCGATGCGCCGTCTGGCATTCCGCTCTTTCTCTTTCTTCCGATCATCTAACCTTCCTCTTTCTCTCCTCTAAAATACTCCATTTTTCCTCCGTTCGTTGTCATCTATTTCATTTCCCTCTACTTTTCAGCTCCAACTATTTGTTTCTTTCTCATTACCGCTCTCGTAATTTTTCTTCCTGTTACTTTCTCTCTCTCTTTCAATTACCCTTCTTTAATTTTCTCCCATCTTTTTTTCTCCATTGTCGACCCTTTCTCAACGAGTATCTGCTTACCTCTATTCTCTTTTCATGCTTGTTTTCCCACATTTATGCGTTTATCTCTTTTCACAGTTCCACAGCTCTCTATCCCCAGGTTAATGTATTTCACCCATTTTAGTTTTCTCCAATTTCTTTAATAAATCGAAATACATTACCATTTTGCAATCCATCCTGTTTCAACTTCGTTTCCAATAATTCTCATTCACCTTGTCCGTCCTCCATTTACACACTGAATAGATAGTAGCAAGGAACTTTCTTTTGAGTAATTTCTTCCTTCTACACATTTTTCTTTTAATTACCACTTTTGGCCTTCATGCATTTAAACTAGCACTCTCTCTCTCATCTTTTTTCAATTTCATTTATTTCTCTCTTCGTGAAATTTCTCTTAAATTATCAGATCATTCGTAATTGAATAACTTCCTCCTTTCAGTTTATTTTCCCCTACTCGTTTCTCCGTTTCTGTTTCCCTCTTTCTATATCTTTTTCCTCTTTTCGTCCTCTCTCTCCATCCATCACCTGCATTTCCTCTTTCCTTCACCTTAAATCTTCCCTTCGCTGATTTGCCTCCACGCTCCCTTTCCGAACACACAAATGTCCCTCCTCATCAACACCCTGTCAATCAGTACCAGCGCTTGGAAGACCGCCGCATCCTTTACTCCATTCAACTCCCGCAATCATAGTTCCGCTAACAATCTCCCTACACTCGCACAGGACATCACTCCCTCCATCTCGATGCATATAAATCCCGCACTCTCTCTTTCTCTCGTTCCGCTTTTCATTTCGCCAATTTCACTAATAACGTTCCCTCGGCGGGACGCGTTCCTTTTTTGTCCATAGTTCCCTTCCTCTCGGTAGCAGTACCGGTTTTATTTTCTCGCCTTACGGAGCACTCAAGAATGGTGGAGGAGGAATAATGGACAGATTGCTTCTTCCATTGCCGTTCCTCTGCATCTTTTTCTCCGTTCCAGCGCAGATCTATCTTTCCCACTCATCCACGTCTTCTATTTTTCGAGATCCAACTCCATTCGATCGAATTGACGTCAGAAATCCTCTCCGAAGACGTTAATGACTACAGAAGTCGGCAGTAGTTGAGTGAAACGGCGCAGATCGTGACTCTTCTGTCTTCTATCCTCATTCAATCTTCCACCTTTTCCCGTGGCGCCACTGGTCTCTTTCCCCATTACCACCCTCTCCATTTTTTATCTTGGAGAATGGTCGTTCTTTTTCTTTCAATTCAGCGATTATTTTAAGGCCAATGGCCCGTGAGAAGGAACTGTCAACTGTCGAGTGTTGTTAGGGGTGAGAAAGGGTGACATTTTAATAGTGATAGGGAGGGTTAATGTTCTTGGAGTATTTTTTCGGTTTATGGCATCGTTACGCCTTTCATGGTTTCTCCCATGGTCCGCTCATCGTGATGGCCTTTCATTTATTCTCATGTCGCACAAGTTGTGCTGGATGCGAAAAGGGCCCCTTCAGTGCACGAAGAAATGACTCCCGAGCTTGAAAGAGGAAAAACAATCAAAATTATTTATTTATGATAAAATCGAGCTATATATGTCTATGATTTGAAATAGCAGAATTTGGATGTTCCTTATCGCTAGACAACCGTAATTTAGATAATTCTTTTCGTCAGTGATTTTTTGGAGTCAGTTGTTGTAACACTGATTCGTCCTATAATAAACATTACCAAACAACTGAAGTAAACAACGACATGATTTTTCTGTAACCTTTCACTTTCATATTGGTTTCGTTTTAGTGCATCAATTATATTTTCGAATTTCACAAAAGTCGACTTAACTTTAATATAATTTTTATTCTCCTAGCGGTATTTCTCAAGCTTATGCTTACACTGGGGCGCGTAACTTTTGCGAAACATTTTCAGCAAAGAGTGACTATTTCAGTCTTTTACGAAAAACTTAGTTTATGGATTGTAGCTGAATAATCTATTATTTCACAACTAGTAAACGTCCCCGTCAAGCATGACGGAACTTATTTAGTTTAAATAATATCTATTATCGTATGTATCTGGTCCTCCTAAGCATAAAAAGTTCCGTCGTAAGATCATAATGACTCAATATATTTCTTACCATTATTTATAATTTTTATTCTACTGTTTTCAAGTCATGAAAGCCTACTTTATGTAAATTTCTTGTAGAAAAATATAACAACTGGTTATCCCCATGTACTTATATAGGACAATTCATGAAATCAACATTCAACGATGATTCTAGTCGTCTAGGGTTGTTTATTTCCCAAAAAGTTTACAAAATTTCCATGTGTTTTATCAAAATTATCGAAAATTCGGATATTTAATACAATATTTCACGACCAAAATATGCATATTTGATCGTTATCCTTTCTTGTGACACTTGTCTCAGTTTCGTAGGACTATTTGTTTCTAATTTAATTTTGTAAAAGAAACAACCTGCAGGTTACGGAAATCTATTTTACGTACATTTTTTATGGAAAAATATACTAACTGATTATCCCCGTGCATTTATATGGGATATCTCATGAAATCAATGTTCAACAATTCCCTTGTTCTTCAAAGGGATGGGTTGTTTATTTCCACAATATTTTACGAATTATCCGTCTATTTCATCAAAGTTCTCACAATTTCGAATTGATATGAATGATTCATGACTAAAATAAGATTCTATGATCATTTTCCTTTCTTTAGACACTTGTCTCAATTTCCTAGGGCCATTGATTCTAATTTAGTTTGTAAAAGAAACAACCTCTGCAAGTAACGTAATTTACGTACATCTCTTATGGAAACGTATTTTGTGCTCCTGGATTAGAACCCGGGCCTTTACAGTGATGAGAATAGTTTTCCTGGGGGTTTCAGCATCGTAGAAACTCAATGCAGTTTGTCTCAGATCTCTAAGGCAAGCCGTTTCTGAGATAAATATGGGGACGTGCAGTCGTACAGATGGACAGACGGACGAACGGACTGACTTTTTATATATATGATAGTGTTTTGGGGTTAGTACCGTATTCTATTTCTTGTGCTTGATTTCTATTAATATATATTTTGTTCTATCTCTAGCCATCAATCTCAATGGTAAGATGTGGCAAAGGAAAGATTCCATTTTTAACACACATAAAAATATTATAACTATAGATAAGAAATGTTAGTCGATTCTTACAAAGTAATGAAGTAATTAAATCATACCTTCTAAGAGAAGACGAATTCAACTGCACTTAATGTTCTTTTGGATTAAATTTCTAGTATTCTGATGGACACCGAGAATCATTTGATCGTTAATGCATACGTTTGAAACAGTGGTATTTACAGTATATATTCTTCCCACATTTTTGACTTCCCATCATTTTAAAATCTATTATCTTTCAACTCGAAGCAGTACTGACTCCTATATCTGATATTCATGCTCGTTTGAGAATTCTTCTTGCAAGATTCTAACCGCTCTCTGAGATTCTGAGGGAGTTATTTCTCGAAATATATTCGTCTCTGATCTTGATTACACCTCAAAAGAATCCATTATCCCAGGATAAACCTTTCCAGCACTGCGTGAAAGATGGTAAGATATCCATATCTCTCTTGTAGTGTTTCTACTTCAGGTTCGATCGCTATCCTTTCTTGTAACAGCATTAATTAGGGTTTCCGTGAGCATGTATCTTACGTCACATCAAACGAAACAATCTCTTGATGGCTCTTTCAAAATAATCTCTCGAACAGACCAATTAATGTCAGGTATTCTGCATAGTATAATATACAATAAAGAATATTTGAAAGAATTATTAGATTGGCTTACGTTTTAATGCATTGCCATTTCAAAGTATACACCTCCCTGCTGCTAATCAAAAGACGTAATTTTACGTAACTGTTTAGTTGATATAAGAATAGTTTGTCTGTCACCTGTCCTGAATGCTAGAAGACTTTATGATCACCAACTGTTGATTACTCAACTAACATTGTCTCGACAAAGAAATTCATTTCTCATCATTTATTATTAATTATAATTATCACAAATATTTAAATGAAGACTCCAATATATTTCTATTGATTAGGTTTGGATCAAAGGTAGAAAGCGTATGTTGGTAGTCATCCTCTTGGATTTCCGTTCAAAATATGCAAATCTGCATATCTAGGTAATCTGTGGAAACGGGAAAAATTACTTTTGACATTAAGATCAATTTCGCCTGCGCAATTTGTTTAGTAATTACATTATCACGTTTTTATAGCGCTCCTAGCTCAATTGAGGAAATTTCCTCAATTGAGAAAATTGAAAATACTGCTCCCTTCTCCTGATTACGAATAGCAATTAATTAATAATCATTAATTAATTTAAAGTATCTTCATTTTCGAGAATTCAACCAATATTTGTGTATTTCTTTCGATTTTTAGCAATCTTTCTTCATTTTGTGCGATTGTTTAAGATTCAATCAAATTTACTTTTCCAAGTTTTCGTATCTCACGGTCATTCTTATTAGTAATCTAATAAAGTAAAGAATTCCCGAAATGCAACCTAGATTCATTCTGAACTTGACATGAGTTAGAGGAACCGTTTGAATGACTTCCTTCTGGGGCAATGATGGAATTCTTTGGCGATTTTGTAACATTTCCCATATGTATTCACTTCTCTGGCAGCCTGAGGGGAGGGGTGTCCGTTAGGAAAGTAGCGAGGTGAAAGAGACATGTCTGTGAGGAAATCAGTCATGGGAAAATACTTATTTACAAACGATAGGGTTGCTGTGGCTTAATAAACAAGGAACGTGAATGGACTTAGACTGCGAGTGGAGATAATGCGATACATATGAGATGGAGGACGATTTAAGTAGCGGAGTCAATCTTTTATTGATTGTGATTATGACTAAGGAAACGCAACTAAAATACAGTGATTGAGATGCCTAAGATTATGTCAGCAAAAGATTATCAAGGAATAAAATGAGGTGTAGTTTAGGCGATTTTAACACATTTCCATAACTTTTCAAGGTACTGCTAATGCTGTTTGTCTGTTTTAGTGCAATAATTATTCTTAAAGATGTCAGGAAAATAAGTGTAGAAAATGTTGCACTGTTAGTCGAAAGAGATTTTTCCATAATGCATTCGACTGCAATTACATCATTCAAAGTAATTTCTAAAATGTTTTTGACGATTGGAGACGCATTAACAGGTGCTTTTGAAGGGGGTTATTGATATTAGTGAATTAAATAATAATGCACTTACATTTATTTAATGTTATGTTACTATGTTTTAAGGGTAATATATAGATATACATTTTAGAGCTGTCTACATTGATGGCTTACTTCGAGTCAGTAAATGGTAAAGAGGTGGCCGTATAAATAATTTAGCTACAAATGACGTTTTATTATACTGCTATATAAACTGTATTCTATGATTATCTAACAGATATTGACTATGGTCAGACTGGAGGGCGTTTTTCTCTTTTTTCTCAACTACAAAGCGAAAGGAGATCACGATCAAAAATTTAAATTGAGAAAGCAAAAAAAACAGACATTGCTAAATACTCCTTTATCAATCGAGGAATAAAGGAATGAAATATGTTGCCTGAAGAAACACTTTAACCCTTACCAAAAACTGTAAAGGAATTCAGAAACAGGTGTAAAACATTAGCACTAATATAATTATTTTTATTTAGACTAATTTTTTTTTTAATGTTTGGATAATTTGGATGGGAAATAACATATGTAAACTTATGGTATTTGCATTTGGTCTGAGTATATTTTTGTATTGAGAGGAATGGGGATTTGTTACCACCGGACTAGTAATCCAACTGTAACATATGTGTGAAATAAAAA
>KZ308180.1:335570-346059 GCA_000376725.2 Ladona fulva | reverse complement strand
ATAGACAGATTCTAATTAAAGATTTTCATCACA
The DNA here is from genome assembly GCA_000376725.2 of Ladona fulva. Taxonomy (NCBI): domain Eukaryota; kingdom Metazoa; phylum Arthropoda; class Insecta; order Odonata; family Libellulidae; genus Ladona; species Ladona fulva. The sequence goes on along the minus strand of KZ308180.1, from coordinate 346,026 downwards.
AATGAGTAAACATCGATATCGTTAGCTAAACAAAACTTACATAGTATTACTTTGAAAATTTGTTTTCTAATGTTCGTATAACCCAAATATTCTTGTTAATAATATCTTTAAATAATTGTTTCCTCTGATAAATTCTTGCCTTAATTAGGCTTAGGATTCGTGTCTATTATTAGAGCATGTATGAGAATAATTGGCAGAATAATAAATAGTATTACCCTCGACTGGGGATGTATGCACTTATGAGAGAATAAGTAACAAGGGATATGAGATGTTATGATAAAAAAGAAATTGCTTCTTACATAGTTGCAGAGACAAACAAGTAAAATATTATTTGTTATGAAGTTTGTTAGGAGTTAAATTCAGTACCATTTTGATCTTTCTCTACAATTTTACGATAAAAATAGATCCATTTATGTTCTCCATAGTTTATAAAATTCGTTTGAACAGTTTGAGAACTCAAGTGGTGCCAGCAACTGAAAAGATTTAGACCCACTTAACAACTACAAAAACTCAAGGTTAGATAAGCCGTACTTGACCATGTTCAACCTTGCGTTTAAATTCTTCGTTGAAGCTCCATTTCCTCTCACACTTCTTGATAATAAGGAAAGAAAGAGCATTAATAAAAAATTTCACCCAACGGTGTGATGTATATCAATTACCTGTCAATCCCATTGGGCGACACAGAAAAAGCTGGGTAAGGATACACCCAGAGCTTGTCGACCGTTGGAATTTTTTGCACCAGAAGACTTTCATCATCGCAAAACCATTGCGCGAGAGTTTGTTTGTGTGTGAAACGACGCTTGAAACTCTTCCAAACCACCATCGCCTTTTAAAATTTTTTGAAATTCGCATAAACTGCTTCACTTCTATGGCTGCGCTCAACCCCCTCTACAATCGATTCACCATCCCTTCGTTTTATGCCGGCCACTGTAACTTCGCAAGGCCGTGGTCGTCCGGTCGGAAAAATGGGTTTTCAAGCCGATGCGGTGGTTGCCTCCTTCTCCCGATAGATGGCTCTATGAAATTCTAAAAGGGCGCTTCAAAAGAAAAGAAGAAAGTTCTGCAGCGCGTGACCTCCGTAGAGACAGGAGTGGCCTGTAAAAGGTCGAAGGACTGTGTGCGCTGCCAGAGGTCAAGTTCGAAGAAGGTGGGAGGGGTTTTACGAGAGAGGAAAGGATGGAATTCCGGTCTCATTGACGGTCTAATGGGCCGCTGTCCACGTGTTTTTCCGGCATCTTGGAAATTCGACGCGGTGTTTCGTCTTGGACACGCTGCGTGATAGGTGAGTTCCCAAGGCTACCGAAAACTTTCGGAAATTCTTTTCCGTGCATAAAAAACAGCATTCTTTCCGAAGGAATCTTGTCAGCATAATTTTGTCTAACATCAGTTTTCATTTTTAAAAATTCTATGATTTAAATATTTACGCTTTTTACCTTATCTTACATGTGAAGGTTCTCCTTAAAATGGGTTTCTAATTTCGTGATGCATGAATTTTTCTTGTTCATGAGCTCCTTTTCATCCCATATCATAAGCCTTTCCTATATTTCTTGAAAATTATCAGGCTTTTTTCGCGAACGAATAATCGCTGTATATTAAGTTTTGACGTACACCATTTTCAATAATTTGTATCTCATAGCTAGCATACTGAATAGTTTTATCAATAACCACATATTTAGAAATGACGTGTAGTCAAAATCATATAGAAATTGCACGAAACCAATTATAAATCATTCATGTTACTTATCTCTGGAAAAGCAAATACTCTCTCGTAATTACAATTATCTTCCATAATCTCCTATCCTTGCATTTATACTGTCAGGGAAATTATTCCCTTTTATTCCTTAATTTTAATCTCTTCAGGATCTTTCTCTGCACATTCAACCTGCTTTTATATCGCCGTTCCTTTTTCCGTTTATTTATAAATCACTTATTTCTGAATCTCCATATCTTTTTTATCAAATGCTCCTCACAAAATCCACTCCAATGTGACGGCTTGCAATTGTATTTGTCTCATCCAAATTTCTCAAACTCAAAATAAGAGGGCGAAACTATACTTCAGTGCGCAGTCAATAACTAACGATATGCAGGTATATTCAATATGAATTATCTTTTTTCCGTTATTCGTGTTATCGATTATTAGTGTCACCATTCAAACTTTCTACAATAATCGTTATGGATCCTCGGAGGATGGTCTACAGTCGCTCCGCCCCCGCTCTTTACCCTTCCGTCCGCCTGCTTCATTTCAATCGATACTTCCCACCTTCGTTTAGCCCCTCACCGTTTCCAGCGGCAACCACTGCACCGCTTCTTTGTTGACATCGTCAGCCTTTTCCGTTTCGGCGTGTGTCGTGAGCTTAAGTGCGTGTGCCAGCTATTTCCTAGTTCTAGGAGGAATTTCATCAGTGCTGGAAATGTGTGTCGTGGTTTGAGGAAGGAATAAGACTGGGATTATTAAAATGGAGAACAGTGGGCTCCTAAGTTGGTTGTGGTTTTAAATAATATGTCCAAGTTTAGATTTATAGCTGTGAGTTTCAAGCGCGTTTCTCAGTTTTTATATTTAGAGATCGATACAATTTTTTTCCTTAATTATTTCTAACGAGAGGAAAATTACAACCTTATAACAGTCCATTTTAATAATTATCGCCTTCTTTGAACGATTTCAGGTAATGTTGTTCCTGCACATGCTTTTGGTATTATCGGAACTTGATTATCAATTAATGCTAATAATTTTCCGCCAATTAATTAAAGGAATAATTTTCTGGAGTTTTTATTACCAGTGGCTTTTTTGCTGTTATGTTGCTGAACCTGTTACTTTGCACTATTACTTCACGAAATAGACCTAATAGAAGCACTCTTACACGGCTTTCACTGGCATTTAATACTATTTAAACTAAATTTTGTTATTAGTGATATATAGTATTTTATATAGACAGATTCTAATTAAAGATTTTCATCACAAATGAGTAAACATCGATATCGTTAGCTAAACAAAACTTACATAGTATTACTTTGAAAATTTGTTTTCTAATGTTCGTATAACCCAAATATTCTTGTTAATAATATCTTTAAATAATTGTTTCCTCTGATAAATTCTTGCCTTAATTAGGCTTAGGATTCGTGTCTATTATTAGAGCATGTATGAGAATAATTGGCAGAATAATAAATAGTATTACCCTCGACTGGGGATGTATGCACTTATGAGAGAATAAGTAACAAGGGATATGAGATGTTATGATAAAAAAGAAATTGCTTCTTACATAGTTGCAGAGACAAACAAGTAAAATATTATTTGTTATGAAGTTTGTTAGGAGTTAAATTCAGTACCATTTTGATCTTTCTCTACAATTTTACGATAAAAATAGATCCATTTATGTTCTCCATAGTTTATAAAATTCGTTTGAACAGTTTGAGAACTCAAGTGGTGCCAGCAACTGAAAAGATTTAGACCCACTTAACAACTACAAAAACTCAAGGTTAGATAAGCCGTACTTGACCATGTTCAACCTTGCGTTTAAATTCTTCGTTGAAGCTCCATTTCCTCTCACACTTCTTGATAATAAGGAAAGAAAGAGCATTAATAAAAAATTTCACCCAACGGTGTGATGTATATCAATTACCTGTCAATCCCATTGGGCGACACAGAAAAAGCTGGGTAAGGATACACCCAGAGCTTGTCGACCGTTGGAATTTTTTGCACCAGAAGACTTTCATCATCGCAAAACCATTGCGCGAGAGTTTGTTTGTGTGTGAAACGACGCTTGAAACTCTTCCAAACCACCATCGCCTTTTAAAATTTTTTGAAATTCGCATAAACTGCTTCACTTCTATGGCTGCGCTCAACCCCCTCTACAATCGATTCACCATCCCTTCGTTTTATGCCGGCCACTGTGACTTCGCAAGGCCGTGGTCGTCCGGTCGGAAAAATGGGTTTTCAAGCCGATGCGGTGGTTGCCTCCTTCTCCCGATAGATGGCTCTATGAAATTCTAAAAGGGCGCTTCAAAAGAAAAGAAGAAAGTTCTGCAGCGCGTGACCTCCGTAGAGACAGGAGTGGCCTGTAAAAGGTCGAAGGACTGTGTGCGCTGCCAGAGGTCAAGTTCGAAGAAGGTGGGAGGGGTTTTACGAGAGAGGAAAGGATGGAATTCCGGTCTCATTGACGGTCTAATGGGCCGCTGTCCACGTGTTTTTCCGGCATCTTGGAAATTCGACGCGGTGTTTCGTCTTGGACACGCTGCGCGATAGGTGAGTTCCCAAGGCTACCGAAAACTTTCGGAAATTCTTTTCCGTGCATAAAAAACAGCATTCTTTCCGAAGGAATCTTGTCAATTCTAGGAAAAAAAGCTGTCATACCAGCCGTGAAAATTATTTCAGCATCACTTTGTTGTTGACTCACTAGATATTATTTTAGATCATCATTAATGTTACAAGTGGTCAGCATATTACTCAACTCAATCTTTCGTTGTTGACATAAATCACTTCTCACGGTTAATTCATGGCGAAATATGATTGTTTCATGCCAATAACTAATGATTGGGAAAGGAAATTCTTGAGAACGTAGGTCGGAAAAGAGGTAATCAGCAGAAATAGGACTGGGCTGAACAGGTTTCGAAAGTGCCTACTAAGATTGTCCTTGGCCTACCAATAAGTTACCTTTGATTTCCACCAACTTCATTATTTTGTCTTCTTTGATGATTATTAAATTCTGCGTTAAAATCTCATACTATTTGAAATGGCAAAGGAAAATAGTCTATTTTCATTTTTTGGTGCAGAGCTGTTCTTGCAATTAGTGGAAAATTGGAATGCAATCATGTCTCATGGAAGCTCTGGTAATTATTTACCGCATTAGCTGTCCTTTTGCATGATAATTCTTATGACATCTTCATAATAACAATTGGAGGTGAATATTTTGAAAATTTTAAGTTGCTAGAATTAATCAATTATGAGTTAAATTTATTCATTATTCGACGAATCACTTACTGATTAATGCACTTTAATTAAAGGCCTCCTTAATCTATCATGCATTTAATGAAGAGAATTCATCGTTGATGAATGACTTCAGCTTGACAAACCACGTGTAATTACTGTGCAGAACATATTGAGATAAAGCTTTACTCGTACATAAAGAAGAAATATGTATATTTTGAGAGCAGGGATAGTATTTTCAACTTGGAGTATGGAAAAAATTTTGTGATTTATCGAGCCAAACGGTTAATTTCATGCTACTTAACACTGGATTATAATTCAGAAAAAAATACCTCCATAATCAATAAGTGCATTTTTTACGTTCATTTTCTTGAATTTCAATGACGTTGTTCCGTCATTTTTAGCCGAAATTTTTATTCTGAAATTAATTAATTTTTAAGAGTTTGCTTCCTAGAATTTCGAATGAGGTTATTACGGTGTCTATCAAAGTTTACCTGTGGTTTTTGTTATAACTTCTTTATGATTGACAACATACGTACTCCATTAACTAAATCTATAAAAATTTCGTTAGCACTGAAACTCATGAGAGATGTTTTATCACTGCAGAAATGATATTGCACTCCCGAGAAAGATTTAAGGAATTGTCACCATTTAAAAGCAATTTAAGTTATATATATCGCTTAGTAGTTTATATATCTCTGATTACTATTTTCGAATATATTTATCCCATATGATCCATTGTTACATTTGAGAGTAGCACACATGCTCGAGCTGTGATTCCCATGTCTGCTCAGAGGCTTTTTCTTCAGCAGTGTTTTGCGTCCGCTTTTCGCTGCGAATTTCCTCCGCTCAATCAGACACGAGTCGTCAATCGTCTGCTTGGCCCTCTCTTTTGTTCACTTCGAAGGGAATCTCCTCTTTATTTCCCATTCCACTCTGAAACCTCATTTCTATCTAACATTGGCCCTCCCATGAAGAATGGAGAAGAGGGAGACGGAGAAGAAAAAAATCCTCTCTCTATAGAATGCGTGGGAGTTTTTCTCTCTAGAATCTTTCCTTCATTTCTTTCCTTCTGTAGACTTCCCTGTCTCACAGAAATGTTTTATAGGGAATGAAAATAATGATTTCAATACCTTTAAATATTTTACTGAATGAAATGTGTCTTATAAAAATAGCTTACGTAAGATAAGTTTCAGTATGATAACCGAAATCAGTCATTTAATTAATTTATACATGCAAAATTCCAGGATTTCTTGTTTCAGAATCAATTCTAAATAGAATGTATCTGATTGATATATTTATTAACAAATTTAGTGAAATAATCTGATCAAAGGAATGCCAAATAGAGTTATTATTCTCTTTTCGCTGAAAACACACGATCACTTGTTATGACCTGAATTGTGAATGTTCCGTAAATAAGAAGCATAAATTAGTTAGTTAAGGCAGGCCCTTTATTTCTTCTGTAAAGAAAGGATCAAATTATTTATTATTTTATATTTTGGATAGTTAAAGGACAAGAGTTTGGAGGAAACAAAAACATCGAATGTTTTCCGATAATTACACGAACTACCAGAAAAAGCATGAGTGTCATTTGTACAGCGTAGAAAATATATGAACTATTTCACGTTTTATATATCATTATTTTTACCTCACAAATTCCTACATGTAAACATCCTTTTAAAATAATACAATTTGCTTGTTCGAAAATGTAAGAATCTACTCGCTTGAACGGGTCGAAGAACTTCGCTGTTTATGTGAATAGATAATAGACAATCGAAATGGCAAGAGAGAAATAGTAAGGGGAAAAGAAGAAGCGAATTCTTCCAGAAAAACAATTACTGACAGCGAATAATACAAACTTGGATATCAGCCCTTCGCGATATAGTTCGATACTAAATGAAGATTGGAAATGACTCATATATAAATATTTAATACATTTTTTAATTGAATAAGGGCCAGAATGTTCTATTCTTCAGGTTTTAATCATTGTACCAAATCGTTTCAACGTGTTTATTACTAAAACAAATAGGATGGAGGCCGTTGTGTCTGTGAGTGACGGCCGAGTGGGGAGGGAACTTTCGATTGCAATTTCCCTTCCCCCGTCCCTCTTATAACTCCCACGTTAGCGAAAGGACCGTGATTATGACTTAGTCGTGACTCTTCCTCATGAGTTTCTCTTTGTATTGATGCTAAATATTGGCGCCGCCCTATAATCACTTTGCAGAAAAGAACCGACGTTGCAGGTTTTGTATGTGTGTGGCTTCGAGATGGAGACAGGAGAAGCGTAACAAAAGATAAAGCAAGCAACTATCTACACGCATGACATCTCCAGAGATGCAGAAAAAATATTCTCTTGTTTGTTTTAGTTGTGTATGGTACTGAAAATAGAAATTGTAAGGGTATAGAATGATTTTAATATAAATCGTGACTCAATTCCAACTTTATGCATGTTTATTATTATCTAATTAATCTTTTATATTAGTCATAAACGGTCCACATGAATAAGCAAATTCCTGTTTCTTTGAAGATTAAATCTAATTTAAATGAAATAAAAATGACAAAAAAGACAGTCAGTATTGGGGTTTATTTTTTTCTCTTGCCATTAAAATACATTATGGAAATAAATATATGTATAAATAAACGCTACCTTAGTTCTTCTATTTAAAGTTTAGTTCATACTGGCTGTATTCGGTCTAACAAATTTAATGTTCAGAATTGATATATTTTGGGAAATTCATCTCTTTTTGAATTTACGACTATCAAAATATGGTGATTTGCAGTATCAGTTGGGCAAAGGTGTCTGGGTTTATGCGCTCAGAGGTCTAAGCTTCATCTGCTATAAGAAAGACCCAAAGACTACCACTTCCCTTTACTATTCTAATTCTCTGTTTCAATGGACAAGAATCATTAATGGAAAAAATCTGTTTTGGTAAAACTGATTTTGAAAATGAGCAAATGACATTAGGTATAACATTTTAGCATAAGAAACTGCTTAGCTAGGTACTGGGCCACATGCATTATTGGAAGGACAGTATGCGGCCCGTGTTGCATAGGTTGGGTACTCCTGCGCTAAGAGACAATTGGCAAAATAGTAGGTCTTTGTTGAGGTAAATTAATAAAGAGCGGTTTTACTTTTATTACAGTTCTAAAAAGTAATTCTTCGGTATGAAACGACGGAAAATCGATTTGTAGTATTCTTCTCTGTGATGGAAGATACGATTGGAATACTATCCATCAAAGGTCAGTTATTTTTCGTTAGTTTTTTGTTTTTCCTTTGATTTCTTGTTCATTAAAAAAATATCCTCACGGCTGATTATGTAGAAGTAAAATGTCTCGAAAAATAGATATATTGAGGTATTTTGAGCAGGGATAGGATAATCAGAAAAGGGGAAGAAAGAGATGCTATGGTTAGGAAAGGGTCGGCAGATCCATTCTCTGGACATGCGTGTGTGCATTGGGAATGCAGTCACTTGAGAAACGGCTCACGCATCAACACGCGCCCATTGACGCGACAAAGAGGTAAGTCGAGATTCCGATGGGGAGAAATGACGGCGCGAAAGCAATTAGTAATTCGATCACTCGGAGATCATATCCATCATCCAAGCCGCAACTGTGAACCTGTTAATGAGCGAGGGTGTATTATACTCGTGAATAAAAAAGGGGAGATGTTTTCTATTTCTCTGAACCGCTGCTTGAGGCGACTCCTCCCCCTGTCATATTGACAAAGGACGGTCGTGTACGAGAAGCGCATGTCTGAGGTGTCGTTTGAACACTTTCAATGTGTTCCTCACCAGACTCTATTCACAAGTACGGCTTAGAGCGGCGACAAACAACTTTTTGATGAATGAGCTCCACTTTACCCCGAGATATATTCTTTATAGCATCTATTACAGCTCCATACATGCGATTCGATATTAACGTGACGCAGATGCATTTAAACTGAAATGAATTATCTATTCAAATGGAAATGAAATGTGTATAGCTGTCTGAGAACATTCGAGAAAATGAATTAAAATTCTTTACGATGTTTTGTTAGATCCGAACAGGCCTATTTATTAAATTCTCATAATTCAATTCCCTTTCTAAAAATGTTCTTATTCACGTAATGCGTGAAGATAATAAGGAGAAACCCGTTCTAATATTATTTTTATCATTTGAANATTATAATTTAATGTACAGATAAGATGCAGTTTTAAATTAGAGAATACTATCTCAAGTATATGGCTAATTACCAGAAGCGGTTGTTACGCAATATTGATTGTAATATTGAAAACCACTGATTTTGAATATGAAATTTCATGCGGATCTGAATTCATCGACTGCTCAATCTAAGAAGTTATCAAATTCATATCAAAAGCTAATGCACAGCTAAGACTTATGGTATATGTTTATACTACTCTATTCAAATTATGTACATAGAGACACTTAAAACCCTCGTTCAATGTTGATCGTTTGTATAGATTCAGCATTTAAGGTGGAAACAATTCTTAAATACTTTTATTTTCGTAGCTTCTATTATTGCACTGGATTGCGGAATTTGATAAAGTAAGAGTAGGAATTCAAATGATTATAATTTAGATGACCCAAGTCAAAGATTTGAGCAAATGACACTACGACTTTGTTTGCTGACCTTTAGTTTCTTTCGTCAGGAATATAGTTCTGCTGCACGAGAAAGGGAAGCAGCTCAGGTTGTGGCCTTTGGAAACCCTTCAGGTCAAGTATGAATTTCGCAGGCTGTGCGAGGTTTATTTAAGGGATAGGGCACGATAAATTCTATTCAATTCGAAGAAATACGAATTATGCCTCCACGATCGTGGAAACAGTTAAATGGAAGGACTCTGTTGCATCTCTCTTATTGCTTACTATGTTACGCCTACTGATATGAAAATATGATCCAAGAATATGACTAGATATTACTGTTCCCCAATTTCACTGCAACTCGCTGAAAATTAAGCCTATGAATAAGAGACCAGAAAAAGTACTGCACTGATGAATAAAGTTAAATATATCTTTTGAAAGATTGGGCGATTTCGGAGCTAATCTCCAATATTCTTAGTAGATTCCACTATTTATTAAAAATTTCGCCTAAAAGATTTAAAATAAAAAATAAAATTCAAAGCGTTAGATGTAATAAATTGTAAAAAAAATATGTGCAAATAAAATATAGTTAAAATTACAGAAGGAAAAAAACGATTAAAAATTAATAAACATATTTATGGAGATAAAGGAAACTCTTGCAGGTACTTCTGATTACGCGAATAGAACACAAAGTGAGTTCCATATTTTCTAAAATTATATTTTTAAAAGGGGTGGATAGCCGGTCAAAATTCTTGAGAATGTTTGGTTGTCTAAAGACATTAAGTATTTCATCATACATTCCTTTCTTGCTGATAAATAAACAGCATTTATTGAATTTTTCTTGAAATAAGATATAGTAAATAATTATATTAAATAAAAATAATTTATGTAGCGTCTCACGGGTTGACGTCATACGCAAAAGTCATTTGGCATGAAAAGTAATCCTCGAAAACACCC
>KZ308180.1:295221-327634 GCA_000376725.2 Ladona fulva | reverse complement strand
AATCGAAGACCGGCTATTTTTCGTCAAATTTGGTCAACTTTGACCCCCTGTAGAATTTTAATGCACCAGAATAAAAGCGTATTATTTGGTAGTTATATGCAGAATTTATTTAAGAATAGCCATGCGAAGTTTCAAAGTCCGCACTCAAAAAAACCATTTTCTTATTTTTGGCCAGCTTTTTTCGATTCTAGCCCACTGTGCAGCGGTTAGATAGTGGAAAAATCATTTACAGCTAATATTTGATTAGTTAATTTTTCTTTTTCTTAAATAATGCTTATTTTTTTATTTTATCAGCGTATAACACTTTTAGTTTATATTAACGACCTCAGCAATGGAATTGAAAGTGGAATTAAGGTTATTGCAGATGAAATGGTAAGTAACTGGGAAATACGAAGCAGAGAGGATAAATGAGTCACGTTGGAGGACTTTCAATAGATGTAGGTAAATAACTATGTATAGGTGCGACGATCAGAATCAGACAAAAGTTAAATATTCAATTTCTTAAAAAATAGATAATGGGGAGTCACTCAAGGACTCTGTGAAGTATTTTGTAGTCACCTTCACGAAAAACTGTCACGGTGTGCCCATATCCGTTACATACGTGGAACGGAACTAGAACTTTTGACAAGAAAAAATTTGATAGGATAGGAGCGAAAAAAGTTCGTGAGCGAGGTTATTTGGAGCTAGTAATATCCAGAACTGAGTATATGTGCATTGTATGAGACCTTGCCGAGAAGTACTTCATTAGATAATTAGAAAAGGTTCAATAAAATATTTGAGGTTTAAAAACACTCCGTAAACCGTCTTTCGGCAAGCGGAAGTTGCGCTCAGAGACAAACGGGAGGCTTCGGATTGCCGATTTCTGGGATGTCCCAATGATCATTTCAGAGAAAAAGTCTCTATCCTCATGGGGTCTTCACAGAGGAAGTGGTTCGGTAAAGTACTTAGATGCTTCCGTTTCTAGGATAAGGTTCCTTAGAGGAAGTGACGAGTTCAATTATGACTGAGTTTGCTCAGTATTCTGTTAATCGTTTGAAATAATAAATAATAACGAAGCCCATCTAATAAAATGAAAAGCAGTTTGTAGGTAGAAGAGTGCTGGAAGACTATTATTGAGAGCTTCATACTTTAAGTCTTCGAAGAATGGGTGCGTTTAGGCGTTTTTCAGAAATATAGATAATGATATACAGACCCATATAATTCATTATTGGTCATTTCTATTTTTCGAATTACGATGAACATTCTTTGATACGTACGTAGCTTGCTAATATACCGCCAGGTTGCAAACTGCTACGATATGACGAATGGAACATTATACTACCAAAATAAGTTCTTCGAAATTATCTTAGAATTGCATATTTTTATGTGTGTATATATTTATATAGAATAGACTTAATGATATTAAAGTATTTTGTTGCCACTACTTCGTGAAGACGAAACCTCGATTTTGCGGTTCCTTTAGGTTCGTGTTAACGAGATATTTCTTTAGATGCTGAGGAAATTAACAAAATCTTATCATAGGGATATCTTACAAATTCCTTGCACTCTTAAACTAATGCAATTGTAAGTTATCTTATGTCGCGGTCATCAGTTATGTCCACTGAATGATTGGAAATATTGAGTGGTACCCGCAAAAGGATGATCACCATAATTACGGAGTATTATTTACTCCGTCGGTAAGGAATTCGCGGCTATGGGTTATTACACCGAATCCAAGGTTCTTTCTTGTGACGCGGATTAGGTGGGAAAAATGAAAAAAATGCACTTTGGCGAAGGAACACTTAAGGGCGCCAACCCTTCAGACGGATGGAGCATCCGGTATGAATCCGAGCACTGAATCGCTAATGCCATTTTTATGAGAGTGTCGCTGTTTCTAGTTTCCTATGACCGATTGTTCTTTTATGCATTCCATGGATAAGAATGCCACATGACATTCTTCAGTCTCTGATTTCATATATGGAATCAATTATATGGTTTTTATTCATGGTATATCCTGCATAACGGAGTGAAGTAAGAGAAGATTAAATGACATTGAAGTTGAGAAAAAAATTTAAGATTCATAGCAAAAAGTTAAATGAAATATGTTGAGTTATTCTTTGCTGTGCCAAAAAGTACCGAACCAAGTGTTAAAAACTACACTACTACTTGCCTACATTACTAAAACCAAGGTTGTGTAGGCAACATTAAATCGTCCGCCGTTAGATGTTAAGACCTATAGTATTTCTGAGAATGAGCTTCAGCAGCTGCATCTAACGAAATCTTGGTAATAACCCAAAATATTTGCGAGACATTTTGAAGAAAAAAATGATTATTTTCTTGTGGAATAATTATTGATATTAGACCGCCCGCCTGTTGATTTTTTTCACAAAGTCCACGACTGGACTAGCATTGGCTGTCTAAAGGCGAAATATATGCTCAAACTAAAACATAGTTACAAGATGACTGGCGCAAACAGTAGATATAAACTAAAAGGCAGTCGGGTTAATAAATAAAAACTAACAAATGCAACTAGATAAAGATTCCTATAATAAAATAAAGATTTGGGTTATGGAAAAAAATCAACTGAAGAATTTTTCCCTACAACCGAAATCATTGTGTTCACATTCATTACTTAACTTTAACACACGCAGATTGTATAATTGTTCGTTGCACGACAAAGAAAAAGCAGAGCCGAAGCTCAAGAGAAAATAGAATCTATAAGGAAAAGAAACATGGCATACATTACTCTCTCTCTCTCTCGACATTAGAGTTCGAGAAAAGCTCCAAAAAACCGTCGTTTGCGAGCAAATTAACCGTTGGAAACTTGCAACCAGCGGGGATTGATGTTCTCCGTGGTCGCACTTTGCAAGTCTTGTTCTCAATACGTATTTCGGAAACTACGTTGTCATCTACGGGAGGGAAGAAATAATTCTTAGAACTAAGAATAAGTTATTCTTCTCTGCCGAAGATGGCAACGTAGTTGCCGAAATACATTGGTGTTGTTGAGAAAAGTGAAATGCTACATGAAAAGAGTTGAATTACGTAATGGAATTATTAAAAGTGACCCAAAGGTATTTAGCATTAATGGAAGATTAACAGAAAGTGGGAGAACATTGGAACAGAATTGAGATATTCTCATTTCGGATCCTAAACTATAAATCCGAGTGAATGAGAAGTGGAAAAAGACCGAGGAGTTGATGCATTCCTTACAAGGTAAAAATCGGCGTAAATAAAAAAGAAAAATCGTTTGATTAGATGGATTCTTTATTTAGCTAGGCTATACTTTAGTGGGGCTTCCTTCCAGATAGCCTTGCTTGTCGCTCTGAAAATTCTCTATAATTTATGAAAAAGTGAAAGAGCAGCTTTGTTGGGAAAATCCTCGCAAACGTATCCACTTTGCGGGAATAAAACCACGGCGAAGGAGGTGGAAAAACCCGCGAAAACACAGTAAAAATGAAAAACTTAATCCAAAACGTATATTAGATTTATATTTTATAACGGTAATCTTATCCTTACAAAACAATTTTAGTTGACATTTTACAAGAAATAAACTATACATTTTTCAATGACTTAAGGATTTCGCGGCGAGCGCCTTTTTTAAAACAAATCAGAAATATTCCATGTTAATGACTCCGCAGTCACGCGGTGCAGGATTAAATAACATACGAGAAATCGTGCTCACCGAAAGTGGTTCCATTAGTAGGGCGCACGTTTCACTCGTATGTTTAAAACATACAAATGTCACGTCCAGAGAATGAAAAATTACTAGAAATTGCCATAAGGATTTCCGCGTAAAACACATATTATTATAAAACAATCAATCTATTTGTAAGGAAAACCGGTCATCAAAGTCTCTCTGGTTGCGTCCCTGAGTTATGCAATCTCCGGCAGACTTGTGACCTTGCGAAAACTTCTAAGCCCGAGAAATTTGGCGGATGGAAACCACTTTCCAGGTCGTTCCCTCTGGTGTTGCTCGAGAGCGCCTTTATTCCAACGTACGAGAGATGAGAGAATCAAGTGGAGACGAACCTCTACTTTTCATTCTTATGAGCTCCGACCTCAACCCCTCCCACTGCTAACCTTCCAAGGGCGAATTCCTTAGCGACTGCAACCGCGGGGGTGGAATTGGGAAGGAAGGAAAAGATAAGAGAGGAAGGAAAGAAGGTACGGAACAAAAAGGGCCCGAGGTATATGTGTGAGAGAAGAAGGTGTAGGTAATATGAAGATGTAGGGAAAGAGTATACTACTGATAAGGCATTGAAAATAAAGGAAACGAATAAATCGGGACATAGGTTGTGGATTTATTTCTGAGATTAGCTTATGATAATCTTTGATGTTCGAAGAAAGGGAAAAGAAGAGTCTGCAACATTTCAACGTTTATGCCCCTTCAAAATGTCTCTGCTCTTGCGCAAATTTGTAGTACATAAAGGATTTTGTATCTTCATTGTGATAATTACAGTTACATCTGCCTCATTTTCGTTATTTAAAATTGCAATTTCAATTACCAAGTTACTATAACTCGCAACTGTATAGCGTGAAGGTAGAATAACATGGAAATATTTCTTTATAGATAAGTGAGGGGAGAAATATGAAAATCAGCTATGATGATAGAGGAAACGAGTGGTTTTGTATCCATTATATTATTTTGAGTACGAAGTAGTCTGGAATTAATTTCTATAAGACCTGTTTTTAACGTTTATCTTAAAGTATAGTGTTAAAGACGAGTCAGTCTTCCTTGGTTGAAATTTATTTAAATAATCACAGTACTACATCTAAGAAACCAAGGGACAAACCTGTATTTTTCGCGTAGGAATACTATAATAAATAGACTTCGAATCCATCGCTGCTAAGCATTTATGCAAATTTGTAAACGGATTTCCACAATATTTCATCACAAACAATTAAATTTTACAATAATTTAAAATACAGAAAGACTGGAATACACCGAGGGCTTCCGGACAGCCAAGTGGGCAACGCGTTTCACTTGGGCGAAAGCGGTGCCGGATTCCATTCCCGGTGGGAATATTCCATATATTCCATACGTGCAGCATGACCTCAGCACTATAAACAATATCACTACTACTGGAATACACCACAAAATATCACAGAATCGCACCAAGAGGTTTCCCCTTTGACTCCAACGAAAGTAATTTAAAGTATTTGGCATTTGTAGGCTACTTTCAATATTTCATAATTGAAACCAAGGATTTTTAGCACTTGTTGAGCTTAGATTTAAAAATTTTTATTTCTAGTTTACGTTTAAAGTATGATCCGTCGTGAATGGAGAGAAAGATAAGGTGGCTGCAAATGATTTTCGACTGAGAATCGACTGTGGACCATAAGGCAGCGGCCAAAAGAATCGAAAAAAACAGTTGGAAATTACAAGAAAATATTAGGCGGAATATCTCGAGAGAATTTAAAGAGAAATAGGACGTGAATAGTGGGTTAAAATAATAAAACGAGAAAGAAATAAAATTCGTAGATTATGGATGAGAAAATCGGAGGCCACTATCGAATCAAGGCCAACTCTTAAAGAGGCGCTCGCAGTCTTGTGATATAACAGAAATCCCTCAAATTGTCTGTCTATTCGCTGCTTTAATTCTTCTTCGCAGCTGCACGTTCCCACATTATTCCTGCCTTCGACTCGAAAATCTCTATTAAAAGCGAGGGGAATTTCCAGCATGGCGAGAATAAAGGCAAAACGAGAGACAGTTTGAGCGGTAGCCTTTAGTATAAGTAAAAGATAACCTTTAAGAATCCTATTTTGTGTGAATGAAAAAGAAATGAATCTATAAAGCGCTGAATCACAACTTTTTTAGTTCGGAAACATCTCTAGTTTCCGTGTTTTCTGTAATAATCGGGATCGTAGAAACATAATTATGATCTTAGAAACCTTATTGTTATTGATATAAGCCCTTTTTCTCACAGATCGATAAAGGTTCAAAAATCTTTTTAGTTCATTTGGTTACTCCAACACTGTATCCGAAATCAAACTTCTGATATGCAAATATGTAAGAAATTGAAATTCTTTTGAATTTTGGTTTTCCACAAGTAATGTAAAAATCGTATTTATGCTGGACGCACACTCGCACGCACCTTACACGCATATCACCACGCACAAATTTACTAGCGGGTTGGAAGGAAGGGGAAGGATGGATTTTGGAAATAATCATAGCATCCAGCTACCTAGTACCACTACGTACCACTACGTACCAGAGAAATGGCTCGAAAGCTTTTAATCGAAAAAAAATCATCAAAATTCTAGCAATAAAAAAAATTTTCTTTTAGTCGCTATGAAGTTAACCATTATTAAACATTCTACAAATAAGCGCTCAGATAATTGAATATGATCGTCAAATTATTTATTATCAGCAGTTTTGAGGCTCCTTTTATAGCACTTGTAAGTAATTTTTAAGGAAAATGTAATAAAATTAAACTCATTCCAGTGATATTGAGCAGACGTTAAGAGTGGTTAACTGTAAATAATCTTGATGTTAATCTCTTGAACGCCAATTAAAAATATCTGGAATTGAAGCCCAAATGATCTTCGCTTCCAACTCGCATCAACTGATGACCAAGCAGAAATAAAAACACAGGAATCCGTTCTTGGCATGAGAGAGGAGATCATAAGAGAAAGCAAAACAATGGGCTAGCGAAAGAGAAATGTGCATTGGTTGTTTTCCGAGGGCAGAGAAGAGGATCGAGATGATTTCTTTCCACCCTCGTTCCCTTTTTTATGAAAACGATGACTAGTCGAAAGCGTTAAGGCCTGCAGGGTATGCAATACTTTAAAGCTCAGTGGGGATATGAGAGAAAGAGATGATTAATTCCGAGGAAGGGCGTTGCACATGTATTCATTTATTTTCGTGACAATTGCTACGGGCGTAGAAGAGAACAAATCGCGGGGACGATGGTTGAATAGGTGAGGGGA
This sequence comes from Ladona fulva, assembly GCA_000376725.2. Taxonomy (NCBI): domain Eukaryota; kingdom Metazoa; phylum Arthropoda; class Insecta; order Odonata; family Libellulidae; genus Ladona; species Ladona fulva. The sequence goes on along the minus strand of KZ308180.1, from coordinate 320,724 downwards.
GAGTAATGGTCAAAAGGGGCAGACGATTGGTAATTTGGTTGGAAAGAGGAGGAAGATGGACGAAGAAATGAGAATGGAAGGGTATGGATCGAAGGGAAAAAGAGAAGCAAAATGTGGAGGATAATCTGTAAGTGAAAGTTCTGTTAAAGACGACGGGCTTATTGCCCCGAGAGAATAATAATGCAGTGTTTATTTTCGCTTGCGTTCGAATTCGAGCGCCGAGATTTCACTCTCTCCGCAACTTGTTGGGTAATTCTACTGCTTAAAAACTTTGAGGCACTTGGTCTATTTCCACCTGTAAATATGTTGGTGAATTTTTGTGATGCTATTATTACAGGAGTTACAAGTTGGCAAACACCAGATGATAACTTGTCATATTATTTACAAAGAAGATAAAACAATATAATATTACATTGAATTGTCATTTGTTCAGAGAAAACGGAGATTATTTAGCCGATATAATGCATCTTTCAGGTTACATAGGCCGTTCTAATACTGCGAGAATGATCAGAGAAATAGACACACAAGTGTGTGGCAGGGGGTGTATGCTCTATGATTCTACTTCCCTAATCGATTACTTTTGCGTATCATTTGGAGAAAAAAATCGAATTTTAAATCGATTGTTCTAGCATCTATTTCTCTGATCTTTCTTGCATTATTAGAACGACCTATGTAACCTGAAAGATGCATTATATTGGCTACAACATCTCCGTTTTCTAAATATCTTAAAACATAATGTTATGAGTCGAAGAATGAGTGAAATTGATCTCTTTTGTCCATTCTTTCGTAAATGTCGTGAGGGACATGGAGATTCTCGTGTTTATGGTCGTAATCCTCCAAGGACGAATTTGGTTCCAGGCCTTATTCACGCAGAGACGTAGTTTACGAGAGTATAAATAGATTTTTCTCTCAATATTTATATAGAAAGCTTCTCAAACTTTAATATGCGCCGAATGAATTAACTCACTCTGCTAATTAACCGTTGAAAAGTTCCCTTCCTCACGAATAAAGTTAGCAGTGTCGAAGGCGAGCGTAATTTCCATCAGAGTATTAATATGCATGAAGACCAGAGTAAGGCGTCGAGATTGGTTCCGTATTTGATTTCTGCCTCAAAGACAATGGAAATTGATAAATATAGAAAGTACCCTAATTCCCTGAACGATAGTATATTGCACAGAGTTCTATGTTTTTGTTCCATTTGTGTAACATAGCTGCATCTCCGTATCATTGAGTCATATTTGTCGACAAGAATGTTTAGATAAAAAGTAATTGAGAGGAATGTTAGGATAGGAGGCGACCGTGAGCCTCTGCCACTACTTTGTTGCGTCAAATGCTTAATGCATTCAAAAGAGGCCTCCAAAGTCTTCCCCGTATGCTCGGAGGGAAGCGTCCGTGAAGGAGAAATTTAGCGGAGTGAGATAAGGAATTGTAAGATGGAATACTTCGCACCTGGAGAGGATAGTGGGGAAGAGTTGGAATGGGGAAAGAGGGGATTTTTGAGGGAAGGCATGAAGAAGCATGCAGATGACGTCACCTGACGTCGTCTCGACTACCTGGAGTGTGTGTGAGATGGGTTGGGGTGAGTGTAAGACCCACACATCCACCTTATCCCTTTCACATCACGGTGAATCCTCCCCCGCTTCCTCAAGGTCAGAAACGCTAATTTCCCATCCCATACCTTCCTCCGTCTCAAAACCCGCCGTCGTCCAACGCATTCGACGTACACGTTGAGAGATGGCCCAAAGAATTTTCTGAATTCTGTACTTTCCGCGTAGGCTCGCTCATGTTGATTTCCCGTTGAAGTCCGCAGTGAATAATTAACGCCTTTGCTCGGGCAGAAAATATCGGAGTTGAATCATAAGCTGACTTTAGAGCTCGGATAAAATTTAATGACTCAGATTTTATTACCAAGTAAAGCGATGGTTGAAAAGCCAGCTGTGAAGCTGCCGTCCTGTGAGATGATTCATCGTCGCGAAGGTAAATAAAGATGGGTTATGCATGACCGGAAGAATGGTATTTGGCGTGAATTTTCAGAATTGCTTCATCAATTACTGAAATGGGAAATTTTCGTGCTGGAAACAATCTATCTGCATTCACGAACCCATTTGCTGTCAAATGATATTAAATCATCTAGGCTTGAATCCGACGTGAATAATGTTAAAGTATCAACTATAAATAGGCTTTCTTTACAATCTTTTTACCTAATATACACGAATCGGCACGTCCTGTTTCTTGATAACTTATATTGGACTTAATGATTTCTTTACATGGAATGTTATAGAATGAAAGAACCCAACATATGCAACCCAAGGATAGCTTCAAAATGAATATTAGACAACTATTATCAGTGATAGTTGCACTAAATTTATTTACTTTTCTTTGAAACAGCTGTAAGTGTACTTTCAGATCGATATTTGGTTACTCTTCAACATCGTGTAAAACTTGGCACCGATTTACCGAAGTAAATTTGAAGAATCTACGTTAATGTTTCCTTTGATTACTAAGGGAAATATTTGGATGTAAATGATGTTATATTACTGACCACTCTCATTCATTGGAAAAATAGAAGAAAAGGATGAGGAATGAGAAAGTCTATTTACTTGGAGTTCAGTAATATGGTGCAAACCATAGTAAATCAATCATTTTACATAGCAAAATAGATATGTTAGAATTTTAGCCTGAAAGAGAAATTAGAATTTTATTTTTCAATAAGGATACGATGGGGAAAATACCTGGATAGAAATTGAATTGAATGTTCTGAGGTAGAACTTCTTAGATATCCCACTAATGTAGCTTAACGCATTTTGTATCTAACTGCCGAATCATTTCCATCCTCGACAAAGACGTCTGCTGGCCTGTAAATCCGGGTGGATGGAATTGCCCCCGCCTAATATCTCTGCCTCCCACTCGTGCCCCGCCACCACATGGTGGCCTCCCGTCAGGCGGTTCGTGGGTGGCTCAATGTTGGATGGGAAAAGCGCGGCTGGAAAAATTTCCCTCTCGGAGAGAACGAACGTGAGGGAGAATATAGAGGGCGAACTCCTCTTGTTAAATGATTTGTCGTCGCATTGAACGGGCGACGTCCCTTTTCCTTCATTACTCTTCCGCTCGCTTTGAAGCACCGTCTTCATTTCGAAGGATGATGGAGTTCTCTTGCTCCGGATGACGCATGACTCCGATTCGCTCCCCATCGAAAGAGAAAAATATTTTCCAAAGCAAAAAGAAACGAAGGAACGGTACAGAGCGTGTTTTGTCTTAGCTCCTTAATCTCAGAACAAAGCTGCTGATTTCGCCAAAAATAATTCTACTATCTTATCTCACAATATAGTGCCAATAACAGAAATTTTCGCCAATTTTTGCCATGTCGGCCGTTACTTTCCATGGTTTCGTTTTCTACGCTGTTTTATTATATTAATTTATTATGTTGTTTTACGTTCCTGTATCAGTAATTATTCTCTAGCCGTATTAATAAGTATGATTTTCTGTATTTTAAGTGAGAGAACTTTGTTTGCTAGAACTAAAGGTGTGTAGAAAATCGAAGCTAAATCATTGAAATGTATTGTTATTTATTGATGTTATGTTTCTCTCATTATCGAAATAATTATTTAAAAGAACAAATTTTTATTTTTTATGCGATAAAGATAATAATTTAACTCCATTATACTGTACTTTGTAACAACTAAAAGCATCAGTGCATGGAAAATTGGAACTACATTTTATGATTATTGAAATTTATTTTATTTATGAATACAATGTTTCTTTAATTACTGAAATAATTTTCTTTTTTTGCGATTAAGATAATAATTTAGCTCAATTGCACTGTAATCTGTTGTTTCTCTAAATCGAATGTTTTTTGGAGTGATATTGGCTTTCTTTTTATTAAATTATGCTTTTAAAAATGTTATAATTTTCTTTTTTGTTTACAAACGTGCAACATTGGAAAAGGATTAGGCGGTTAGCACTTGCTTATTCCTTACTGGAATATATCATTTCCGAGTCGTTTCGTTCCAGTGGTTTACAGGAAGCAGCTGTATCTAGCTCGGAAGTAAAAAAATAACCCAGTGGTGTAAGAACTAGCTAACCCTTTTTAGTGTGCACCCACGAATCAGCTTGTTGGGTAGATCAAGTAAGGAATGAAGCTAAGGTATAGCGAGATGCAAATTTAATATGAATTCTGCGACGCCTCTGCCAGAGTAAAAAGTTTCAGCGTAAATCTCATCACAGATATACCAATCGCCATTAAAACTAATAATTTTCCCGAGTGAAAGTTTCAATTATTCCTCAAAATTTAAGTAAATCAGCGTGAAACATTACGGACGAAGCTCATTCTTTAATTCCGCCACATCTTTAAAGATTCGTTTCACAAACGCACATCTCCAACCTTTTATAGCCCGACCGTGGATTTATGGAGAAAGAAACACTGCATATGTCACGAGTGCGTTCATTTCATACACCTTATTCTCTGAAAACGCCGCTTAAAACGTAGAACACACTCTCCCTCTCCGAAGGTAATTTAGGTTTCGCGCTCATTACTACGATGAAAGCGCACCCCATTCGATGATGCTCACTTGAAAATGCTTTTCCTTCGCTTATTGTTTCCTCGGCACGAATTAGCAATCCTCTTTCCTTTTACCAAACGTAGAATTTCTCTTTATTTCCTCCACCTCGGGCGAGGACGGCATGAAAAATGCCTTTCCCGGCGGAGAACTTGTTTTTCCATCTTTTAACGCAGAGAAAAAGGGATTTCTCCTTTGTCTTGCACCTAAACAAAGCGGAACGGATCGGAGAAAGAAGAGGTGGAGTGTGTTGGTGGTTGCGGGCGTGTCAGGGGTATGAAAGGGAAACGAAAGGAGTGAAGGTTGAAAGTGTGTCTCGTGGAAGTCCCAAAGGAGTGAAGGGGAGAAGTGGAATACACTAAAAGACAGCGAGACCTTGACCCTATGTATCCTGACGTCACTTGCAATTCTACGGGACGTCGTATATCGGTGATGCTTCTGTTGACGATGAGGTCATGGGGAAGAGGATGAGGTCAGTATGAGGAGGGTTAAAACGAAAAAAAAGGAAGAAAAAGATGGGAGAAAACAAGTTTGCATTTTGGGGAACTATTTAGAGTCAGATGATTTTAGCGTTTAATTCTTCTCCGAATATAAACGGAAGCTTAGATCGGCTGAGGGGTCATCTACAAATCCAGTCCATGACGAGGTTTTTATTGAACTATAACCTGTATTGATGTCAGCGGATTTCGGTTAAGTACTTTCCTGAAAGCTTTGGTGTCGTGAAAAAGTTATTTTCATCGTTTATCAACGTTTATCAATATTGTTGGAATTTTTCTCAATACAATTTAAGAAAATGCCATTTCAGAAATGTAGTTATCAATTATTATTATTTCTTTAACGGAGACAGGAACCCCTATAAAGCCCAATGTTAATAGTTAATATTATTTACGAATCCAAACAACGATTCTCTAAGAGAAAACATCCAATAAGCCGGGACTCGAACCCGGGACCTTGGGGTAGTAACTTTAACTACTTCGACACCGCGCCTTGTAAATAGATAATTATTCTGTTTTTAACGACGGCTTTGCTATTTTGATTGGAGAAGATATTATCAAAATGCACTTAGATAATACAATTAAAAACAACGGCTTTCATTTAATATACATATTTCTTTCAGCAGATCATTAATTGCATTTGCACTGAAACCACCTTGAAACACAGTTAAAAGTATTGTAACGTAAAACATGTTTACCCTTGAGAATGGTAAACATAAAGAATTAAATAATTAATTATTAAACAAACCTTACAATATGAATATGAGCAGAGAAGCTTTATCATAATAGTAGTAGCTTTTATCGTAACATCAAACTTGTAGGCTTTTACTACTTAATTAAATTTAAATAATGTTACATTTCCGCAAAAATATAGACGCAAAAATTTTGACTTTGGCGTTGACATCTCAAATCAATAATGTCGAATTTTAGTTGGAAAGTTGGCTTTATGATGTAGGAGAGATGTAAAAGATAAGTTAGTATTTGTTAGTGTAAACATTCGCTTAAAAGTCTTCACTCAGCTCAGCTCAATGTGTACGTGAGTTAACGAGTACATCTCAGTTAATGGTGATGGAAACTGCCTTTCTTTCCCTTGCATAAAATATCGATTTGTATGTGTCCTCATATCTTTGCTTTCTTATGCCGGTCATCCAAAGTGATTCACTTCAAATTTGCTGGCTGCTTTAAATATAGAACCGGAAAGTTTTTGTTCTTGACCACCAAAGCATTAAGAGATATGAATCGGGACACGATGCCTCTTTCATATGCTTTCCAGCTACGCTTTCCATTACAATGGAATTTTTGGATGACGTGACTTGCCTATTTTTAATCTTGAGTAATTATTCTATTACATGATCGCAAAATATTTGATAATATTTGAAAAATATTATGTATGCAAATTAACATCTACAGAAACATTGAATTCAAACTTTTAATGTATGGATAATTATAATGTATGTAGTTTGATGTTAAGTAATATTTGAGAGATACCGATATTATTAGGACAATGAATCTCTATTTCATCAAATTTCTGTTTCATTTCAATTTAAAGCCTTGAATTCACTTTCCATGAGTAGTGTTTATCTTTGATGTCTCGGACCTGAATTTCTGTAATCAGGTAGCAAATTAGTTATCCTACTCCGTGTGTATTACGTGCACGATTTAATTTGACGTTCAAATGTTTATTACGTCATATTTCTGTTATGATTAGGGGAATCACTGTAACAAATTACGTTAAAAGCTTTCTTTCAGTATATTATTTCTTGCTAAAACATCTTGGATGAGATTTTCTTTGCTGACAAAGTTCTCTTTTGTTGAGCGTCTGTCTTATCGTTTGTTGTTAACTAAAAGAGGGTTAAAATTTGTAAAATTCCTACAATATTATGTGAAAAATCTGCGACCGGTATTGGTATACAGCGTCATCTTCAAACGTCTTTAGATATCTAAAGATGACACTGCGCCTCTCAACCGGTTGCAGATTTTTATAATAAAATTATGGAAGTTTTACAAAAATTACACTTTTCCGTTAGTTATAAACTTCTGAAAAGTGAAGGTTTGCTCAACTGATTATAGTAAGTACTCATTCATCGCTCTGGTATTTTATTTTCCATCACAGACCTTCGTTTCCAAAGCAAATAGGGCGAATATAAGCCAAAGCTTTTCATTCTGGCATCATTTCACATCTGCTATATGTGCTTCCTTTCAATGTCCCTCCTTATGCCTCAATGGATGACGGAGCGCAATTTTAACAACTGGTCTTCAGCTGTCGCATTACTCTCTCTGCCATAAAAGAAAGAAAACCATAGGAGAAAAGGGACTGCCAGTTTCTTCAGGGGAATGTAGAAAAAGGGATAGGTTAACAGAGTCTGCGTCTACTCTTTTTCCATTAATTATCTAATGGATTAGGGGTAAATTTTATCGTTTAGGGATTGGGTGCACTAAACCAGCCTGCGGACCAATTTTGCCCATCTTCTAAGTCTAACCTACCCGCAGAGCAATTTAAAAACACTTCCTTGTTTTATGTAATGCTGAAAAGAGGAGAGGAAGGATCTACCATTTTTTAAACTAAAAATTGTTGATTTTTCTATACGATCATAGATTTATAAACAAAGCAAAATTATTTCCATTGATAAAACACTAACCTTATAAGTGTTGCTTAGAATATTGATCTGTTAGAAAGAAATCAAACTTTTTTACATTATTTTGCATACCTTCGACATTAATTTACATATCATAATGAAGTTTTTTTGTGATGAATAGGATAGAGAAATTCCTGGTTCATGATAATGTTTCCAGGTGAAAAGGAGACGATAATCATCTGAATAAAAGATCGTTAAGAACGAAGAAAGAGCGGTTTGAATGGGCAGAAGAATGGGGGAAGGAAACGAGAAAGGGAAGGAGAGTATAATTTTTTCCGCAGATGGAGAATTTTTTCTACAGGTTTTGAAGGAAGTTCCTGTAAAGTCCTGGAAAAGAAAGGAAAGAGGTGTGAGGGGGAGGGGAGTTTGTGAGTGATGGGCGATGGGGAAGCGCTCTTGAGGCCACGACCTCTCAAGGACGCCTTTCGCGCAGACGATGGGGAGAGGCGGAGAGCAAAGGGGGAAATGAAGAATTTGCAGAGAAGTGCAAATAGTCAAATGGAGCGAGAGAAAGACGAAATGAGATCTAATGCTCCTGATCCGAATTATGTCAATAGTAGAGAAAGCTGCAGGTGACGAAATTGAAGACAAAGATCCAAATGGAGTTCGTGTTTTTGCACTAAAAATAAGATTTTTATTTTATTTTGAACCATATGAATGGAATAGATTTTGCTCCAGTTTTTTGGGTTTTGATAAAATGGATAAATAATAATAAAATCAAAGTACTTATTCTGCACATTTTATGAATAAGATATTCACACGATGCTATGAAGAGCCAACTGTATGTACTCGTCTAAATATAAAAATTAAATGAATAAGTCTAGAGTTCCTCTGTACACGAGGGTGTAATCAACAATGAAGCAATCAAAATTGTAGTGCAACATCGCACTAACATCACGAAGTTATCCGAGATAAAAAATATACCGATTATCGAGCTTAAATTTGAATCTAGCACGCTTCATTGTTTGAATCCTTCATTGTTGATCATCAAGTCTATTAGAAAAATATTTTAACTCGAAAATTTTATTCTTTTATGTTTAACTCGCTACATTCCGTCAATCGTAGCTCTTATTAACTGAATTGCATTTAGAAAATGTCTACAAGTTAATTTCGATGTTGAATTGCCGGGTTCGACCTCGATGGCTGACAATCACGGAAGCCGTAAGGTCGTGAAAAATAACGAAAGACACCCGTGTAAGACAGGAATTTCGATAAAAATTCAAAGGATCGGCCGACACCCGAGTTTACGGAGTAATTAATTTCTATATTGACAGCCAAAACCACTCGAGGAATGCGAAGTATAAAGTATTACGAACAACAAATACTATTTAATTAAGAAAAAAATCCTCAGTTACTATTTAAGAAATGACAGGTGAAGATGGAATCTCTAATAGAAACATCTTTAACTTCGCAGTAATTTAGATTATTATCTTCATTTTATCTTGAAAAATGATCTAAAGGAAGTACACTACTGAAATACTTAGATTTTCAAGTATTTTATCATTAATTTACTCATTTAAATTCGATTGTGGACAATTTAAGAAAACTTTGTTTAAATTATTACGTTAGGTTTTCGGTGGAAAAACAAAATCTGGAACCAGAAAAAATGTATACAAGGTTAATAACGATGGAAAATAACTATGAGAAATTGCAGTGGTGAACTCACGGCCAAATTAGCAGAAAATCGTTCTTCTGGTTGATTCACGGTAACATTTCCCCAACTTTCGTGCGAACCGAAGAAAGACAGCAACACAACGTGTCTTGGAACAATGGAAGCACCGCTGCGGATACAGAAGAGAAACACGGTCGCTGTCTTTCCACCGATTTAATCTAAGAATAGGGCAATTTTCAAAGCGGGACGAAAATCTTTTAATTAGCAGAGGAATCCATGATACAACTGGTGATAGCTGAAAATAGGAAATTGAAACATCCGGGATTTTGCGAGCTGACGGAAGCAATAGACATTTCCGAGATCGGAAACAAAGAACACGAGCAGAAATGGTCTCCGCCAATGAGAGACAGAGATATGTTAAGAGAAAAAGAGAAGACGCGGTAAAAGAGAACATATATGTGAAAAAGAACTGGCTTTCAGGAATCTGAAGCCTTTATGTACCAATGATATCTCATTCTACATCGCCTGATTTACGAGCCTCGTATATTATTGACGTAGATTATCTTTATCTGTTACCATACCTTAGTGAATGGAAAATTGTCTTATCCCAACAAAAGTGTTTCTTATTCTTTTCATCATTGTCTTATCCATTTATTGGCTGCAATTGCGGAGTTAAAATGCCAGTGCCCCAACCCCAATGTCCCGGGTTCGAGTCCCGACTAATGGAATTTTTCTAGTTAGGGAATGTTTGTGTACGCACGTGTATTGTTACTGTTTACTCCGCTCCAGTAATTGTCCAATAAATGGATGTTTGAGAGGGCACCGGGAAAATAAATCTATAATCCAAATAAATTATCTTTGGGTGAAGGATAGAGGAATATGTATCTCTCAGCTAGTTTTGTCTAAGTCTTGTACACGGCTGTGTTCATGCGAAGCAACAATGAGGAATGGCATTCACACTGGTATCTTTATTTTATGAGGAGCTCTACTCATTGAGCTACTGCGCTGCTCTTGTAGTTTTTCGACGTACAACGATTTGGCTTAGTCAGGAAAGCAGGGAAAAAGTACCTCACTCTTCACCTGGCCTACTAGACTCATCCCCTCTCCAAAGATTTGATAGGTAATTGTTGAGGAATAGGACCTAACCAGCCTTCGCACTGAAGATTTTACAGGTCCAGAAATCTATAGAAAATTTTCAGACCGAATTTCACTTCTAACATTACAAATTGTAAATTTTACTATCGAGTAACCTATCGTATATTTAAACATTCATTGCCTTCACGGTACTTAAACTCACACTATATATATACTTACACTCATGTTTCCATCAAGTTTTCTGTGATTTGCATGCACGCCACACTGTTGGAGAAATCTGTATATAAATCATTTGTGAATTTATCAATTGAAACATCACATCAAAACCAATGTCCTTAGTCAACTTACGTATATCTACTCTGACGTAAGATTTCTTTATTAATGATGTCCCTAAGTAACTTTCTGTTCGATATGGCAGTTGCTTTATTTTTCGGTAGGTCTCATTCCTGATATTTCATGCGGCTTCGAATTTAATTTATTCAGCTATAGCCTGTGCATCTAACATGCCTTCTAAACTGAGACAAGGCAGTCTAGTTAACCCTGATTAGCCCTCTCACGAGTCAACGCATCAATTGCATTAGCATTTTTAATACTATTCTTACTATGAGTAGAAGTTTTATAGTGAATTTTCTTTGCCTGCATATTCTGAACACTTTGAAATTCCTCGATTACTTAGTCTATTGGCTTGAATACATGATACAAAACGGAACTACACCTCGGTAAATGTGGGGTGCGCTCATAGAAGTTGGAAAGATGGGAAGAAACCTCTTATCCGGGGCGTGAAAGGAAGATTCTTCGAGGGTGAATCAGTTCCCAGCCCCAACTTTCTGCTCATTCTTAATTGTTCCGACACGTCTGGAAGCTTCCTTTCCCTCAAGACGACCTCCTCAATCTCTCCCCACTCTCACCCATCCTACTCTTAGTCGGTTTGTTTTGAAAAAGAAACGTTTCAAAACTACGCTTTCGAATCAAGTAAAAAATTCACTCTCTCTCTTTCTTTCCCCCTCATTAACTTCACAACGAGTTCAATGGATTTACCCTTTTCGAAAGGATTTCGAAGATCATCCGAGCGTTTTCAATATCGACTTTTTTCTACCCAAAGATGCGTCGGAAGATGTATGACTCCGTCACGGCTTCCCGGGAGAATTGATCTGCGATGCAAAACGAGCCTTAATGTTTTCCCGAGTTAGCCTTGCCGAGATTCGGCAACGGAAATCTTTTTCTCTCTCAAGGACGAGTTGGTTGTTTAGCATACCGACCTTGCTACTTTCCTAATTGGGAGGGTATAATAAGGGAGGCTACTAAGGGATTTTTGAGGATACGCTTCAGAGAATTGGATAATTTTGGACCAGCAGGAGGCGCTGCAAACCGACACTTATCCAGCTAAGCATCATTTATGAAGATTGGAAACTGTATTAATCCTATCCGCTCAGAGTTTCGATTTGATAAAATTTCAAGGTAGCCTTACCTTTATAAGCTGGGATGCTAATTCGGTTAACTATTGAAGTATCCGTTTCGGAAAATCATCCACCATCAATATATGAATAAAAGTGATTTTAAAAGATTAAAATTTTAATTTGAAAATTTCGTAAGGTAATTAATTTTGTCAGTCTTTGTCCCATAGCTTCAGATTTTTTCTTTGGCGAAACTATCACAATTAAACAACTTTCTATGATGTCCTTTTGAAAGCAGGAAACATGTAAGATTTTAAACATTCTACATTTAAGTTTTAGACGAATTGGATATACATAGGCAAGCTGTATGATAAGAATTGATCCGTTCAGATAGTAGCCTACATGAATTAATACAAATTTACTTACACGCCAACTTTATATGTTAATAATATCCAAAGGATCGATTCGAAACTTGATTACGTATCAACCAAGAGTTCTCTGATATATGAATGAATGTCATTCACCACTGTTATATTACCTCGGAAAGTACTCATTAATGACCCATTTTCAAAAAGAAAGATTTTTACGAGAATCGTCACGCTCATCACATTTTCCGAGAATTTCGCCTTTCGCAGTTGAATAGATTCGAATTTTTATCCACATTAAGCGGCTCTCGGGAGGTCGACGCCGCGCGTCCTCTGATAATGAATGTGGGGGCAATTCGAATTTTTTCTTCGAATTTGGTCGATATTTTTAAACAAAAAAGTGGAAAGTCGACGTCCAGTCTGAATCATTCATTCTCAAGGTAAATATTCCCCGAATGCAACTTTAACGAATTTATGATTGCTCCCACCCATTGCTCCCACTTCTCTCTCCACCCCACTCTCGCCGTTCCCTCGATATCATCTGCGCGAGTGGCAGAAATGTTTACCTGTTGAAACGCGTCCAACTTTTTGCAATATATATTTTTCTCTCGCAGAAAAAAATTCCCAGCGACGCGTCGCATTTTTGAGATTTCCTGAAACTCCGCCATTTTTTATTTCCTCCTTTTGTTTTTTTTTCGAAGTGGGAGATGAGACTTTTTCACCTCATCGGAGAGTGTCGCTCGGTTGAGCTTTTCGATCGTTTTTATCGATCTTAAGATTCACGCAAGTGACATCTCTAACGCGCTCCTCGGTCGTCCTTCTGCGTGACTCTCTTGGGAGCCACTGGCACACGCATGCACGCCATACGTACTTTCATACCATTCCTCCGCCTTTTTTTCGATCGCTTCCTTGGCACTCACCTTGAGACTCTTTTCGGTGGAGGAAAAGGGAGAGGAAAGTAGAGGATTTGCAGTCTGTTCATGCATCATTCCTCGGACCCACCCTTCCATAACTCAACGTTCTCTCTTCGATTCTTTTTTTGCGCAACTTTTTCGCTCCTCTGCCCTTCTCTTCTTCTTTTCCAGTTTTTCCACCGAATCTCCGCCCTCACGAAAGCCTTACCACTGGACTCTGAAACAAAGCCGACGATACGCTTAAGGATTAGATCAAAGCCAACTTCCGGTCATGACCGCCCTATGTTTTGTGTGTATTTAATGTGGTAATCTTCCGGAGGATGGCAGGGCATTGAGCAGTGGTCAAGAAGCGAAAGGAAAATATGCATACCTATGACAGGTGGTGAAAGACATGCGGTAAGAATAGTCGCTAAAGTATGATGGCGTTGCGAACGGAAGAAAATGAATCGATGGAAAGGATATGGAAGAATGTAATTTTTGGTAGAAAGAGTCAGAAATAGAAGTTAATTAATAACATAAAATACTCCAAAAACCATTAACAAGTGTCATTTCCCTGTGCGCAATCGCCTTTCAAGAAGACTTCATCAGGAGAATAAGAAAGGTGATGGTAGTAATGGATGGATAGTGGTAGTGACAAAAAGAAATGTGGTTGAGGATCGTGCTTGAAAAATTCTTTTTAGGTCTGATAGAGAAATCCATTGCGTAAATAAAGCGAACAATATATAAAGGAATTGAAAGAACAACTCCAACGTGTTCTGAAAGGACGATAGTAATAACGAGAAACGAGAGAGTATAGAGGGAGTAAACGTTTCTCTATTAATGTTACTGAAATGAGAGAAATGTGTGAATTGAAATGTGAAAATTTAATATTCTCAAAGGAAAGGATTAAGAAGAATTTCTTAAGAGGAAAGGAAATTTCATTGTTAAAATCAGCCAGAAAGTTGAGCGATGAAAAATACAATATTAATTAGTGTCACTCACAAGTTACCTGTTTCTTTAATCTATAATACTGGATCGAATCGGTCGTATTATAAAATGAGAAGGAAAGATAAAGTGATGGATTAAATGCACGAATTAATATATCGACAGTTAAAGACATTCGTTGAAACAAAAAAGGAACCTTTGACTGGTAACGTAGGTAAAATTGGAATGTTTAGAGAATTAGAATAGTGTAGTGAATACAAAGGTCAATAGATCTCAAAAAAGATAAAGAAGTAGAACATTTATGAATGGAATTTTGATTGAATACATTTCCAGAAAAACAAGAAAAGAAAATTCTATGAAATTGGAATCGGAAATAGAGTATGACAGTAAAATGGAAAATTTAATTGGAAATCAAAAAATATTGAAGGAAAAAAAATGGTAGAATTTAGTAATTTTAAGATAGAATTGATGAAATATTATGATTCTGATAACTTAAAAGAAATTATAGCTTCCTCTAGTTCCACAAGAAGAATATGCATTGCTATGGCAAGTCAATAAAGCTTGATTCAGATCTAGAATGGAAAATAAGAAATGATTTGGCAGTCTGTAAAGAGAGAATAGGAAAGCCAACTGAAAGGGAATAGGAGAAACGAAAAGTAATGAAGGGAAGTTGCGGTTTAGCATTTGCCCGAGCTTGATTGTTATTCCTCCGGAAACCAGTGGAGGAAAGGGAAAGAAGCAAACGAAGGGCGAGAAAAAGAAAGATATCCTAGCAGGTGTTTAAGATGCTTGAGGTTATAAGACAAAATTATGAAGGGGGGAGAGAGAAATCTTCGAGGGAATTCTTATTTTTACCTTTTTTGAAAAGGTTTTCCTGTTTCCTAAGAGGGGGCAAACTCAATTCTCTCGTCAACTCTCTTTTTATGCAATTACTTTGGTTTGCTCTCAAATCTATTTTTTTCTGTAGTAATCGCTATTTTTTCTTCCTTTGGTATAATCGTCTGTTGACCCCGGAATATTCTCAACCTAACCCACAGTTATTTATTCACTTTTACTCTTAAATATTTAATCTCCATACTGATTCTTAACTATTGATTAGCTAATTCTTAAGTATTTCTGAAAAGACATTGTTTATCGTTTTTATTGGAGCCCTTGAAACCATCAAAAGTTATTCAAAAAGTAAGGATAACTAATCAACTAATATTTTTAAGTTAAAATAAGTTTTCTTATGTGAAATTCACTTTAGTATTCTATCATTTGATATACATTGACCAGTTTTATCATAGTTATGTATTACATTACATGTGATATCTGGAATAAAGTTTGTAGCAGCAGGAAAAGCATTATTTGCTTATCATAAAGTTATTTTCCTTTGCATTGGTAGTTTTCTAGCGAAAAGCCAAGTATTCCCAAGAAGGACCAACAAAATATTACTATCTCTCTTTACTCCCTCACTGAATAAAAGAGAAAAAATAATGAAACTAGATATATCTTTCCATCTTCAAAATATACTTATGATCAAAAACCTCAAGTTAAACTCGTATCCAGGAAAAACTTCGGATGCAAGCTCTGATGAGCCACCTTTCAACGGTTCCCTGTAAAACTGTCACATTCGCAGTCCGTATGGAAGGGAAAGAGCAGTCTGAGGGGAAATTGAGTCATGAGCTCGAAAGGGGATTACTATGCGATAGTGTCCAAAACCACAGCAATTTTCAGACCCTTTCAACCTGGATTAATTAACTACGTAGGTAACATTAGATTACGCATTGTCTTAATTTCAAAAGTTTTTCCTCAAAATGAAGGAGGAATACTAGTTTTCTCAGCTTATTTAATAAGTAAATTAATTTATAAAATATGCAATGAAGGCCGATGTATAAAAATATTGGCTTAAAGTATCGATATAAGTGAAACAAACTATGTCAGTGTAAAATCTTTAACAGTGATTGTCGGAAATTAGACGACTTTCTCGGGCTGCATTTCATATTACCCGAAATTTTATTATTTTAGCACATCGAAGACAATTTATTTAAAAAAATTGTTTTTACCAAATTTTCCCAAGGCATATATACACTTACTTTCAAAGAATTTGGCTGTCAATAATACCCGTAATTAATTACTAGGGCTTCCTTTATGTGGCTTCCGATTGGTCTTCCGATTGTTTCCTTTCTAGCAAATGATTCCCCATTCGCAAACGCCTGTTACAGGTCATTAGCAAATGGTAGTTTATACCTGTGTCTCTCTGAAATTGTTTAGAAGAGTATCTAGAACTTATTGTGAAATCAACGTATTTATTGATACAACAATTCAATGATTATTTTTTCACATTTTTCTGAAGGGAATTTATTTTTGCTTGAAGGAAATAATGTACGTTTTATCTATCGCTAGTTTACCCACAATAGTTATTAAGACAAAAGCGTATGAAATTAAGAATTAGTGCATGACGCTTGCCAAAAGCTCAACGTTGAAATATGTCATTTTTACAATTCTTTTGAGACGTAATTTACGTAGCATGTGAAAAGAAATTTTTGTTATCCATACGAATCTTTATTAGTAAGTAAGGGGATTAGTTAATTATAGAGGACTGCATATGTAAGTTATATTTCAGGGAAAATATAATGTGAAAGATAATGGTTAAATAAAAGTGGTATTAGAAATAATTAAAGGCAGAATGTTCTTAATTAGCGAGTGGTAATTTTGAATGTATCTTCACTGAAAAGATTTATAAATTCTTCCACAAGCAATGTTGCAATGCCCATATACGCATACAAATGTTAATCTCTTTGGTTGCCTATCATGAAGATTTAAAACAGAAAATGTACAGCTTTTCAAAAAAGAATTATCACCAAAACATGCTGCAGGCGTTGAAATCTCCTCATAGAGTTCAACGAACGAATGAAGAAACTTCCTCCGGAGCACTGCTCTTTCGCTCCAAATTAACTTCTGATAGTCGTAATAAACTAACCCCCGCTATCCTATCAACCCTCTCACCCTATTCATTCTTGATTATACAACGAGCAGAAACGCCCATTTCGCTTAATTTGCTGAGGGAGAAGGTAATACTGAGAAAGAGGGAGGATTGTGATGAGAGCGTGGGAGGAGCCTTGTATCGTAATGACCTCCCGTAGGGTTTCCTCCGAGGTGCCAGAATCGTTTGAACGTGGAAGAAAAAATCTTCGAATCGTCATAATAGATCACCTGTACGGACTTGGCTATGAGACTCATTTACGGGGTAACGGTATCCGGAACCAAATTGTCACGATTCTAGAATCTAGCATTCCTAAGTAACACTCTCCCTAGCTAACGATCATACCTTTTGAAATGCCGCTGTCTATGATATAGGGTAGATGATTCCATACATTTATTTTTCATTGATAATACGAGTGGAATAGGCTGGGTAGATGACGGAGAATACTCGCGAGCATTTCTTATTATAGGATTCTAGCTAGTTTTTGTTGTCCGTTATAGAGGGCTATGCTTATTTCTTAGATGTCAAACCTTGGAACCGTTAATGGAATATCAGAAAATAGAAAATTGTGCTAACGGAATACGATGCAGGTCTACTATCTTCCATCTCACAATTTTCACATTCGGGTCATCACGAATTTGATCGAGAGAGTAGCTCACTCGATGAAATAATGCGCTATTTTCTAATATATTGTACTCAACGCATAGTTGTAACATTCCCCGGTATTCATACTCTTGGAATGTAATCAATATACTTATGCGGGGAACCTTTTATTTAAGTTTCGTCGAATATATCAAGCAATGATAAAATTAAAATACCAATGAATTCTTTTAATTTTACAATTAAAAAAACTGTGTTATATTATATTAATTTATAATAGAACCCAGCTATTTATCCTTCAGTTGAATTTGGAAAGTAATTAATTTCTGCTTGTTAGTGCTAAAAATGCCTTGTAAAAATAAAATTTGTATTTGTGCTCGATTAATGGAGTTCGCCTACGCAATTATGCTACGTTATCCTTCTGAAAGTAGTGTATTACCTGTTTGTTAATTTATAATGTGCAAATCATTAAGGTGATGTGGTTTTAATGTTTTATGATAGTCTTCAAATTATGTAAGCGTGTATAATACCACATGACGAGTGAAGCATGGACATACGTAAGTTGTCAGGTCACTGATTTCTAAAGAGTCAGCGCTCAGTGTACTAAATACACTCCCTTATTTCTATGGATACTTGGTTTTTATTTTGATGATAATTATGGACTTTCTAGGGAATTGATTTTATATATTCTCCCTATTTCAAATATGTTGAGAATAAATTTGGAAAATAGCACTTGAGCTTCTCAATTTACCGAATAAATAACTATTCTCTCATGCTACCAGCTACAAAACAAAGAAATTATCTAAAAANTTTATTACGCTGAGGTAGGCTCTGAAAGGCGGTTTCACTTTTTATTTATTTATTTAATGGTTTAGCGCTGGAGTTAGACGACGTCTGGTGGCAGCGCAAAGGGAAACACAATACAATCTATATACGTTAATATTACAATATAAACAATACAATTGAGGCAACAATACACAATACAATGAACAGCAATACACAATACAATGAACTGCACAATTTATACCATAGTCAGGAAAGAAGGAAATAAATTATCTTATATATTATTTATATAACCATTTATATTATCTACTAGCTGCGGATGGTTAACATCCAACCCTAAGATCCCGAGTTCGACCCGATCTTAGTCGGGTTTTTCCGGTTCGGGAATGGCTCTGTGTTCGTAAATAATAATTATTAAAATGGATGCATTGTGCCTTCCTGTTTCCATTTGAGAAATAAATAAATAATCTGCGAAGGCATATATCTTACATTTCAATTACCAATAATAAGACAAAATTCTTCGGGTTGATAGAGACATAGGTGGTTGGGTTGGGTTCATATATGTACCTGGTGTGAAACAATTTATATCTCGGTTAGTTCCGTAAAATACACATTATTATTATATCAATTTTACTATATATCGAAAAGAAAGAAAATGACGTTCGAGATCTTAAATTTCTCGCTTAAATATTCAAACACTATAGCCTCCTCCTGTATGCTCATTTTACCGAAACCCCGTGCAAGGGCACCCTCCTGCGGTTTAATCATCTTCCCCACATCTGAGTTCTGAAAAACACCGGACGGCACACTTTGGAAAGCTCTCAAACACGACGCAATCATCTGCTTCGTTGATGAGAATCGCTTTGATATCCCGAAGGGAGCGGGACAATATCGGGTACGCGACCTTTCCTGCGAAAGCTAAAAAGTAAAAACGAATATACAACCACGGTCGGCGAAATACACAAAGAAAACCTTCGCAAGACGGTTTTAGGAAACGCACCGAATATTTTTTTTAAACATCGTCCACTTTGAGCAAGTCTATTCTATGCGTGTCTTTATCCCACGACCGGTGTTGAGGTAGGTTTTGTTCCCGCGTTGGGTTAGGTCGCGATTGTCTCTTTCTGAGTCGTCGTCGAGAAAAAGAAAGCACTTCTCATTAGCAGTCCTCTGCTACGGACACGCAAACCCCCGAGAAGAGTGAAACGGAGATGGTAAAAAAGCCGTTGGGAGGGAGAAAGATGGGAAGAAGAATGGAAAGCTTGAGCTTGTCACTCGTCTCCCACGCGTTGTCAACACCCACTTATGTGCCTTTTAGGAAGAATCTCTTCCTCACTGCTCCTTCTCCCGAAGCCGTGTCTCTCTATATCTCTATTCTGCCATTCACAGCCATGCTCTCTGTCCCCATTGCAAGGGAACGTCACGACTTCTTTATTACGACTCCACGTCGCGTATGTTGCATCATCCCTCTCTCTCTCTCTCATTTCCCTTCTTTCCATTCTTTATCCCTTTTCTTTCCTCTTCTCTTGCCGTTTATTTTACTCGCCTCAGTATTGCCGTCAGATTCTCTCCCCTGATTCCCTGTTGTTCGATTGCTTGTTGTTGTTTAGATTCCTGCCGATTCTTTTCCGGGTTCCTTTTTCCTCTCCAAGCGAAGCTGTTTGTCGTAAGCTAAGGACCCCCTGAAGAAGTTGCTCGTTCTGAATGCTTTCATAAAAGGATAAAGGAATAGGTCGAAATTGTGTTTATCTGTGGAGCTACGAAAGTGATAGAGTGTCCAATTGATGTCAGTCGTTGTATTTGTTGTTGGAGGAATGAAATCGTAGGCACAAATCGTTCGGTAAAGGGTGATTCTTCGACATGGTGAGCATAGAAAACATTAAGATACTATATTCGGAATATTTATTCAACAAGTGATTTGTGGCTACGACATGACAATCAATATATTATAATGGGCTTATTTAAAAATGTTCACCCTTTTTTAGTATACTTAATCGATTAATTCGAAAATTTATGAATTACTGTAAATAGAATCTGAACGCATGCTTAATAAATCAATACTGTAATGTTTTGGGAAAAAAACCCCTTAAGTAAAAAATTATCTGTACTTATTAAATTTGGCTTGGGGAGTAGTAAATAGTTAAGTGAAGAAAAATTACAATGAAATATTTAAATTATATTTGAGTAATTAAGTAAGGTAATATCATTCTTAAGTACTTACATACGTTATGCAAACATTATTTAATCGTTTGATATCACTTCTGATCAAAGTACTAACACATTCTTAGCATCTCTTACAGTTTACAGTGATGAATTTTTAGTACTAAAATAATTTATTCTTTATCAAATTAAATTACTAAATCCATTGCGGAATTATAATTTGAATTTATATCCCTCATTTCGATAACGTCTCATCCGTGTCATCTTTACAAATTCATTCTCAATCTTCTTCCCCCGCACATTCTCGTCCTTTCCAAGCCGTCCGCCGAGTTCAAATTGGCTACGCTTTTGTCTTCGCCGCTCTCTGTCTGAATGCGCGCCTATGTGCTGTTCATCCATCCATTCCTTTCTTTCCCCCCGCATACCAACTGCGCCCGGGCAATACTTGATAAACATCCTTTCGAACCCACGACCTCCCTTTTGCGTGTTAGTGCATGCGTGTGGCATCGTTCGGCGCCGAAACCGGTGCTGGACGGCACGTAAACTTCACTCAGGAAGTTTCTCTTTAAATATTAGAAGAGCCGCAATGTTCATCCAAGCGCGCAGATGGTAGAATTATCCTGCTTGCGCCGTCGCGATTGCGAAAAAAAATCATACATCGTGAAGAGGTTTTTATTCACTTTCATTTCAAACCACGTCTCAAAATCACATATACTTATATTTTTAATGAATTGGTTCTCGATCTTCATCTGCCATTCTTGACAAATTTGCTACTGGTTTTGAGAAGAAGGTTATCCGGAACAAAATTCTACGGAGACCATAATCCCTTACAATTTACACGAAATCGAATAATGGTTATTAAGACACTGCAAACTAACTCAATACGAGGGTAAAGAAATCTATGAAACGTTCAGCACACATTGTTTCCTGAAATAACACGAATAATTTTATGATTGATTAGATTAGTTAAGCAATTTGAAAGAAGCTTATTCCTTTTCGGAAGACCAATAATCTTAAAGATTTCGTTCACTCTTTAGAAAAGGAATTCCTAAACATGAATAAAACAATCAATGTAAAAATTATTTTCTTTAGTAAAAGGATGAAAAAGGATTTATAATATGGTAAGGAGACAATATGGTATGACAATATGAAACAAACCAGTAGAACATTTATTGTGGAAAGTTTTGTTTTATCCAGCCTAGCATATTCATTTTAAGGATACAATAATATGAATAGGGCATAATTTACTCGGAAAAGTATGTACAATAATAATAATAATAATAATAATAAAACGTCTTTATTAGGTCTTTTAGTCTTTACAATATCACTTTATAACATTGAGAATTTAAAAAATATTAACGAGACTTAATATCGATTCGGCCCTATAATTTTATGTTTTTCTTCACATGATTTACTGGTGGTCGCGTACTTGTAATGATATAATAATATGACATTGAATACAATTCAGATTCGGATTTCGGAAATGAGATGTTTCTGAAAAACAGATGTGCCGTCGAGGTGAAGAAGTAGGAGAGTCTGGCTTTATTACGCTGAGGTAGGCTCTGAAAGGCGGTTTCACTTTTTATTTATTTATTTAATGGTTTAGCGCTGGAGTCAGACGACGTCTGGTGGCAGCGCAAAGGGAAACACAATACAATCTATATACGTTAATATTACAATATAAACAATACAATTGAGGCAACAATACACAATACAATGAACAGCAATACACAATACAATGAACTGCACAATTTATACCATAGTCAGTCAGCACATAACCTCAATTTATAGAACATACAACAATTAACAATTTTATATTTAACAATGAAATATTGATGGAATTTCAGTCATCAGGAGCTATTTGATAAGGACGCCACAATGTTAAAAAGTAAAGACAAATTTAGAGAAGATTTGACTTATTTTGACAAGGGTATTATTTTCTTAGAATTGTTCTGAAAATCATTGGTAATTATGAGGATAAATTCAATATAAGGATTCTCACATAAAAAATAACAATTACATAGCTTTTCAAGTACCAACGCGATCTCAGTCGTGCGCATTTTATTCTCAGAGCAACTGAAATGTGACTCCCATTCCTGTTTGTAGAGGATGATAAAAAGGTCGAACGATCGACCGAAGATGAAAGAATCGCTCACCGTTGCGGGAGGAGGTGGAAATGAATGTAAAGTAAAAAAGGTGTGGAAAGTGAAAGGAGAGACAAAAGGAAAGTGAATGCGCGAATGCATGGTGGCTTATTTTTTCGAATTCTTAAAGGTGACAAAATCTACGAAAGAAAGAATGAATCCAGCCTTTTCCCTTCTGTTGGCATTGTTGTTAGGTCTTACTTAGCGCTATGTAAGCAACTGATAGTTGGTTCACGGCTGTCCTTGCCACTGCATTGAGCCGAGAAGTGCTAAAAGTACGCTTATCAGATGAAGTTGAAATCCTAGAAACTTTTATATTCATGGGAAAGTTTTGAAGGCACCTCCTCCGTGATAGCATAATTCGAAGGTTTCCTGGCCCAACAACAGGATATTCGACAATTTCAAAGCATATTGTTTGGGTACATTATAAAGCACATACAAAATTCATCTTTAAATTACTGGTTGTCAACGGAGCTTCAAAAGTTTTCTTTATATCGTAAGCATCATTCTGCATTGAAATCCAAGCAAAGATTGCTGGTCGTAAGCGGAATTCGTAACATGAAAATGGCATCTAATTATTGGTGAGAGGGAAATCATATGCATGATTGGCTCGTGAGAATCACGAATTCATTTAATCACGAGTGGAAATATTTCGTTAGGCGAAACAGAAAAATAAAAGTAGATAAAGTATAAATGGAAACCGACCTTGAAGGAGGCATTATAAAGGGTATCGTGCCATCCGAGATGGAGATCAAAGTAAGCGATACCGAAGACTTAATGTGAGATTAAATGTATGGGAGATATTTGCAAGGAAGATATGAAAGGTAAAGGTGCCAAAGAGGAAACGTGATGCGATGGAGACTTCGAGAAAGATAATGGTAGTGATGAGTCACAGCTGAAGCGACTCCCATCTGATTCACGTTTCTCGCAACCCCGTGGATGGGTCCAATTGTCAAGACAACGGTCAGAGGATGACCGTATCCAGCGCCACCCAGGGTTAGTCATCTTCGGACAACCGAAGTGAGATTCAAATTTGAAGCCTTTATCTGCTAACAGGATATAGAAACTTTGTAGGGACCGGAAGGCAATATTCGAGCCCAATCCTCTTTGAAATTCTTAACCATTAAGTCACATCCTAAGTGTTTTATATATATTTACAATATTCGGGCGCGGTTAGACAAAAGTCTGGTGGCAGCTCAATGAAATAACATATTACACTTATTAAAAAATACACAATAGATATATTTAATACACAAATAAAATTTGAATAACAAATTTACACAATTCACATTTCTATATCTCAATAAAATTTACATCTTTTTCTAAACTCCTTTTTATTCTTACATAAGGGTATGAAGACGACCTTCAGACAAACTCTTCAGACAAACTTCCACTCTTTAATCCCTCTATTTATTAATTAATACACTGCTAAATCTGTTCTTTCCTTTTTCAGCTTTAACTTCTGCTTATGAACATAAATCGGTTCTCCTTTTCTGCTTCTCAATTCATCCCAAACCTTGCTACCGTTTCTTAGCTGAAAGAGGCCTACCAATAGATTTCCCTACCGCCTTTTTTCAAATTTTTCCCAACCAAGAATTTCTTACATTTTCTTTACAATATATTTTGTCTTATGTCTCCGTAATACATATCTAGCAGCTTTTCGTAGCGCTTTCTCCATCTTTTTAATATTATTGCGGATCCCATACATTTGTCGCACATTCTAGAAGTATGTTCATATATCTTTTAATATGGAATAACGTGAATATTTGCTCTTATTCTAGCATTATTTCATTTCTAACCTTAAAATCAACAGCGACTGCACAAATATTACAATTCATTTTTACTTAAGATGTATCTTAATAAAGTGAAAAATACGAAAATTTGTGAGAAATATCCTGTTTTGGATTACCATCGATAATCTATCAAAAAATTCTAAAATATAATTTTCCTCAACCATGAAAGGTTTGTTATTCTATCATACAAAAATGTGGTTTCTCGTTTTAAATCGGTCATCTTATAAGAAATGTTTACACAATCAAACCAAACCAAACAACGTGTGCGTAAAAAAAAAATTAGAGGATATTTTACCCATTTTAATCTTGATGTATGCATCATGCATTGCTTTTTCATATGTAATCGCCTAAAAAACTCGCAAATATAAGTATAGGAAACATTGAGAAATTGTTCATTAACAGCAAATATATCCAATTATTTTCAATCAGCTCCACGGACTGACTCGCAAAGAAAGTACCTACACAACTCCTAGCTGATTTGGCAGAAACTGGGTCCGGTTGCACACGTGAATCTAATTTCGGGAATTTTTGTAACACTTCGTATCATTTGAGTTTTCATGTTTACTTCAATAATCAGTACACAAAATCAACTTCGGCGGAGAAATAAATAAATGAAATAATAAGGCTCAAAAATGTCAGTGGAATCCCGCCGACTTTCAGCGGAAACGAACCTACATTGTCGGAAGGAACCAAATAGGAAAAGGGAACCCAGCGTACCATCCATTAATTCAACCAAACTCTTATGGCACTATAAATTAGTGTAGGAACTGAAGGAAGCTATAAGTGAAGGAAACCCAAGGAGACTAAGGACAGAGTGGGGTTTTTGCAGAACTTTACAGCCTTCCTGCAGTCAATTCGTACCTAACAAATTAGGCTCCTACCGGGAACAAACCTGGGACCGCTTCCAGAGACGTCGGACGGGCTAATTATTAATGATGATTAATATAAAATTTATTGTCCTAGGACTATGTCCTTAGGTACATACATGGCGCAATCAACAAAAAAGATTCTTTAATAGAATAAGGAAAGAAATTTTTGACAAAACAAAAAATATTATTATTATTATTATTA
>KZ308180.1:274750-293735 GCA_000376725.2 Ladona fulva | reverse complement strand
TGGTTTTCATTAAGCCACCCTGTTGTCTCCCAAAAGTGTTTTAGATAGTCCGCTATCATTCTTTCGAATACCTTACACACTACGCTAGTTGGGCTGATCGGTCTGAAATTCTTTAATGACTTTTTACTTCCTCCTTTATGAATAGGAACTACTATCGCGGATTTCCAATCTTCTGGTACCTGCCTGTTGTTTATGGCTACGTTGATTATTCGTTTTAAATATGGAATTATCTCCCGGCTTCCTAGCTTTAAGGCTTCGTTTCGTATTCCGTCTGGACCCTGTGATTTATTATTCTTTAATTTATCGATTCTTTTTAAAATGTCTTTAGAGCATATCCTGAAAGGTACGTATGAAGTCTGTTCGCATTCTAATAAGATAAGGTCATTTGTTTTATCCGGTGCTTTGTAAGTGCTTGCGAAATAATTTCTGAATTCATCTGCAATTTCACTGTTTCCAGTTACGATATTTCCACGAGATGCTTCTATCGCTTCTATTTCACGTTTTCGATATTAGTTCAATATTTGGACAATCAAAAGAAATACAGCTTACTAATTATTAAAGGATAGCATTTACGATTTATATAAGAATAGAATCATGTTTGAAAATAGTGTAAGTATATAGAAATAAACCAGGTAATATATGCAACCGATTTCATACAGAGTTACAATAATATTTTTATGAAGAAATCAAAACAATTTTAATTTAAATTGATAGAAATTGTTCGAGTAAATTACATTGTTACGAATTTCATCCCAAATATTTTTATTAGGCTAAGTGTAACAGAATGTTTGTCATGTACATCAATACCATGAGTATCGAGATCGCTGCGAATTGAGAGTTAAGGAAATTGTTGCATAAATAACGCTAGATTCTAACTTGACAGGAAAAATTTGTGCTTTCTTCCTCATAAAGAGACAGTCGTGCTCTCTTTGCCTCAAGATTTTTGTTAGTTAGCATGGACCATGTTCTCTTCAAGGTCTCCTCTTTAGGTTCAACGGAACCCTCTGGTCAGCCGAGAATTTCTCTACCGTTTTCTCATTATTTTATGGAATAACTGCGCTTATTTTGATGAGGGAACAACAGCGTTTCCCTTGTTCCGAGTCGGCGGAAAAAAATTGAGGCGAAATGTGCCGATCGGGGCAGACTACCTTGTTGAAGGACGCGCAGGCGTTGAACTCTTTTTCGTAATGTGTCGCAACGACTCTCCGCTCATTTTTTGCGGATGTCCCATTCATTTCGTCTTTGTCATGCTTAGATTCTGAAGGTGAGTCAACGTCAAGGGACGTTGCACGCAATGGATATCCTGAAAACAAAAAGCGGAGGATTCGCGAGCACTTCGAAGAGAAATTAATGCCCGTCGAGTATGCAGCCGAGGGAGTGATCCTTCGAGTAGATTCATAAAAGAGCGATTAATAAACCTATTAAATATTATCGGGCTTGCAAAAAGGTTGTATCCCCGGACTTGTCACTGCGGACGGGCCGTGTTTACGAAGAATGATTTATCTTGCAGTTAATTTTTATTGAAGAGTCTTGAGGGATATATAACTCCTTCCTGATTGGATAACGGGGAAGTCAATAATTCATCGCATGACTAAACCATCCGATTGAATATAAACGAGTATATGTAAATGTATTCCGTATCGGTTGGACATTTTGTAATACCTCCTTTAATGGCTTTCAGGGAGAGATTTTACTGCCTCGGTGTTAACATAATTTAATACCGTCGATTAACTTTATTAATTGCTCTTTTATGAGCGGCTGAGTGGTCTTTTGTCTTGCTATGAGTCCATTCAATACTTACATTCTCGAATAAAATTATGGTGATACGATTTTCAGGACAAAAGGCGCTACTTTGTTAGCCGATGTTTCAGGTATGATATGGATATCGTGTGGTCATAATTAAACTGTGCTTCGTGTCATTAAATGTGGGGTAATTATTAATTATTTCAGTTTATATACAGGAAAATAATCCGAGCCGATTACAATGGCGGAGTGGTTAGCATGCTATAGCAGCAATCCCGAGGTTCCGGGTACAAGTCTCGGATTTCTATGTTTAGGAAGTGATTGCAGGTGCATTTCGTATTTTCCTTATAAAAATTGGCGGCAGGAATGGAAAGCAGCCTTGAAAGTTGGAGCCAAAATCAAATTCGTCATCATCAAAATTCATCAGCTCACTCCATAGGTGATGGGAATAAGGCTGAAAACGAAAAATGAATACCGTGAACCCTAATATCATTGAATCAATAAATCGGCTATGCTAAAGTAAGAACTCAATCATAGTAAATTATATGATATTTATGCAAGATTACGTGTGGAAGTTGGAAGGCTCTTCTATTTACAACTAAACCCCTTAGAGCGGGATGACAATTTTGCACGCAGTATGACTCCATCTGGTTAAAATTGGACAATTTCAGTGATTTCGGTCATTCTGTCCTTGGACAGGTTTCAACGAAACTGTTGCCTCCACAGCATTCTATTTTGTGCATCTCTCTTCATCTCGACATATGTCCTTCTTTCTTTGGTGTTTGCCAGCATTCCATACTTCCTCCTTCCTCTTCCTCTTTTCCCTTCTATTATCACTTTCTGTATTCCTTTCTTCCTTAAAATGTGACCTATCCGATTTGCCTTCCTTTTTTTAATTTCTTTTAAAATATTTTTTTCTTCCCCAATCTTCCACAGTATCTCTTCATTTCTAATTTTATCTTTTCCAATCTTCGCCAGAGCCATGTTTCAAAGTTTTCTACATACTTTTCTTCTCTCTCCTTCAGAGTCCTCGTTTCGGCTCGATACAGAAAAATGCCCCATATGAAGCATTTCGCGAATCTTTTCCTAGTAGCAACATTGATTTTCTTTGCTGTTAGCAGTTTCTTAATTTTATGAAATGCCATTTTTCCTTGGGCAATTCTACTTTTAATTTCTGCTGTACAGTTACCATTTTCTTCTATTAAACTTCCTAAATACTTGAAGGAACTTACTTGTGTTAGCTTTCCTTCTGCTAACCATATATTCAAGGGTCCTTTCGACTTTGCTATTCTCATTACTTTTGTTTTCTTTCTATTTATTCTCATTCCATAATCTTCACTCTTATTCCATATTCTTTCCATCATATTCTGTAGTTTTTCATCATCATCTGCGTACTTGATGGATTTTATTCTCTCTCCTCCAACTTTTATCCCACCTGTCTTTCAGAGCTTCTGCCAGTAGTTTGTCTGCATACAAGTTGAACAAACATGGTGAAAGACAGCATCCCTGCCTGACTCCCCTTCCTGTGTTGGTTGAAACTAGCGATCTGTTAAGAGTGAGCACCGGTTAAATTCATCTTAACTATAAAGACCTTAATGGCTGAAACATATATACCATACCGTTTCCCAGTTGATATTCAATCTGCGCAATTCATTCAACGCGCAAAGTGAATCAAACACTACCCTTATTTCAACGGGACGAAGGAAATTACGGAGTAAAGCGAAAGACGAAACGGAATTCCAGTCTCATCACCATTTCTACCGTTTTTTCTGCTCTCGAATCACATGGTTTAACCTTCGACCAAACCTTGAAATCTGAACCAAAAATCCACAATCCCTCTCTGCCAATCCCTCAGTAGTCTGAAAAACCTACGGACAATGGCCGTCCAGCAAGAAATTCTCCAAGAGATACCCCCGCGTCGAATTGATCCAAAGTAAATGCCAGAGGATCAACGGAGTGTGGATATCCAGAGAGGCAGTATTGGGATGAGCGAAGAGAAGTAGACGAACGTGGCGAAAACTCCTTCAAGGATTCGATCCGGAGATCTCTCGGAAGCATAAACAACGCCTTACCGCTCTTCCAAAAGGTAAACGCCGAACCGTGAATCGGAGGAATTATCGATGGGATGAGTTTATTTGGCGATCGAACCGAACGTGGCAAAGGAGGAAGGAAAGGAGTAATGGAAAGAAAGAAAGAGAAGGGAGAAAGGATAAGGAACGGAAGGGAGAGAAAAGATAATGCTCTTTCGGTTCGTTACCCTAGCAAAAACGCCTAAGTAATGGCTCACGAGGCTCTCTTGGAATCGAAATCATTTTACAGGCTAAGGTAGCCATAATTCCCTTAACGTCCAATGCTGCGCATGTCGAAAAAGATTTTCGAGATTGCTGTACGAATTACCTCGAATAATAATACATTCAAAATACTGAGATTATTTAAATCATTGTTTATGATTAATCCATTTTAAAGTATTTTGCAAAAAGATGCGTTTGAATTATTTTTTTCTTTGCCTTATTATTCCAATCACTTGGGCTTGGATAATATGACGGAAGAACTTTGGAATTTGGCACAATTTTTATAAGCGGATTGTCCTGCTTCCTCAGTAGTCCTTCAGCTTCCACCAAAGGCGGACGCTTTAGAAAATAGTCTAAGGGGAATCCTTAGACTATTTTCTAAAGCGAATAATCAGCATTTATTCATAAGGAATCAATGTATTAGCTTCAATGAAAAAAATTTAAGGAGCCTACATATTTTATACCACTATCACGAATCGTAAGATTAACTTTACTTTTCGACATTTCTGTAGGCTATCAATACACTAATTTCTGCGGTATGTGATTTTACTTCTAGATTACACTTTAGTAATTGCATTTCATACTCAATTTTCGTTAATTATATAATTTAATTATGTTTAATACCTTTTTCAATTTTATATTCATGGGCACCTGAGTATATCCTGAGCTCATATACGATATAAGTATATTAAGAGAAACACTTTGCATTAGTCAATATCAGCTTCCAGAATTAGACTGAGTTGCTTTTCTTTCCTAGCTAACGCCTTCCTAAGGAAGATTAGCTAAAGTGCCCTAATTAAATCACTTGTTTGTCGTTAACTAGAACCCAGTTTTTATAGCTTAAGTGGTTAATTCTTCCACTTTAACTATATTACCTCTGAAATCATTTTCCGTGTTTTGCTAACCAACATTAACCGACGAAGAAATGAAGTTTTACTTTCCACATCTGGAATATCAATGGTGATACATGTTATTTGTTGGTATGCGTGCTGTGGTACTGTGTCGCACTGTGCGCATCTTGATAATCAGATTTCTCTACTCTAGACTCTACATGAGAAACATGTCAAAAACTCCATAATGTTAACAAACCTTTTCAGATTCTTAAAATTTCAAACAAATGTGGAGGATTTAAGTTTTCACGTTCGCCAACATTGTCCCAAAGCTCTGGAAATGTTTACATTAGTTCTCTGAAAAAGTTCAGCATCTCTATGGAAAGATTCCATATACTTGAATTAACCATATACTTGAATGATATCTATATTTAATGGCTTAACTTGTGTTTTAGCCGGAGTTGTTTCGCCTCTTTATAGC
This sequence comes from Ladona fulva, assembly GCA_000376725.2. Taxonomy (NCBI): domain Eukaryota; kingdom Metazoa; phylum Arthropoda; class Insecta; order Odonata; family Libellulidae; genus Ladona; species Ladona fulva. Next base: position 288,390 of record KZ308180.1, on the reverse strand, counting down.
TGAAGATTAAGTAGTAGTAGTATTTTTAAAAGTGCTTCGACAGCTGAGATCATTTCGCACGTGAGCCCCCACCGGGAATCGAACCAGGGACCGTTTTCACCAAAGTCGAACGCGTTGCCCACTTGGCTATCGGGAGCCCACAAAAACTGTGTTCTTGAATTTGAATCTTGAGGGAGGCCATCTACCTGTTGACTATTCTTGCATGTATCACAGACAAAATTCTGTGTTTCATTGTCAGGTAACTTATTTACAACCACTTATTAATTACAACAATAATAGGCTATCCCTAGTGCAGATTAAGTGCATCATCACTATGGCTATTCTGTTAATAACTCGCTGATTCAATGGTATGATCAACTATTTGATAATGCCTGCTAATGGAGAAAAGATTCTGGTATACAATAATTTCTGAAAGGCGTATCAGTTTAAAATTTTAGATAATTACTAAAAAATAATGCTAGCAAATTTGAAGCGGGAATCACTAGAATCGAGAAGAAAAACATTAGAATTAGTCAGAATGTACAAAAGATGGAACAACGAAGAGGACTGAGATACACTGCGTGCCAGATTTAAACTTCCTAGTTATGTTGAACGCGGCAATCAGTATAAGGAGCGCGATCAGAAAACAGATATAGCGAAATACTCATTCGTTAATAGGGGTATAGAGGAATGGAACGTTTTACATAGAGAAATTCTCATACCAATGTCAAAAGAATTAAGTGTTTAAAAATAAATTAAATCTAGATTTAAGTAGTTTTTATTGTGTGACCTCACGGCTATTGCCTCCTCTTATGCATTTATTTTTAATTTTTTTTATTTTTCTTTATTCATTTAACATATACCTCTGTGTGACTATATGGATAATCTACCATGTATTTTGTACCACTTCATAGTTTTTAGACATTTTACTGTTAAACAAAGATTTATTTTACTATGTTAATTTTAATGTGAAGTTATTTCCACGTTAATCATCATCATTACATAATTAATACTTACTCTTAATGCAAAATCAAATCATTTACGTTACTTCTAATGCCAGATTGTACTCAATTTTAAAATTTATATGTAATGCGTTGTCTACGGGAGGATTTGAAAGGGTTTCCTTCCCATCTATGCGCGAATGCCAGGTAATTACCATCAATATCAATTTTTATCTATACTCCCCTTCAGCGTTGCCACCTGGCCAGATGGCTAAATTGCAACGCAATTACAAATAAATAAATAAGGACTAAATACACAAAGCGAGATAGGAAGGTTACTTTGCTGGTAAGAAATTACGGAAGAGATATATAAAAGTGGCGGAGAGGTGGCGTTAGAGTGTCTGAAGAGATGCGAGAAGAGAGGAGGAGCCAAGAGACAAAGAAATATCGAGTGAAGTGGATGAAAAAGATAGTGAAGGCGCAGATGGAGCGGAGATAGGTAGAGTAAAAACATGAGAAGTCCTCTAGGGGAAAATGCTCGTGAAGTATGAGGGAGAGGAAGGATTTACTGGAAGACGAAGACACAAAGGGGAATGAATGATGAAAAGGAACGGACGAAAGAAAAAAGAATCTCCCGGGTTGAGCTGTTGGAAGGGGAATGTAAACCGACTCTTCTCTAGAGACGTTGCCTAGGGTGATGGAGAATGGGGAAGGAATTGTAAAAGGAAGTCCATGAATTATGGCAATACTTCACGGCTTCTCTTGCTCCTCACTTAGGAGATCGCTGGACTCGCAGCGCATAAAATCTTATCCTATTAAATTTCGCTAGATTAATGGCTATTTACCAAGGAATAAAATAGCTGTAAACGTAATACAAGTTTTTGTTAGCGTTTGTTAACGAGTTCAACGAGTTCCTTCTATATATACAAGGATGGAAATTATTTATAATTAAGGTCGAGAGTATTGCATTGGATCACGATACTGACGGTTAAAAATGTACTTCATACATTGCTTTAAAATTTACTTGAAATTCATTAGTTCAATCAAAATATTCCAATCGACTTTTACATAAATCTGACATGTTCAAGCTCGAGTTTCTGAAACGGTGCCATACTTAGAAAAAAAAACTTTGTAATTTCCTCAGAATATATTTCTCGTGTAAAGAAGAATGCGATTAGTTTCGTCTTACAATTGTTAGATGTAAGTGTAAGACATTCTAGACGCATTCTCTTTTACACGAAAAATATATTCTTCGGAGATTACAAAGTTGTTGTGTGGCTGTCTATCTAAGTATCCAAATATTACATTAAAATGTTTATTTTCAACTATTCGATGTCTATCAGTTTGATTGTCCGTGACGCGTTCTTTAAGGATTATAGGTCCCTTGAACAAAGTTTTGCGTCACAACCGATCCTGATCTTCAACATGGGAATGCAGATCTTTCACTCGATGATGAAAAAGGAATAAGCTCCTTATAGCGCACATATTCCTAGCTCAGTTTAAATAGTAACTCTTCAATACTCATTCCTTATAGGTGTGGGTAAATATGGACTGGGAGCATCAAAATTAAATTATAAGAAGTTTCTCTCTTTAATCCTGAGATATAGTCACTCCAAGTCAAGCAAACTTAACAAGAAATCGAGGACTGCTGAAATGTAAAATTAATTCATAAGAATTAATGTAAAGGTTGCATTAAAACCGGTTTTGCAAACTTCTGATTCTTTTTTCAAAGCAGAGGATAAAACTTTGGAGTAAATAATTATTTTTATGAAACATCAGATGAAACAGTGGAAAAAAGTAAAGTGCTCCATTACCTAAGGATCTCATGTTACTTTCAGTTGGATAGGAATCTGGTTGGTTATGATGCTCTGGCAAACCTCTGCTTTTATCATCCAATAAAAACCGCGCGCTGTATAAAATCTCCATTGTGAACGAGAAATTTCTCTCCTTTTTGGTTTTCAGTTAAATTATTCTGATTGTAATGAGGTAATAGTCACAAATTAACTTTTCAGGAAGGGATTTCCTACAATATTCAACGAATGCAGAATTCTGTTTATCAACAGGTGAAAAGTTCCAGGCGGGGAATCTGATTACCACAGTACTATATTCAGCGATACTTTGAGAAGAGAGTTTATAGTGAAGGGACAGTGAGAGTGAGGTGTTTCATTGGAGGGAGGGTTGAATCGAGTCAGAGCATGGGAATGCGGCGAGAGAGTGACCTTGATCCTCGCTTTCCTTCCGACGCTCTTTAACCCCTTTGATGCTCCCACCTTATCTGCCAAATTAAATTCTTCGTCCCCCACTCATCCTTGCCCTCACGACGATCATGAAACTTCAGTTTGTGATCCGCTCATTGCGTATTCTCCTCTTAGACGGGATTTGTCGCTTTCCGTCCTCAGAGCGGAAATCCTGGTGCCATCACTTCTATAAAAGAAACTTCGTCACAGGCAACCGTGAGCTGGCCGGAGGTGTCACAGGGCATGAACTCTCGTGACGCTTTTTTCCTTTCCCCGTATTCATAACATTTATATTACTGCTGTTGCGAGGAAATTCGATTCTTTAATGGAAGCCGGGATACTGAGGTACCTTCTTGATTTAGTGGTGACAGGCGTGTAAAAGATTCTGCTGAAAAGCTTCCTAATTTCCTACTTTGTACATGGTAATCGATATGTTACATCAGATTTCATTTATAACCAGTTACATCGGTTACATAATATTCTTATCGTCAGTAGGTAACCATAAGAGGAAAATTTCAATCTAATCCGAAACAACTATTGAGTAACATTTCTAGATCAAGGTACGTAAAACCAAATGAAAAGACATTACTTTTCCACGGAAACTTTTCGCGGAAAAGTACTAATTATTTCTAATTGGTGATGTCCTTCCGAGAAATCACGCCTTTCAAGGATTAAGGAAATGTTTGAAGAGGTAAAGAAATTTAAATGAGAAATTTATTGCTGAGAACTTCCGTCTCATGGTAATAGAAAGGAACTATTTTGTGATTTCATTAGTATTGGAAACTATGAAGTATGTCTGTTAATATGAAATGACAGTGTGGCATTATTGTTCAGAGATCTTCGAGAGCTAAGTTCATTTTGCACGTAGCCCCCGCCGGGAATCGAATCCGGGACCGCTTTCATTGAAGTTGAACGCGTTGCCCACTTGGCTATTCGGGAGCCCCCGGATAATAACATTCAGACGAAAACTGTTTTATTTTGTCAAAAGCTGAAATCTGTTGAAACTGGAATCCCTTTGAATATAATTTAGCACGGAAATGGTTTTCTTAAGTTGGTGTTATTCAAAATTGTTATCAAACCCACCTCTTGCTAAACTAAAATTTTGCTGATGTTACTTCCTTTGTCTAATATGGCAATTCCAAAGATTGCCTTCCAGTATTGCAAGGAAAGTGGAGGAGTTAGGGCACAATATACTTAGAATCTGCTATTATCTTTACTCAACCAAAACGCTAATCGGTTCAAAGTGATCATATTTCAATAAGAGCTGTAGGGCGTTATTTTGGATGGAAATATTTTAACAATAAAGCACTATTTTAAGTGTAATTAATCTTTTACTATTGCAATTTTCTTAAAAATCCCTTGTTCATTCTAATTTCCTAAAAATATGCCATTATGTTGATTAAAATTGTCATTTCCAGAAATTTGTTTCCTTAAAATTGCCATAATGAGAACCCAATCAAAAATTAGTTTATCACAAAGATATTTTGCGTAGTGGAATCTATAGTAAATTTCTCATTTTCAATAATATTTTTATTCATACTCCGGGATCTCCATAGAGTGAAAAATGAGTGTAAGACGCGTCATTTGCTTCGGTAAAAGAAGAAGCGAAGCGCGAGCGTGGAAAGGGCGCATTAGCGGCGACAGAGCGGTCTTAATCAGCATACGAAACGGGTCCCGTTTGGGTCACGGGCAGTGTTTTTTCGCCTCTGTTGTATATCATGAAGATCATCAATACACGAGCGCATCCTCATATTTATAACCGTGAGGACTCCATTAAGGTGAGACTCGTGACTCACTGGGAAGATCGTGAATATTTTTTCTTCCTTCTCCTTAAACGATCAATTTTGCATAACTGTAACTTTTTCCTCGAATTAAGTCATCGACTTCCGCGGGCATTCTCAGGAAGATGAGTCGTTGAGATAACGGATCGACGGCGTTCAGTAATTACGCAAAGTCCTTTTATTAAAGAGGGACTATTTAAGAAACTGCTCCTTCCATCGAACTGCTGTTGGTTTGGCATTATCTTTCGTCATAATCTTTGAGCATGTATTAATTGGTTCCCTCAAACTTACCATCGATCATATCATACGGATGGTCATCAATGAAGTAGATGAAGCAATTACACATCCGTTGATGGAAAATTTATCTTAAATCATACCTTAGTATCTTAAGTAAGCTGTAGCAGCTTCTACTCATTGCTAGAACTTTACCTTTATCTCGAAGTGATTAGAGAAGAATTTTAAGGTCCATCAGTAGTTTCTTACACCGGTCCCCTAAGTTTTAAAGTAATTAACAGCTTATTACGCATATTAATAAACTTGTCAAAAGAGGGTATCATAACTGCAAATATAATAATGTAGAAATATCTTCATAAAACTACCGATAAAATAAGAGTAATAAAAAGTAAATTAATATTTAAAAATAAAATTTGGACTACATACAAGACACGCTGAAATTTTGGAGTTAAACTCTCAGACAGTCTATCATAATATTTGCTTCGAATCGAATATTAGATATTGCATACGTGTGCTTATAGTATAACCTTACTTATGATTTTTTCTTAGCTGCTGAAATAATTTTATAGAAAGTTGAATAAGTTTTACGTCAAAACTTTAACTTCTTTCAAGAAATTTTCGTCTTAACTTACGAGTCTCAGAATTATAATAAAAGATGTCAATAAGCTGATCAAAGTTCCTCTCTGATAACCTCAATGCTAATGTAGGATGTGACGACATCTGTCATGATCATGATCGTCGTCAAATTATCATTATCGTCACTTTTATGACCCTTATGGTTACACGTTATCGTTACCTTAGAGACACAATTATCTTTCTACAATGGAAACCGTAGACGAAGCGCAAATAAACACGAATACATTTCAAAACTTTTTCAGGTTTAAATCCAAGGAGAGTCGAAATCCAATTGCCATCAGACCCTGTATGACGTCAAGAATATCGGTGGAATCATGTTGGAATTAGATCGATTTTGTTCTTAGCACATATTCTTGAGAACGCAAACAGTAGCGCGTATAAGAGATTACGTGGCAAGGAACTCTTTTGGCTAGAGAAGGAAAGGGAAGAATGGAGTAGATCGGTCACGGTAAGCGCGTGACCGCCGAAGCTTGAAGGACGAATCTTCGGATGACCGTTGACCATCTTTTTATTCGGCAGTTTTGTCGCCACCCCTGCGTGTCTAAAAGGATGCTTCGCAACTTGGGTACACTCGAATCGATTCCCATAGAGCGTAAACTTTTCTTTTCGATGGTGGGCCAATAGTTATTCATTTACGTAACTTTGATCGAAACAATTTGAATCATAATATATAATGTATTGGTATATTGAAAGTCCTAAACATCTCTAATAATGTCCTGAAAAAGTTTAAATAATTTGAAGTGATACTTTCTTTGGCTACTAAAATTCATCTGGGAGATAGTTACTTAAAACAAAAGGTCTATTCGGTGATGAAGATTAGCTTATCTTAAACGGAGAGTTTATAGACCTGGAAATGGAGTTTTGGATGAAATTTAGTAGTGATATTTCTAGAAAAGAATAATTCATTACCTCCCAAATAGGGTTTCATGAGCAGTAGTTTTCCCTGAAAATGGCCTTAAAGTATTACGATAACTTCACCATTGTAAATGCAGTCAATAATGATCCGCAGCCCAAACAGCCCAGCTGACATTTTGGGCGTACGTAGCCTGTCAAGCAAACTTCAGAGAAAAATTGAATATCCGACTGGGCTATTATGGATTCGGGCTCAGAAAATCCCAAAGTATGTACCTGTTTTTTTTATAAGAATGCATTGTGCCGATTTCCAGAAAATCTTTTGTTGAACTTCCAGGAAAGATATAGAAATCCCCCTAAGGTATCGTTAGAGGGCGTGATATAGTTATAGTAGAGTAACGTTAACAGCTCGGACGTCCCCAAAAAGGGTCCTTGGTTCTACACCAGACAGCTACGAATATCTCTCATATGAAATGCATTGCAGTTCCTTGTCATATTTCCATGCCTTATTCGAAAGGATACAGGCCTATAGATAGAATATGTGAATTAATGTTTTCTCAACAGTATGACATAAATGTGGAAATTGAATTCCAAAATTTTCCCAAACATTGAAGCGTTATAATACCTGCCCGGAGAGAACAAAACCTGAGTTCGAGCCCCAGTCATGTCGTTATTTTTCACTTCTGCTTATCTTTGACTTTTAAGGCCCACGCCTGTATGTGCTAAGCTTAAGACTCTCCTTTCCCCGGTGGTTAAGCTTTAACTTTAACTGTAGCTTGCTTATTCAGTAAAAAATTCCCCATGAAAATAATAATATTTATTAATTGTAATGATTTGGGGGGTATGATGAAATTATCCTCACATCATATTCACGAATTACCTTATTTTAATCAATTTTATTTAATATTTGTGTAGAGTTCCTCTTAACTTGGTTGCTCCCTCCTAATTTTCGTATTAAATATAAGCAGTAATAAAATATTTATCTTCGATATCCATTATATGCTAAATCAGCATCCAGTTTTTAGTTTTGTTTTATAGATTCGTATGTACTCAGAAACTTACTTTCACTCTTTGTGAAATTGATCCAATATTTTTCATAAAATAAAACGTGCATAAAATTAAACGACGCCAGCAGTTAAAAAAACTCCCTCACAGCGTGCATCGGTCATGAAATTCGATGGCAAACCACCTCATCAATTTACTTTCGATAATTTAAACTCTTGGTCAATGGAGCTTTTAAGTCCAAGAGTATTATTCGTTTGCAAGTAAGTAATACTTTTAAAAGGCACGTAAATAACATATTATGGCTGGAATTTTCAGCAATTAACATTAACAGTTAATGAAATTCATTTCGGTTTTTAACGACAGGATTGACAAATTCCTGTTTGATCCGTTTTTTTTTTCAAGATCAGAGTTATGTTACATTCCTTTCTAAGATTAATTTGAAAAAAAAACGATTACGATTGATTTTTACTTTTTCCCCCCAATTTTGAGATTAGAAATGTTCTTATTAGAAAGTAGATGATTAAAAGTGGTAGGAAGATTGGATTTATTTCTGTTTACGACTGAATAATAGATAACGTAAAACGAAATGCTACTTGAATTGAATGATAAGGAAATCATATGAAAACGATCGAACTTTTTAATTGGCTCCATTTATATGTGAAGTAATATTAAAAGTAATAGTAAAGACGAAAACAAGCGCTCTTAAAAATTAAAGTGCTCAAACTAAAAGAGTTAATATTAACAATGAAACTAAAAAGAAGTAACCAATTTATGGCAGAATCTTTAATAATATTAAGAAAATCTTTCATGGCGTTCGACGAGGAAATGCCCTATAAATTGAATATATTTAATCTCATTTGTCAATAAACTCATTAAAAAATCGTGCAGTGCATTAAATACATTTGTCATAGAATATATTTGTAGTAAAATAACATTCGTTACATTTATCCGTAGAAATATAGTGTGTTTTACTGGTATCCGCACTTCGTAGGTGAAATAAATTTCAATTCAAGGACGCTGATTATTAATCGAATGATCGTTGATACATCCTTCAAACTGGTCTGGTCAATAAAGTATTCTTATTCTGCTGCCAATTCTTCCCGCTTTTCCTTTCTAAATTTATAAAACATTGTGCCCTTACTGCCGTAGTATCCCCTTTAAGAAATTGGAAGCAGACGTTTATTCCAAAAATCTCCGCGGCTAGTTGTTGTCTTCCGGCGAACGCTGTCCACCTCTTATCTGAAGCAATTTGTTCGTGAAGGATACTTTATGGTCCCTCGAGCTAGGAGCGAGCCTAGGGAATTAATCTTAATATACATCAAGAAGCGTTTAATTCCACTCCAAATGCAGCCGATAAATTAGGCGGCATCGAACGATTACACGGCGAGACCGTGAACATTCCTAGAGACGGGTTCAGTGAAGCGAGGAAGTCGGCCGATGAGAAAGCGGAGCTGCTCTCTTAGACGAGGGAGCGTAATTTTTCCTAGCATAATCAATTTTCAATTAGTCGCCTCCCTCGCCCCCTTGAGGTAGGTTTAAAAGTTATTGGGGAAATTCATCACAGTAAGGTCGCTGCAGTGGTGTAACTAGGAACACGCGCGATTTGAGTAACCCGAAGCGGTTCATATTAGATTGGAGATGGGCGTTTTTTTGATACCATTAGGTAAGAGAGGGCGGATTTTGAGATGAGGAAGGTATGGAGAGTTCGTGAGGAGAAGAGTTAAGGTCCTGAGGTAGTAAAGGGCGTGGTATTCTCTACCGCATTCTGCCATAGACGGGTCAATGAGCGGCCGAGATGAAAGGGGTTTTCGGGCTGTGAATATATTTCGTATTCTCGGGAAGGGACTTCGGTTTTCTTTGAGAGGAATGAAAAGAGTTGCAACTAAGTTTTCTGAGCAGAATTGCAACCGTTATACTTAGAGGTTTTCCGGAAATTGCGTGTTAGAATGAGAAGAGCCTCAAGCCAGAGTATTTAAATGAAATGGAATTTATTCCGTTGGGTGTGTTAACATACTGCGCAAAAATCAACACAGCACGTTGTTCAAGCGTGTTAAAATTATTCTCTCGAGGTCATTTAGGACGTATGTCTTACGAATTGAATTCCTCATCACAGTATGTTTGGCAGTAGTGGTTGTAACAGCTGCAACTAACAATTCCGTTGTGCATCAAATAAAGTAGTAATAATTAACGTTTTAGAATTACCGATTCTTTAAAACATCAATGGGCTTAAATTAGCGTTTACTCCTGAATAATTTCAATCCTGATGTTTAATTTTAATCTTCATCGTAGGTTTTTGAGTAGTACTGGAAGTCTAAAAATATTCATTTAATATTTCAATACCTGGTTACAAACATGGAGAATGCCAAGGAGGGGTTTTAAGTTGACTCTTTAAAGATAAGAAAATGAAAATCGACATGAATTACAAGAAGATAACCCTACCTTTACGATCTGCTCAAACTATCTGATACTATCAGCTAAAAGATTTGGAAAAGTTTTTCTGCTAATTTAAATTTTCATGCGAAATATTGAACCAGAAGTTCATGAACCAGAGACATTAAAATTCAGTATTGAAATATTTAAATTTGGATATCTTACGATTTAAGAAGTACAGACCAGACTTTCTTTGAGATTTTCTCAATTTTCTACCTAGTATTGAAATATTCATATTAGATGTTTTTATTTGCGTATAATGATAATTCCTGTATATTTCGATTACTTACTTTCTCTTATTATACGAGAGAGCATTTTCGCGTAAAGGTCAACAGAATCTCATAGGATTATAATGTCCTCATTCTTTATAAAAGACCCATTGATCTGCAAAATTTCTTCATTAAATACCAAATACTCCACAAAAGCCTTTTAACTACCCTTTATCGCTTATTTATGTAATGATTTGGGGGGTATGATGAAATTATCCTCACATCATATTCACGAATTACCTTATTTTAATCAATTTTATTTAATATTTGTGTAGAGTTCCTCTTAACTTGGTTGCTCCCTCCTAATTTTCGTATTAAATATAAGCAGTAATAAAATATTTATCTTCGATATCCATTATATGCTAAATCAGCATCCAGTTTTTAGTTTTGTTTTATAGATTCGTATGTACTCAGAAACTTACTTTCACTCTTTGTGAAATTGATCCAATATTTTTCATAAAATAAAACGTGCATAAAATTAAACGACGCCAGCAGTTAAAAAAACTCCCTCACAGCGTGCATCGGTCATGAAATTCGATGGCAAACCACCTCATCAATTTACTTTCGATAATTTAAACTCTTGGTCAATGGAGCTTTTAAGTCCAAGAGTATTATTCGTTTGCAAGTAAGTAATACTTTTAAAAGGCACGTAAATAACATATTATGGCTGGAATTTTCAGCAATTAACATTAACAGTTAATGAAATTCATTTCGGTTTTTAACGACAGGATTGACAAATTCCTGTTTGATCCGTTTTTTTTTTCAAGATCAGAGTTATGTTACANTTTTCACTAGAGATCATTGATTAATAAGAAGCCTTTCACATCTAGCACTTACCAATAGCTGGCGCATCCGGAAATCAACCACCTTTTGAATAAGTAAACGGGAAATGAAAGATATTCGTCTCAGATAAAAGGAAAAAAAAAAACTTTTCACGAAGTTGCTAAATGACCCACTTAAAAACCCATGAACGAGAGCCATACTTTTCGGTGATGTAAATTCACTTTACTCTTCGCTTTCACTTCATTTGTTTACACTCAACTCCTCTAAAATCCCCTTTTGAAGTCCATTCCGCCGCACGAAATCGACTTAAAAAGGAGCTTTTAAGAAGGAGATACGTGCTTCTTTGGGCGTGCGAGGTTGCAAAGAATATTTAATAGTCAATGTACGAAACTAGAGATTTTGAATACTTGTGAATTGTATTCTCTGGAATCCCGAGTACTTTAAAAATAAGATCCGTAAAGGCGGTAAAATCAGAAGAATCGCATTCAATGTTTTACATTTAGTCCGAAACCCGTAAATGTATGATTTTAATGATTTCCATGAGTGGAATATCATATGATTCCAAATATCATATGATTCCAAATATCATATGATTCCAAATATCATATGATTCCAAATATCATATGATTCCAAAGTATCTCAACATAATCCGTGAAGAATCCGCTGTTAATTCGCGAGTTAACAGTCATCCCTCGCAAACTACAAAATGTCCTTTTCTTCGAAATGTTCAGGTGTTTAAAATGTATTGGTGAGGTGATATTTTTGATGGTCATCGTATACTGAAACTCGCTAGTGCGTAGAGGCAAGCGAAACAATGACCGAGGGAAATTTCCAAATTTCGAAACTATAAATTGACAGAAAACAAAATTCATGGAGACGATAAGAAATTTTTCCGTGATACATAAAAATATTTTACTGCAATTCGGAAGAATATGACTAATTTTTAATTCTAAAGTTAGAGTGCGTATCAGCATATATGGAAATATAATTAAAAGAAAACTTTAGAAAAATTTAGAACATTTAGCCGTTTAGAAAAATAACGAAAATGCAATTCTCCACTAATGGTTGAATGGCATTAGGTGTGAGAACAGGTAAATAAACAACTCTTTTAGGGTAGGTAAAAATTATAAAAATGTCATTTTTTACCATTAGAAGAAAGGATAGATTCCGAGTACTTATTCAGGAAAATAGATTCCCTAAGCAATCAGAGCGGAAATTTTATGGTCATCACCCGACCGTTCTTCCATATTCTGGAAAAATCTCACTCTCTTTAGAAGTTCTGCGAAACTATCAGAGGAAGGTAATTAGGAAGGATGCGCGTGCTTTGTTTGTGGCCAATTGCACGTCCCATTCAAGGGAGACTCCGTCATCTGTCACGGAACGAAGGAAAAAGCCGCCGAAGAAAAAACATGGCAGGAAGCAATTAGATCTAATCTTCATTAAATTGTGATTTAAACACAAACATCAACCGCGTAACTTTTGACGCGGACAAATCTAGCGTCCATATCATTTTCATCCATTTTTCCCAAAGACAATAGGAAACAGGGCAAAAAATCATTCCGAATTCGAGAGCTGATTCCTGGAAAGACCCTCAGTTGCCTCTAACAAGAACAAAATAACGGCAAAGTGTCTGAAAAACAGTGGTGAAAAGCAAGAAGAGGCGGCAAAAACGATGCAAGAGTGGATTCAAATTGCCGAAAAATTGCACAATTCGAGGAGGTTTGTAAAAAAAAAATAATTTTTATGTTCACGAGTGAAAGGAAAGAACCGAAGGTTATTTTTTGTAAATAGGATAAGGAGCGCGAGGTGAATCCTTTTCATTGAAAATCACTGCAAAAGTACTATTTTGTGGACGAGAGATTCAGTTGTGGAAATGATTTCCGAAAGATATAAATTTCCCCAAAAGATCCACCCTTAACATTAGTTCATGAGGCTTAAGAAGGCGTAAGGCGTAAGTTGGAGAAAACTTAAAATTATTAAGGATGCTAAAGATTGGAAGTCGAACGATTGTATGATATATAATGTTTAGATAGTTAAATTGCCAAACGGATGTCTAAACTGAATCCTCCATCAAAAAGTAGTTCATTAGTTACTCCAATATTCTACCTGTTATTTCCGAATAACGGCTTTTGAGGGCATGCTTCTAAAAACTGAGAGCTATTCAAAGAAATGCCTTTACTACCCTCTAAATTGCTGAAATATTTTCTACTCTGTATACATTTAGTGGGCACCCGGAATTTTGGTCCGCGGAGATTTGGTCCGCTACGTTTTGGTCCGCTACGATTTGGTCCCACGACAATTTGGTCCCGCTACGATTTGGTCCGCGACGATTTGGTCCGCGGCGGCTGGGTGCTACGATGATTTAGTAACGACACGCGATAAATTTTTTGTTGGGCAAGGCTGAGATTTCTCATAATTAATTGTTATTGTTGTTTCTGGATAGAATTCAATAGTTTTGTTAGTATTTAACCTTTTGTTAAACAATAATTAGAA
>KZ308180.1:201207-274090 GCA_000376725.2 Ladona fulva | reverse complement strand
TTATGAGAAATCTCAGCCTTGCCCAACAAAAAATTTATCGCGTGTCGTTACTAAATCATCGTAGCACCCAGCCGCCGCGGACCAAATCGTCGCGGACCAAATCGTAGCGGGACCAAATTGTCGTGGGACCAAATCGTAGCGGACCAAAACGTAGCGGACCAAATCTCCGCGGACCAAAGTTCCGGCTGCGCATTTAGTGATCAATAAGTAACCCCAAATTAAAATCAAAAATAGACCAATCATTATTGGTCTATTTTTGATTCTAATTTAAGCTGCTTGTGGTGGTTTTTTCTTGCGGAGCATTAGAGAAATTAATAGCAGTTAGAATTATAATGGGATATCGGTGTTTATACACCCCCTGCCACATGCCGCTGGCGGTTTTCAGGGTCAGTGTTTTAATGTAGATATAAACATTTATAAATGTTATGCGATCCTAAACGAATAGTTAATCAAGTTAAGCGTTAATTTGAATCTAGATGTACCTTCAAGTATTTTCAGCGGACAATAAGCAGAACGAAAATTAGCCCTCATCCAAGAAACAGTATTAAATATTGAAGAGGTATGCATGAGGCTGAATTTCTATGACTGTATAATCTCTTGATATTAAAAAAATTTAATTTCCGGTGCCCTAACAAACATCCATTGATTGGTCAATTACTGGAGAGGCGTAAATATTAACAATAGACGAGAACGCACGGTCATTCCTTAATCAGAAAAAGCCGATTAGCCGGGACTCGAATTCGGAACCTTGAGACAGGAACTCTAGCATGTTAACCACTCCACCACCGCGGCATATTTCTGTAAGATATATAGTGTCATTTAGGATATGGTCACTTAGGATATGGTAATATAACCTTCATTTAATTACCATTTCAAATCTGAAATTAACCCACGCTTATCAGGAATTCAGTTTTGAAGTTAGCGATTCTCCTTAACAAAACATCATAAATTGAAAATTTGTATGAAATTCGTGTCCGAACTTGAATATTCAATTGGAAATTTCTAAGGAATCTTACTCTCGGTTTTGGTGCTCCGCTAAGTCCAGCCTAAGCCCAGCCTAAGCCCAATGATGATAAAAGTTACGATCTGCAGAACCTTTGTGACGATCCATTGTTTCTTTAATACAATAATTCCCGATTTCTATTACAATCATTTAGACGTAATTTCGCTAAATTTCTAAGCAGAAACCGAATGTATTCCTGTGTTTTCAAAGCATTCCGTCAGGAAATGAAACCTGTTCCATCACCCACATGTTACAGTTTCACGGATTTGCTACAGTGCTCGAATTCCTGCATAATTGTCAAGGTTTTTTTGTTCTTGAACGCGTTTTTAAGGCGTAGATCAACACGGATTTCCATCTCTCTCAGCTTCAAAGCAGAAAAAAATCCAACTTCCTTCTGAGTATTCAGCAAAAATGCGGACGTTAATTACAGTCATCTCCCCATGGAGCAGATGGATTGATAAATGGCCTTATCCAGTTCACCAGTTCAACGAAATGTCATGGAAAAAAAGACTGGCAGCTCGCGATGGGAGAGAATTTGAGAAATCCGATGGAAAGTAGGTATTCAAATGCGCTAAGGGGTTATGCACAGCAAAAAGAGTAGACATGATAAAAAACGGGGTTTAGTCGAAGAAAGGAATTCTGTTTCTCTTTACTTGGAATGGCAAAGTATTCCCTCAGAGTTAGAATCTCCATAGTTTCCTCAGGAAAATAAACTTAAAAGGGTAAAATCTATGACGATATTTGAATTACCGCATACTGGCTTGTTTCCCAAACTTGGCCATCGCACAGTAGCCTAGAATCGAACAATACTAGCAATAGGCCTTAAATGGTTTTATGGAGCGCTGATCTGGAATCTTTGTAGAAATTTAAAAAATTATTTTTTGCTTTGAAAAAATACAGGATGTCAAAATTGACAATTTTTTATCTGAAGGGTTGATTACCGATATTTCGGGGAAACGTTCAAATTCGATGTGATATGAAAGTTGTTAAATTTAACTATCTGAAATAGGACCTTGCGATATTTTAATATGAGTTTTTACCTTTAGATTCCTCAAAGCTTTTGTACTCGTGGCTTATACCCTAAATTATTCATATAAGAATGCCAAAAAGGCAGCGCAAGTGAAATTAATATGTCCGTAGCGCTGAATTCCGGAAGTCCACAGTACCTCGGAGGGAAAAGTATTGAAGATCATAAATAGAGTAGAAGGTACCACTGGTGGTTGAGTTGGTAACAGTTTGGAAGAATTCCAAAAACCATCAACGCAAAGATTCTGTCCTAGGCGCGTTTCGCTATCAATGGTATCTTCCTCAGGGACCAGAGCTGAATGAAAAGGATCAGCCAACAAGTTTTGGAGCAGGAAGAAACAATTGATCATCAAAATCTAACCTGCATTAATTCTTATTAATGTAATAAATTAAGTGTTGTTAGTAAGTAAACTTTAGTAAGACTCATTACAGATTGTCATATTTCGATGCGCAATTGTTTCTTCCCGCTTCTGAACTTATTGGCTGTTCCCTTTCATTCTGCTCTGGTCCCTGAGGAAGACATCTTTGATAGCGAAATGCTCATAGGACAGAATCTTAGCGTTGATGGATTTTGGAGTCCTCCTGCACTGCAAGAATAAACTATTGAAATGTTTCATTAGTAATGTTGTATTGTGGTGAGGAAAGGCAAAATGAATTCGAAACACAGGAGGATGTGCAGTCCCTGGAAGGTCATATCTGCTACTGCAGGTTGTTACTTGCTGTAAGTGTGATTAAATACTTATTACCGACAGACGCAAACGCTCTAAGCATTATTAAGATACAAAATTAAGACCCTATGTATTCAGTAGAGTAACTATAGAGGCTGTAGTTCCATCATCAGATGAATGTTAAAAGATAGAAGCGTTCTTTTAAGGTGGGACATTTCCCCTTGGAAAAACTTAGGAAATTCCAACTGTGGCAAAAAACTCCAACTGTTAGTATTTTCTTTCTAAGGATTCATTCGGGGATCGTTAAGCTGGGGTTATCGATTGTTGAAGATGAACTCTCTGATACTTAGTCCTTCCCATTCCTACCGAAGTCGTGATTTTCTAAGTTTTTTTTTCGATGGAAATGCTGTGAAGAAGGTGTGAATGATGGGTGAAGAAGTGAGTGAAGCAAAATACTAGCGTAAGAGGTTAAGATAGGTGCCTTTATGGAAGAAGAATCTGCCTTTTTCCCGAAATGATTCGAGTCTCGGGGAATTGCTTCCGAGGCAGAATTGGGTGTACATTCTCTGACAGAGACTTACTGTGTATAAGGCCGAGATACGGCGAAGGGAAAGCCAATTGCCGCACCATTGCCTCCGTACTCGAAAAGAGTCGCCAATCGCATGGAAGAGAGTTTATTTCGCCTCACTTCCTTTTGAAACCGAAGTTCATGATACAACCAAACTTTGTACACTAACAAGTATATGCGAATTCTTGTTTTTAAATCGCGCTGTTGAAGAATAAAATTATTTGCCTGTAGTATTTGAGACCTTCCTTAAAAATCACAAGTAGTTTGTAAATAGAATATGTAGAATCTGCATGGACCAGTTAACAGTTGAAGCGCAGCTGAAGTAAGGAATCGCTTGGTAGGGCGAGGTACTGCGGGGACTTGTCGCCAGGATTGCTGCGGTAGCCGTGAAGGCCTCTGAGGAACCCTGAAAAAACCTTTATGATAATAAGGGATGTAAAGTAAAGAAAAATATTTTTTCTATAAGCTTATATTGACATTTTAAGTGAAAATTTACTATTTCTAGGGAAAATATCTTAAATGAATCAGAGTATTTTTAAGCTAGAAGACAGCTGTATTGTAATGTTGTATTGCTGTAGCTAGCAGATATTTCTATGGTAATTATTTATTTTTGTTACATGAAAATGTTTGTAATGTAATAGTGTACTGTGTAGTTAGATGATATATGTCCTACAGTAAGCAAAAACATTGTATTATTTTAATTAGCATATATATTATACTGTATGATTGTGTTACATGTTATTACGTAGTTACGGATGTGCGTCTTGTATAGTATGCAATATTCACTCAATTCTAGAAGTATTTCATAGTGCTACATCATAACAACTAATTTTTTGTTTAAGTGACATGACATTATTTCAGTCGGATTGTTCTTAATGTGAAAATAACCACCATGCAGATGCGTAACTGATTACTCCTGTGATTTAACATCTGGCGGAAAATATAATCAACGATTGACAAGTTGAAAATCGGTAGAGAAAAACATTTTATTAGCTTACTATGACTCTGAAATGGAAAAATTTTCTTATGACTTACAAAAATGTATCTAAGAGAAATCATAAATTAACGGAGGAATAGAGAATATGCTGATGACTTCAATGTGTAGTTGTTTGTAGAAATTACATATTAAATTCTTTTCAACGTCATTTTATTAATTTCTTAGGATAGACAGAGTCGAAGTTTTAGTAATAATAGGCCTTAATAATCATACGATTTTGAAGTCACAGCAAAAGATTATTCACCTTAGAAAAGACAAAATGTCCTTTCTTTATCCCGTTAAACGGTGAGGGTCTTTGCCGGCGCCTAGTGTCCCTTAGGGTAAATCCGTATGGTATGGTAAATACCCTGCGGGCAACCCATGGAGTTTCATCATGTTCCCTCTCTGAATATAATGAGCCCAGTCGTCGGGTCACTGTCCACCACTGCGAGTATGCAAGAGAGATGAGATTAAAAAGAAGAGTTCTCATTGCGCAACAAGTAGCTCGGGATGGAATTTCTCTTGGTATTCCTCCACGTTTTTACTGAATAACCTGCTTTCTTGTTTTAACATTCCCTATGTTTCCTCATGTCTGAAGTTGAGTTGTTGTCTCCCCTGTGCACTTTCTTTGGTTTAAATTAAGCAAAGTAAAACACCACAACCATAAAAAATCGCCCAATACGACCCAATATGTATTTCGCCCTCAAAGGGAGCTTCATCAGGGAGAGAAGAGTGAAATTCTTTACCCCCTGAGTTTTCACTCAGCTCTCTTTGAGGGCAAAATACGTCTTGGGACGAATCAGAAATGTTTTACTTCGCTTAATGTTTCTGCAATCAGTGGTCAGTTTCATCTTTAGTTTAGATGTTATTATTTATGTAACATTTGAATAAATCGGAATGGATTTTTCAGGATACAATGAATATTTAAGTTATGAATTGCTAAACAGGCACGAAGTTTGTATTCAATGCATATCGGAACACTTAAAATCGTCAAAATTGCTTACGAATTGGAATTTCCCTTGGGCCCAAAAATACGGTGAATATCTCATTGCCTTTACTCGAGGAAATTCATGACTTGAAAAAGAACAGGAAATGAAAATTCAACGAAAAATTCGTGAAGGGAAGGTATTCGTTGTAGTCAATATTTAATCGGAATAATTCCCACGCTTATTAGAGAAGAAAGAGTGAAAATGCTCCCTTTTTACGTTTTTATAGTGTTGTAGGCATCAGAACGAAGGTAAGGGCTCTTTGTATACAAAATGTACAGGAAGAGTTATGAAGTGATTTTGAAGCTCGTGAATCAAACCATCAAACCATTAATCCTTGCGTTAGGCTTTTAGCGTTGTTTTCTTCCATTTTTCATTGAACCCCTCAAAAAACTTCTCGCATCCTCCATTATCACGTCAGCTGCAGTTTCCTCCCTAACGCCATGACACTTTGATTTGACGTAAGGCTTTCAAACGTACACTTCGATCATTCCGGGCGCCCCGAAGGCAAAAGATTTAACGCCACTTCGGAAGAGAGAGAGAGAGAAAAACTGGCATCTGTAAACACGGCGATGATCGTGTAAAGTTTGAGGGCGAAACGGGAGAAGGATGGCGAGAAGAGGAGGCGAAGTGAGTAAAAGTGATAAAGGGAGACGAATAGCGCGAGAAAGACGCAAAAACGGCGCATGATTTTTGCATCGTCTTCATGGCTCGAGGCGTATTAAAGAGATATTGATGTTGCTCTATTAAATGCATTGGTCTCAAGCGACTGTGACCAAACGATTACGTGGACTACAGAGCTGACGTCCATGAAGATTTTTGTCGAGATGAGCGAAACATGCGACTTTCTAAGGAAGTGGGTAATTCCTCTTTTTGCGTTTTTATTAAACATTTTGCGGGTGCCGTTAGTGGAGAAGACACAGAAGCTAAAAAGATGCCTCAGAACAAATTCCCAAGGAAGCATTTCCAGACATATATCAGATTGCTTTTAATTACACCCTTTCTCACGGTTTTTGCTTCTAACGTTGAATTGTTGGCATCTATATCCCACCGTAGAGGATTTGTCAGTGAAGAGAGATGACTGCTTAGCAAGCGTACATTATAGGTTAAAGCCAGCGTCTTCATTAATTGCCATGCAATGAGAAGGACTCTCTTTGACTGATCTATTAATCGCTGAATTTAATCGTATTTTTTACTTTTATTGTCTTTCGTAGGTGCGTTGAATTTGTATTAAATTTGTTCCTTCACATTGAAATTCTCCGTCTTAATGATCTTCTTACCTTATCTTAACAATCTTCGACAACTTTTCTCTCATTGAAAACAGACATGTCCTGTAAATATTTAAATAACGCCTGTTTTTAAGAGAGGGTAATTTTTCTTATATTCTTTTTTTCTTGTCGAATTTGATTTGAGAAAATGAAAATTGCCATAAAAAATCATCGTATTTATATTTCATCATTAATGAATATGATAATAGTTTATAAAATGATTTTCAAATAGTCTCACAGTACTTATATGATCTCCTCCATGGTGAAGAATGCATTTACCGAACCTTAAGGATGTTTGATATTTTAATCTAAATGTCGTTCTTTTCCCAATGATTTGATCGGCGATGTTTAAATTGTTAATAGCCTTATTTAAAGATGAAGACACCAATCCATGATTAAGTATTAATTAAATTTCAATTTAATTGCCGAAATAACAATTTGCAATAACAAATGATGTGATGGCATATCATTATAAATAAATTTTTCTTGATGCCAAATTCGGATGTTTCTGCTTTTGGGATTCCAACCAGCTGACTGGTTGTTTATCAATCCATATGCATTAGATTATAAGATGAATATACAAGACGACACATTTGTAACTTAGTAAATTAATTAATAATAATAATCGGCTTTGAAAAACTGTCGGACATTACCCACTCATAATTACGGATGTATTTTACATATTGATATACAGTAATTACCCGACTTACGCAAACTCTGAGTTACGTGGTTCTTGATTTTCCACTCCCGTATCGTCTCTCACTCATGGCAATTGCATAATTAACAGAAGCTTTCGATTGAATTGAAAATGGCTTTTAAATTTTAGAAGACATAGACTCCATAAACGAAGAACACTTTATAGCAACAAAAGCAAGGAATTGTCGAGGAATCAAATGTTATTACTTCAGTACATTCTGCGTGAAAAAAGAAGACAGTGGCGTCGGATGAGTTTTTTTTGGATAACGGCCAAGGAAAAGGGTAGAGAAATTTTGTAAGGTTAGGAGTGCACCTTGGAAAATCCCAAGGATATACGGACATCTAAAAGTCTGACAGGACTCGAACCTGGAATCATCCGGACAGATGCTTTAACCAATTAAGGTATCGAACCAGGGCATATTCTCAAGCAGTTACCTCGGCGAGTGCAAAGTTACCTCTGCGAAGTTACCTCGACCATTTTTCTTGGGTGTTATCCTTAACGAGGGTTTTCCTTTCCACCACTTAGTATGGCCGGCTCCTCAACGAGGATGTTGGCCATGTACGATACCGCACACTCGGACGATACCACTTTACGAGTCCACTTGCCGTCACACTTTTCTGTCATGTCCGTTTTTCCTTGGAAGTTTTTTAGATTTTATAAGCCATCGACATCGAAATTTCTTCGTTTGACTCATGTTTTTGTACGAAGAACTGCAATTCGTATTACATATTTTTCTTTTGGTGTTTTTATCCTTGGTCCAAATGAAATCATGTTTTAAGTGTCCAAATTCAATGTTTTAAATACAAATTTGTACCCCGACTCAGGCAAATTTGACATACGCGATTTTTCGTTGGTCCCATATATCGCGTGACTTTGGTGTATTACCATATGTTCTCCTTTTGCAGTTCTGGAATATTCTTAAAAGTATTTCCTCTGCTTATGGTTAGAAATTATTCTTTATTATCAATTGAAATAGCATATTAAAAAAATCAACATTCGAGTCAAACTCATAGATTAAAATGAGAATAGATTGACAGGAAAAGTTTGAAATATATCTGATTTTATTCAAACAGTACAAACTCGGTAACACTTGAATACAAATTTTATCTATTTGTCTTGTTAATGAGTTAAACAAAATAAAATATAATCCGGTGAATTTTCTTATGAAATCACGCGTGATTTGATAAGAATTCATTTGCAAAAAGTATTTTTATTCTTCACAGCCTTTTGTTGACTGGAAAAATAAGCAGGCCAACGGTACATTTCACTGCGCTATTCTAAACAAATTGCGGTTGCTCTTTATCTTATGATTTACCGGTTAGAATCCCGGAATTGAGTCGGGTGATCGTGCATTCACTCGTCGTCCCATTCCGTGTCTACGAATCGTCTTCATCATAGGGAAAGCCCTTATACACGCTCGCCCTAGTCCAATCAAGTTCCATTAATTACTCTCGTCATTCTTGCATCATAAAGTTCGACGAATAATGCACATATTCCTCTCTTACACGAGAAAGTATGTTGCTCGTGTTTGTGATTGCATGCATAATTCGCATGCGCAAAAGTGAAACGCATGGCTATTTGCCTAATTTGCATACATTTATTTGTTTTCGAGCTCTTAGCCACAAGTAATGCTTGCCTACCTTATTTCGTTTGGTATAGCTCGGTATGCGGATGTACGCGATGAGGTTTTTCCATCGGTAAAACTGAAATATTGCTTCTATTTCATCTTTCTAAGAACATATCTTACGTTCTCTTCACGATCAAGCTTTTATTTCTAACGCTGTTGACTCAGTCGTCTAGTCTCTTAAGTCCCCTTCAAATATATGCGACTTATTTCCATCTTGGAAGACGATGAATCAGCGATTGTGGATTTCTCCAAAGAATGTTTATAGTTAACGTACGTTCTAATTTTATCCGTATACTCTTCCAAATCGATTGCTTGATTTTTGTATCATTCTATTTAACTGAAATTTCTTCAATCCGTAAAACATACATACTGCACCTTTAAATTCCATATTAAAATAGGTGTTAAACTCATATATATCAAATCCCTTTGTAAAGTGCAAAAATACGATTAAACTAAATCATTATTACGTACGTACATACATAAATTATTGTCAACAAAATTTAACCAGTTTTGGCCATTTTAATGAATTATATTAGAGTATTGTTTCTGCAATATGCTACTTCATGCGTGAAAACATAATTTTGGCACCTATAGGAATAAATCAACATACTCGAAGAATAAAATAAATATTTAATGAAATGAAATTCGGCAAATTTCTTAAGCCATAATATGAATGCAAAATTAAACATTTTATCTGGAGAACAGTGAAAATCCATATTATCAATATCTTATAATTACATTTGTAGTTATAAGTTTTTATTCAAGACATTTTACCTAGCGTTCCAAAAATATGCCATAAAAGTTTGTAGTTTACGCGCTGACTAAAGTATTAGTAGTAGTAATTTTAAAAGTGCTTAGACAGCTAAAGTCATTTTGCTCCGGGAATCGAACCCGGGACAAGTACGTATTTAAATTTTGGTTTATCAATAAAAAAAGTCGACTTGATAGATAATCTGCATTAAGTTTATTTATTATCGCTATTTACTGATAAAAGACGGCAGTACTTCGTTGACAAGGATTTCCCATTACGAAGGGATTGAAATTAGTATTTTCAAATTAATTGCTTTCGATATGAAGTAAACCCTTGATGAGTACGAAGAGCGATAAAGCCGAATGAAATCACCTCAACTTGAGGGATATTTCAATTAAGTTATAGATCACTCAAGGCCGGCTTCCACCATGAGAAACGGGTGACACAAGCTTAGGAGACGAGTATCATTCTTTTCATACTTCATTACACCGGAGTTTACGCCTCAAGGACGATTTATTTCCGATTTGTGCAATTAGATATGCATCTTTTCCATTGGAGAATAAATCCTCTGCGTCATGTATGAGGCGAATAGAAATAGCGCATTATTCAATCGTTGAAAGTTTATCGTTTTTTAATCGGACAAAACCATCTAATTATACATCTCGACGTGTATGCCACTTATTTCTGTTCAAAGGTGAATGAGGCAGTTCATGAGCGATGATCGGAGATGTTTCTTATACTTCGATTTTCATTAAAAGTAAATTTTCTTCAAGGAAGAAGACTTTGAGTGTTTTTGTTTTAAATTAACATCATGCTCATTCCCTTTTTGTGTGGTTATTCTTAAAAATCAGCTTGGGAAGAAATAGACAAGGGAGTGAAAGTTGGCGGGGAAGTAGTGAAGTCAGTAAGGTACGCACACGATAAAGCTATTATGTGCGCTTCCGAAAGGAGTTTACAGGTACAAAAGAATGCATAAACGATAAAACAGGGGAATTTGGAATGAAAATAAATGCAAAAAAAAACTAAAGTAATGAGATTTGTCAAAGAAAAGAAAGCTCAGTTGACGATCAAAGTAGATGTTATAAAACTAGAACAGGTATATAAATTCTCTTAATTGGGAACAGATATTTCTTGGGATGGGAGGTGTACAGATGAGGTCCGAAAAGGGGTAGGGCCAAGGAAGCTTTCGTGCAACGAAGGGAACTGATGACTGGAGGTCTAGATAAAGAATCAGAAAAATATTGGTAAAAATCTTTGGTGTGCAGTGTTTTGTTGAATAGGTGTGAAACGTGGACGTTACGGAAGGAGGACGTAAAAGAAAGATTGTCATACAGTGACCCTAGGAAAGAACGATCGTATAGCGTTAAAGTTTTCGTTGAACATAAATGAAGTACTTGTCGAATATAAAAGAATTAATAGTGCACGAAGCTAGGAAAAACCGAAAGAATAAACGGATCGAAAAAGTTGTACATGATTGGAACTCGAACCAGGATCTTCCATTTTCAGAGCGGATTCACGCAGAATAGTCCGCTCCTTATTGGTAAAGCGACTGGTGGCTTCTCTGTGCATCCAACCCTTAAAAATCTAAAGAGAACACCAACGTAAAGATAACGAAAAACGATAATTTAGGTTTGGTCACTTTCCCATTTTCCCCTTCTTCGCTGATAGATGCAGCAAAGCTGACCAACCAGTGCCTAAAAACGGAGTCAGGCAGCACTACACGATAGTTTAATCTGTTTTGAACGTTCGCCCGGAAATTGAAGGTCTAAATTTGAATCCTAATTACGTATGAAGTTATAGTTCCGTTAATTCCTTGAGGTTTTTCTGGTAAGCGTGAGCTATTCCAGCAATGTAATCCTATTCACCTATGACTTTTTCAGTTCCGTTTATGCTTAGCTCCAATAATACTGAATATAATGCTATGATCAATACGTTTTACTTTAAAATGTATTAAAATTAATTATTTCCCGAGTCACTGAAATGGCTAATGGCCTCATATATGAAATTGTGCTTACTTAGCTTTCCAGCATGTATTGGGAAAAATGACCGATTCAAACTTATTTTTGTAACTAGAGCAGTTTTAAATTTAATATAACCGATTCGATGTAAATATACAGTGATAAAGTGCCTAATTCGGTCATCTTAAATGCAGTTGATTCAAATCAATATTACTCCTCAAAAGAATTCTAGCAATACTATTCCATTCATACTGATTCGCCTTACTCTGATCACCTTCGATTTTTTGTTTATTCCAATACTTCAATGGGATTCTTTCCCAGAGAGTGAAATCGCAAATAATCACTCGTTTTAAGAAACGGGAAGGCCGTATAAGGAGGCAATTTCGAGGGCGTGGAAAAAGTTGACAAAAGAAGCGAAGGGGACGCGCCGAAGCCATGTTGGTGGTGGCAAACATTCGAGGTAAGCGCAAACAATGCATCTTCGAGGTCGGAAACGAAACTGAACACCTTCCGAGGCATCGAGAGCCCGTTTAGCTATCCTTTTTGTTCCAAGGCCTCATTTCAATTCATGTACATGGTGTTTGTGCTCTTTGCGCACCGTGGTCGTTTTCGATCTGTTTGCCCAGCATTTAAGGGTTAATGATTGGGCATTATTTCAATCGAGAGGAGAAGGCAATTTAAACAGACTTATTTCAAATAAATTGGTGGAAGAGATGTGGAGAATTTCGAAGAATTCTTCCTTGATTGCATCTGCCGAAAATTGATGTTTTGCAGATTTTCGCTGCTTCTAATCATGCCAAACATCACGTAATGGACTGGATACTGGAGTTATGGTTGTGGACGTTATTTCAAGCAAATTTTTTGTAATATATGTGAAATAAATAGAGGAACATATTAAGTAATTCTAATGTGTCAAATTCAATAGTTTCAGCAAGTCTTTCTCGTTAAATCGTACACCTTTAGTTTTTCGAAATTAGATACAGAGATATTTATAAGACTACATGTAATAGAAGGTGATGTTATGATTTACATAGCATTTAAAAATAAAGCACTTATGTATCGTATAAGAGTGGATGGTATGTACTAAGAAAACTGGCAAGAACCATGTCTACAATTTTCGAAATTCAAAGTTAATTCGGTCAAGAAAGAAATATTTTCAATTTATGGACATCCAGATTAATTACTTTCAGGGCCTAGGGGAAGTTCTTTTCTGTATTTTCAAAGCTTTTTCTGTCGAGGGAACGATGCATCTCGTAGGAGAGATATCATGAAGCGTAGCTGTCAAAATCGGCCCGAAAATAATATCGATTAAGTAATTCAAGGGTATAATATGTATTATAAAATGTCAAGCCGCATCTAGATTCACACATCTCATTTTTTAAATTCGACATAAATTAATCGAGCATATTCTAGTAATTACCGATTATACAATAAGGTGATTATGAGAATTAGGAGATCATCTGAGGTATCTTACGGTAACGAAGGATAAATTGGTCACATTTGATTTTAATTTGAATATTGTTTAGGTCATAAACTACCACTACTACACTATAAACCGTCCTACCAATAAAACCGCAGAATAAAAATATGGAAAAGTTTAGGATGCATTATTAGTTAAAACTTTAAAGTCAGTGGAGATATAAAGGGTTTTCTGAATGTATTTTGTAGATACACCAATTTACGTACAGTAAGTTACACTTATGCTATCATCAACGTCTTTATTGCTGTTATTGCGTGATATATGTTTCTGCATTTGAATTTTAAGCCATGCAAAATCCGTTGTAATGTTTCACCTCTACAATACGTTACCTCTTCGATGCACTTTATAGTGAGAGTTCACCACCACGGCCATAATCTGATCAGGCGGACATCCACGATCATGACTTTCACTATCTTCTTCAAAAATAAAAATATCTGAACCCTATTCCGTTAAACGCAGCCGAGATACATCATTAATTCAATGCAATCCCTTATCACATTCCTTTCCGATTGACAGATCGGACATGAGAAAGCTCCATCGCTGTAAGAGAGATGCCGTATTAGGGCCATTCATCCAAATGAGGCCTAAATAGAAGATTTCATCGTTCATGTTTGATCGATAGCACATTGAGTGCAAGGAATCATTTCCGCCTATCGTTGCAGTATCTAAGGATGGTGACGGCTCATGACGTCATCAGGGAGGCGCGGGAAACTTCTCATGCAAAATAGTAATAATCCAAAAATTCATATAAGCAAAAATAAATATATATTAAAGAGCGTCTTTCATCATGTGAACTAAAACAGCTTCGAATATGTGAGGTAAACCTGCGAAAAAACAAAGCAAGAGAAGAAGGCTAAAATAATAATAACAAAACGTCTTAATTCAAGGGCGAGATTGAGACTTCCTAGTCCATTCTTACATCTAACCATTTGTTATTGATTATTAAAAGAAAGGGATAGCTTTTGGGAGATATAACAAAGAAAAATCGATAAAAGAAATGATCTATTATGTGGGTTTAAAAATACCTAACTCTGAAATTAGAGAAAAAATAAAACACTGCAGGAAACCGCCCGCGAGAAGGGGGGCGTGAAAATCCTGCGAAAACCGACTGACAGTAGCAACTAAAATTTAATAAGAAGGCTGGAAAATAAGAAAATGTAACTTCCAGCAACAAGCCTGTAAAGACACAATAAATAAACATTTATACAGAAAGTACAGAAACAGAAAATACAGAGAATGAGATATTTTACCACTAAGGATTGTATTACAATAGAAAGACATGTCGATTTTATTAAAAAGTATTGTATTACAATAAGAAGACATGTCGATGATAAATCTCGTATCTTAATATTAAAATTACAAGTAAATCTCTTACGAACCGGTTTTGCTTATCTTTGAATTAGTGGTCAACTAAGTAAATGTGTGCTTTTTAATGATATTGGAGAATACATTTCCTTAAGTTCAGTATCATCTACCCCAAAGCCTATATTAATGCTTGTCTGCACCGTCTTAATAAATTTCAATTTCACTCATCATTTTAAGATATCATTCCTCATTACGGATAGTTCCTTATTTGAAAAATATGATCATATTTATTGAAAGCTTGTATTTCTCATTGGAAGTTTTTCCCTGTAACGAGGAAATTTACATTATTGATTTAAAAAATTCAGAATAAATAACTTCCTAGTCTACTCATTAAAATTATCATCATAGACTTAATTTACCTGATAAGTTCAGAGAAAGTACGTTTTTATAAAAATTCTAATGCTGCGAGAAATATCAAGGAAATGGACACTAGAACTAGTCTAAAATAAAATTAATATGTTCAATCCTCACTTGGTGGATTGTAGTAGAAACCATCTTAAATTAAACACTTCGTAACTTCCACAATATATTTATGGAATATATATTAATATATTGTGGAAGACACGAAATGTTTCATTTAAGATGGTTTCTAGAACTAGTCTCTTAAGAATTAATTTTTCCGCGAACAATCCGCGAAAGTAATCGATAAGGGAAATTGAGTCATGGTTCATGCATCCTCTGCCACACGCCGGAAGGCGGCTTGCGGAGTACATAAGTTGATGTAGTGTTGAAAGACGCGCGAAAGAGAGCGCAGAAGAGTTTGCAAAGGTCTCGACTGAGCTGCCGTTAGAGACTTCGCGGAACACTTAGCAAATCATATTTCAGAAGAAAAGTCGCGCCAGTCTGGAAAACGCCACCGTTCTCACGTCCTTTTGTTGACACGTTGTAAATGCCAATCAAATTGAGAATGTCTCTGATGAGGAGTTAATGGTGGGATTTCCATCTTTCTAACCGCGTGATTTAAGTATGTCTTGTCTTTTTGCATCATTCGTGATCTTCCAATCAAGGCCCAGTATTCGCCTTGAAATATCCGATGCGTGTATAGACTCGATTGAAGTCGTGATGAATTAACTAGAGGATTGATGTTTTACTAATTACTGTAAAACATAACTATAATTAGCGCGTATCGAGATGTCAGGTTGGTGAATGAATGTAATGCTATTAAAGTACCGTATTTTGAGGACTGATGTCATCATTGATAAAACGGTTAAGTTACAGTTTCGTCTACGGTCAATTGTGATAACTTTATGCTGATAATAAGGAATTCGGATATTTTGCTAAATATAGCTCAATGTCTACGCATATAGCTGCTAAAATTACTGTATTTATCATTTCTCATAATAGATATTGCACATATCTTTCCTTCCTTACGACACCTGTGAATTTAAATGGCTGTGAATATTAAATTCCTTCACCGACCACTGTTAAATCATGAAAATCTCCAAAATTGAATACAGAACGAGAGATTTACGAGCATACAGTCTTATTATATTTTATTATTTACTAGGCAATACCGCCGCAGTTAGACGTTTCGTCAGGTGGCGACGTTTAATTACAGTACATTACACAACTATTACACAATATTACTTAGTTCTACAAATACAGTAAATTGGTTTCTATCTACCCGTCCATTAACTACAATTATTTAAAAACTACTCTAATCCAAATTTCAGCTTCTATTATACTTTTACATTATAACCACTACAAACATATCTTATTCTACACTACAAATACAACAACACTATGTGATTGTTTTGCATTTAAATAGAATATACAGGTATTGATAATATAATAATGCATAAATGCAAAGAAATATCAGTGTAGAGCCAGCTATTGCGCTAATTATGTAAATACCTACTGAAGCATAAAGGCATAAAAAAAGCATAAAATACTATTTAAGTAGTAATTTGTATTTAGAAATGGATATCCAACTTGTTCTACGGAGGCGAGGTTAAAATTTTTTCAGCCGCCCTGTACAGCCACAAGCTTGCAAGAATCTTTAAACTTACTCAACTGTTCATTCATTTAAGTTTTCATTTAAGTATTCCACATAGTACAATAACTTTATTTACAAATTTAGTTCTCCAATATGGACACAACGTATAGGAACGTATTGTTAAAACTTTATTTACAAAGATATTAACGATATAGCCAAACTCAATTAATATCAGCAGATGAATATTTATGAGAATTCAATAAACGATTTATCGAAGGCATTTGCGGGCCGGTTTAAAACCTTCTGCGGGCCGTTTACTGCATCACTATGTTTTATAGCAATAGGCGATTTGAAGCTCATTTAATACCTAAATTGTGTCAACTAGTAATCACGAGGAAGTATCTATTATCTTTAATTTTAATTCTGCCTGTTACATCCATATTCTGCTCCAATGTTAATTATTAATATTACATTAAATTAAATTCACATCGCTGACATTTATATTACTCATTTAAAATTTAATCATATTTTTATCAATAACTTGCTGCAGAGCAGTATAAAAGGGGGAATTAAAGGGTTCCATCTCCTCATTGGTCTAACGAAACTCCATTACAGGTTGAAGTAAATACACCAAACTTAGCCTCTATCTATTACCTTTCCTCGTCTCATTTAAAGCAAAAACTAACTCCATTCTTAATTTCTAAAAAAACTGAAGATTAATATATAGTTTATAATCTTTGAGTAACCTCATATGATATCAGCCGCAAAAATTGGTCATTAACTCTGGATCTATATGTGGTGATGTATTTCTACCAGAATCATCCTGAAACACGTAAGAATTTTTGGCATGACATCCTACATATTGGAAAACGGCCTTAGGAAATGGGAATGATGCTTGACAACAAGAAGAATGAATGGGGTGAAAAATAGAAAAAAATATATAACATAATCAATTAAAGGGTATTCTGTAGAAACTGTTCTTTCCTTAGTTTTGTTAATCCCAAAGTATATTCTGCAAGTTCTACAGCACCCTGTAGCGGACATTTGCTGATTAATCTCTCCTGAGAGATATGTCCTAGAGTAAATTCTAGAGACCTTCTGCTTGTTTCATCGCAAACCGCCCACGAGCTTCTCTTGTATTCCTTCCTCAAACTGAGAGCTCTTTCTCATCATTGTCGCTTCCCCTTTGGTTCGTAAAGGAGTGGCCCTTCACTCTTTCCCTTTCTCCGAGACGCCGTAAAAAAAGCGCACACGATATTCCGCGATGCATCGCCTTCATTTCCTCCCTCTCCTTCGGAGAAAAACGCGATGTTTTGATTTGTTTACGCTTTGAGTCAATGCCACGGTTCAGCTCAGTTATTATCCTCGCGGAAAAGAGAATACGTCAGCCTTTTTAAAGAAAGAAAGGTGCAATGCGATGACAAAGCGGATTCTTTTGTCTATTTCCGACTATTAAAACGATCGGAAAGTATGCTGGAGGATTTTTCCAAAGGTCTCCAGGGGTTCATCTGCGGCTGGTTTGCTCACCCTTCCGGGAAGGCCTCGCTTAGGGTGACGGCTTTTATCCTTGTGTTCCGCGTCATCCTTTTTTCACGAAGGTCTCCCAACGCGGGGATGCTGCTTGGCCTGATTGTTCTCGCACTCGTCGAGAAATTGTCTTTGAAAGAAATGTTTGCTCAAATATGGTTTTCTGGTGGTGTTTTTGAGGATTTTTCTAGAGTTTCAATCAATTCAAGCGAAACCAGAAAGTAACGGGAGAAGAAAATAGACGAGTTTATTCGTTATAACGGCATATACCAAATGCGGAAGGATTCTATTTGTGGCGGAATGTTTAGAATCTTAGAAGAAAGATCATCCCTCAGCAATGTAACGACATCGACAAGTGGTATCGATGTCGTTACATCAATTGATTTCCTATCTGGGCAAGTTTTGTTGTACAACTAAGTTCATGACTTGCCTATATTTAATAAATATGTACGTAATTCAGTCAAGGAGTGATTAGCCACCAATAATGTTACTAATAACGGATCTTTGTAAGTTCATTTTCAATCCACTTAACTAACAAATAAAAATTACATTCCTCGAGATAAGCACATACGTTCAGCATTCTCATGGTGTCAAATTAAATTTTCATCACATTGCTAAGAAAATATATTATTTTCGATGGAAATATCAATTTTAATTTTTAAATTTTAATGCATACCCTCAGCCACACGTCGAAAGGCTTGCTGAGTATTAATGTAGATGTAAATCCTTAACCTATACTTTAAATTTAAAAACATACACCATTCACTATTTACAGACCACAGAATATTTACAAGCAGTGGCGTTAATAACGATTGTACCTGAGTTACTTCATCTTGCATGTGATATTTCCCTCAGTACAGTGATATTATTGATACTGTAGGATTTTTTACTGGAAAGAAACTTTCCCTGTGCACTACTACCAGTGGAAAGAAAGTTTTGTATAGTGTCTTGATGTACTAGTGTTAAGTATAGAAAAATAGAAAAGTAAACCTCGAAATAATAAGTATGTTTTTAAATAACTGATATATTTTCTCAACATAGCAAAAACTTAATCGATACTGCCTAATTCATTAAAGTTTATTATTTAACAATTAAATTTACTCCTTTTAACTATCCAATCACTAATAACGGACGGCTTTTTAAAGATATTCCTTTCTTTCCGTTAAATTACTACTTTAATGCATCTTACAATCTTCACGGCCTATAACAGAGTCATTCATTCATTAACTTTCATCGCCGTATTTCCACTATCATACGGAGAAATGCTTACCACATCCTCATCTAATAAACTATGCTAAAAATTACAACGGGGAAGCAATCTCACCTAATGTTCACTAAGCGACTTGAATGTTGAGATGAAAGGAATAACTCCATCCAATTAGCACCTATTTTTCCTTCTTATTATGATGTCACTTATAATCCTTGTGATGACTTTTGATCCAACAAAGATCGCAACTGCGTCGATACTATGGGAGATTACCTCAAGGCCGTATGCCTCCATCTCTTCCGTAAGCCATGCAAATCCCGCAGTAATTCATCCCCGTTAATTCACTATGGCGCCATTTTCTCTTTTTATTCCGGTTTGATCGTTCCGCAGGTCCGAAGGGTCGAAAGTCACGCCGTTCTGTGTCAGCAGCCACTTTCGGATCGGTCATTCCATCATTCCGTAGGCCTTTGCGTTGAAGAATTTGTTTAAAAAGGAAAATGAATTTGCTTCAGCCCTTGAATGGAAGAAAATTGTTTGCGTAAATGAGAGGGGCGATTTTTTTGAGTTGTAAGAGATTAATAACTAAAAAAAATTACCTCGTTGACTTGTTCGGCATTGATTTCCTACATCATTTATTTCTAAAGCCTTCCATTAATCATTAACTTTGGGAGTAATTCATCTGATCTCAGGAAAATTTTCTGCCGCTTAAACAATTTTCTCTATGGTTTCCCAGTTCTTAAAGTAGAATCCAGCGATGATGGATGCCGTACAATTATGGGCATCGACTTCTGTTTCCACTTCAAAATGTCTAACACCTCTAATGTCTTCTAATCTAATCAAAGGTAATGCAATACTTAAGTAGCAATTGGACTAATAGACATCAGTAAATACTTTTAGAAATATTTCCTCATCAGCCTTACCATAAAAGTCCTGTTCTGTTTATTATTAACTTATTATTCTTGTTTGTATTAAATCACAAAAGAGGTAAAGAATCTGATTGAGTGAGTGATCAACGGAAAAATTAATTTACTAAGTTAACTTATTCATAAACTCAATTTAAAACCTTTTTCCTAACATTAAGGTTTTGTATTGTGAGGTTTTTAATTTTAACAAACTTAATTATCAAACACCGTAAAAGTTATTTGTAAAGATAGAGGGTAAGGTAATATTTAACTTTTATACAATATGTTTAAACGTAGAATTTGCATTTTATCATCACACTCTCCATTATGAATACGATGACAATTCAAAATGAAAATAAATAATATTCAACAAAAATTGTTAAATGGTTCTCTGATTCAATAGTTGATTTTATTCTATGTAAAAATAATCTATGGTAAAATCTAGCCTTTTCTAACTTTTCGACGATGCATCAACTTTTCCACAACCATTGATTAGCAATCTCACCTAATTACAATACAATAAGTATAACCTTCTTCTCTAAAAGTAACTTGAACGCAATTAAAGCAGTATACTTAAGTTTTAAAATTTCAGGCATATTCTCATAGTATTTCCAGATAACATGTAATACGCTATGTTTTACTGTTATATTCATACCCTGCAAGCCACCTACTGGGTTGTTCAAGTTGTTTCATATATAATGCGGTCAAACTTTATTTTCTATGTTGCTATCGTTTCTCTTAATTTGCGCTCATAATCGAATCGGTCGAAACCGCTGGGAAGTCCCATAATATATCTCGTTATTTCAACCATTTCATCGAATTCCAGACGTCAAATAAGTGATAACGTTTCTTTGCCAAATATAGTCCAATTTTCAGGGATAAGCATAATAAATACATAACAAGGGAACCAAAATACTTACCTTCATTGACACCTTTGAAAGAGTTGATCGTCAAACTCAAACTTCTTTCTCATTTGAGCACTATTGAGGGACACAAATAACTGATTTCTGAGCTATTATTAAGTAATCTTTCATTTTCTTTTTCTGTATCGAATCAAGCTCAAAGTTGCGACCTTTTTGCAGTTTCCGCACCCAAGGCCAGACACAATTAAGATTCATAAAACATCCTTTGTGGAAGTGAGTATATTCCCAATTGTTTGCGATTGCTCGTCCTCAAAGATATCTCTTTCCCACTGTCTATTCCTCTCTGTCAATTAGGACACCGACGGCCTTGCGTTCGGCGCAAGCAATCCTTAAGGAGGAAAACAAAGAACGTCGTCATCAGCGGATTCTCATGGGTTTTTAGAGATGACGAGAGATGAGGTATGAGTTGTTTATGAGAAAGGTGAGGGGCAGTGGTGGGAGTGTTTGGGACTGGAGGAGGCTGAAGTACGCCATTGATAATACTCCACTTACTCCCTTTTCCTCCTTTGTGATAACCTACAAACAAAATAATAGCATCACTGAAGACTCATTAAGTTCTGTCAACGAGAAAAACCCATTGTTTGGAATTATAATTTTTATCGATATTCTTTATGTGCTGTGGTTATTCTATCTCTTCCGATTATAATATGGTTTCCGTGGTACTTTTTTGCGAACTATTAGTTATAGCTTGCGCAGTTTCTCACTCTGTGAAGTTATTAATTTCAACGCAATAACTTAACCTACTTATGCATCAGGTTTCCAATTTAGGGACTTGGTTCTAATAGAACGTGGTTGCGAAAGAAAAACGTCCTCTCCATTGATGCCGTTTATCTCAAAAAAATTAACCATTCAGATGAATGATTCAAAGTTCATTTGAGTGCGAATGACCTAAACTAACACATATTACACTTCCGCTATTTCTATACCGGGTGCGGTGCCGGAGTGCTTAGGAAGTAGTTGTTTGTGTTCGTAACTAACAATAATTATTAAAATGGATGTAATTGGGAACGTCTTCCTGTTTCCAGTAAATAAGTCATTATTATCATTATGAATTTTTTTTGCTATTTCGTAGCTGAATACTGCATCAGAGATCACTCATGAGACATCTATAATGAAAAGTGACACGACTGAGAATGCATTAGAGTTTTGAAAAAGCTGCAAAAAGCCGTTGTTTTCAAGCAAACCAACCGTTAATAAATTCCAACCGACGGTGTTTACGGTTCTTCGAGGCTCAATTTTCGGCATTTTGGAGCTAGTTCTGAAAGCTCTAACAACATTCGATGAGAATATGAAATTTTTATAATAATTATCAAATGTTTACGGTCAAAGAAAAGAATCCTGAATCATTTAGAAGGGCCAGTGGTTAACAGATAGATAGATTCCTTATTTATTCAAGTGTAGGGAAAATTATGCATTATTACTCAATTATTTATCGGTACTTCTATTGTTAGTAAAATCTTTTCGACATCCAACCATTGCTAAGACGAAATTTACAGTTAATTCTGGCTAAACTCGAAGCCTCGGTTCTGTTCTCAGGGCCACAAAAAGGAAAGATAAAGGCCCTGAGAGAAATGTGGGTAAAGAACATTAGGGTGACTGCGTAGGTGGGAATAGTTCGGGAAAGAAAGATGGATGGAGAAAACGGTGTATTGGCACGCCCGAATTTTGTGTGGCTGCTGAAGACAACAGCGTAAGCGCGATGAGTTGACTTTTCTTCGCCAAATTTCGTTTCACGTCAGAGTTGTACGTCTTTCCCGTAAGTCATATCTCATCACGGACATAAGATTCTCGCTGTAACTCATTCGTCCTACCTTAAGGAGTTTGTATTACGTTCTCTCAAAAGATTGTCATTTTAACTTTGAAAATATGCCTTAAACTACTGCTGGAATATCATCACATTTGAGTCCACGAAGTTAAAATCGAGCAAATGACTAAGAATTCATGAAATGATATAAAATGAGATTTTTAGTATTTATTCCACGTTGAAATGCTAGACAAAAATATACTGATGTATCATTCTTTCTTTTCCTTTAGTAACCTTAATGAGGTGGACATAATAATCAATGAATATATTTATCATGTCTCTTAGTACGGAAATATGGTTTCATTCCTGGAGGAGAGATAAAGCAGATTGCTACAGTATGCCTAGCGGTCGCATGTTTTCTTAATCGTTTACACCCGTGCAAACTAAGAACCCTCATTTCATTTCATTCTCTTCAGAAATTGCTGAAAATTAAAACAATGGAAGCAAATCATAATCAAATTCATCGAAATTAGTTACTTAAATGATAGTAAAATTTACTCGTTCTGAAGCTATGGTATCTGATTGATTCAGCGGGATCGAAATATTTTTGAAGAGAGACTGATGGTAAAATACTAGTGTAAAGGAGAGCAGCTGATATTTTATTACATTTGCTGTATTACTTAGCTTCTTTTAAGCGGAAGAGTATATTCGGGTCTGTTATCACTTCATAGAACATCCCAGAAGGTCACCATATGGTTCGAGAATTATTAATGGTCGAAATATGCGAAATATAACAAATGAAACTAAGTAATTTAAGATGTCAGTATTCGTTTCAATACATTTGATCATGATTACCTTCCTTTGTTAGAATTTTCACAACCACATGGGATTATCTTCTTCTCAGTCGTTTCTGTTCCTTAAAATGTGATGCATAAGGAATAACTATTATTAATTTACGTTTTAATTCATTGTTAAATTTGGTTGGGATAGTAAGCCGCTAAATTTAGTTCATTCATAATTTCTAACGTGAAATACTTTTCAACCTAAATCATTATCTTACTTATATTATTATTAACTATGGCGCAAAACATTTTCAGAGTTAGGATTATGTGAAAATCGTCGCCGAAACTTATACTCCAGGTAAATTCTACCAAATAAAAAGTTAGGAGCAAGATTCAATTACATTCTTTTCATTTGCGGAGACATTATAACCTTACGAAAATAATTGAGACATTGATATTGACTAAGGTGTTATTACAACTGAGAATGTTCGTTCATTTTTCTGCGCCGTAATAAATAATAAATCTTTATCTAATGTATATTTAAATCTATATTAATATTTCTACCGCGATCGGTTGCAGAATAAATGAGACTTTCTTCGCGACTCTCCTATTTGGTATATTGCACAGTATCCTCTTATGATCGTAATTCCAAATACTTGTAGTATATTCTAGACCAATTCTGACACCTATTGACAAGGTTTTATAATTGATTGATCGCAGATTCTTCAGACGTGCGCACATCAATTTTATTTTCGTGATTGTTACACCAAATTGACTATTAACGCATATTCCACTAGTCTAATAAGGATAAAATTTACATTTTTTAGAATCAATTTAGACAGATTTAATAAATGTGGTCTATTGCAAATAAATTACTCCTAAAAACTTTTGGTATATTTTAATAAAGCCATGGTTAAGCTTTTTCAATGCTTTTTTAAATTTATTCCAGTGCTTTTATTTCTCTTTTCCTCTCATTTTCGTTACTTAATTAATCCCGACATCTCCCTCTAAAATTTTCCTGTTACGACAGTTAATGTTCCATCTCCATTTCTCACTCGTCACTACCTCGTGTCTATTTAACTCCATCTTCCCTTATGATTGACACGGAATACACAACCTATCGTTTTTCGCGCTCCCTTCTGCATGCTGATGAAGCAATTTTTCTCTTGAAAGGGTCATGCTATAAATATATTTAAGTTCTGTTGTGGGAGGGTGCTACAGCGTTAATAATGCAAAATATATTTTAAAACTACGTCAAAATGTAGGGGGTGCATGCACGATGACTCTACTTCCCTAAACTTCCTCCAGACACCAATTAAGTAAATTAAGCCTGTGTTTAAATCTTCTATCTTCTAGAGATTCCCATCCTTTGTATTGAAGCTTTTGAGTAACTCTCGTAACAATTTTTCACGAAACGTATCGCCTATCGCTCAACCTTTTCTAATTCTCGAATACCGCACTTCGCGGCAGGATTTCACACGCTTCGTACATTCTTAAGGTGATGCCTTACTAACGCAAAGTATCATCGCCCGCTGTCTTTTTCTTCACTCCGACTGACTATTTTCTTGATGAATCGAGTCTCTTAAGTGCTCGTGCATATGTATTACGGATGTGGGTGCCCCATGTTAAGCTTTTCGTAAGGGTTACTCCAGGATGTTTCACCGATTCTACTTGAAATACGGTTTTCCCTCTGAGACTGTATGTATAGTAGTCAATAGTCATTGGCAATAGATTTTCTTTCGAAGAAGTTAATTATTGAACATTTGTCTACATCGAGCTCTAATTGCCAATCACTGCATCATTTCATAATTCTTTCTAAATCGTTAGACAACGTTTTGATTGAATCGTTAGATACTTTTTTCATTCCAAATAAAAAAATTTATTCATGAATATTTCATCATCTGCACAATTTTTTTCAATAACAAGCATTTATTAGGGATAACGATTTCCAATTCGCACTTGTAATTTCAGCTGCTATCAAAGAAACGCCTAGCTTTATACCCCCATCAGTTTTTCCAGATAGTATTAGACGCGTAAATAGGATGAATAAATAAGGACTTTGGTGAATTAACACCCCCTGCCATACGCCATACGGCGGTTTGCGGGGTATTTATGTAAATGTAACTCATAGAATTTGCGACGTATTGAACGGTATA
This sequence comes from Ladona fulva, assembly GCA_000376725.2. NCBI lineage: Eukaryota > Metazoa > Arthropoda > Insecta > Odonata > Libellulidae > Ladona > Ladona fulva. The sequence continues at coordinate 248,540 of KZ308180.1, read as the reverse complement.
GAATACGGAAAGATCACCGTGAAGCTTCTGAACTGCACCAAAACCAAAATGTAACGGATTCTGCGTGTATATTTTGAGCTAAAACATGCGAAAACACAATACGAAGTACAACCGTTTCCCAAAAAACACACACAGCTGGATATTATAAACCTAGCCCCTTTTTAGGGGAGAAATTTTACTCAGGCTCTAAGACCTTCTCCCAATCACGGCCAGATGTGAGCTTGTTGTCCTTGCAATTGAGGGCCTGAGAGAGAGAAAAAGAGTAAGATGGATTAAAATAGCTTTAAAATGTTTTTCATGAAGTGAAACTTTCGCAAATGGTATATCTATCAAGAGATATGATGGAAACGATACGTTAATGCTAAATTTACTCTTGTATTAAGCATTGAGTGTGTAAATATTTTATATATCTTATCATTTCGTGTCTTAAGTTAGAATGAAGGTTCGTTTTAGCATATAATCCCAGGAACATAACCTTTAAGAAGCGTGTTGGTCCGTGTACCACTTTTTTATGTTACTTTATTTTTGTAATTTCGTTTGAATGTTATATCTGATGTTTCTGTTTTATCAATTATTTCCTCATGGTTTATTATTGCAGTTTTTCCTGTTTATGATTTTATTTTATTATTAATTTGTAATTTTGATATATTACTATTGATTTTGTAATTTCCTTCTTATACACAGCTTTCTTAAACATCTTTCGGCATGAACTATCAGTAGGTTTGCGCAGGTTTTTCACACCCCCCCTTCTCTGAGGGTGTTTTCCTGCTGTGGATATTTTTTCCTAAGATATCACCTTAGGTTTTTTTTTTCATCCACTCCTAAAGTTTTCCTCTCTATTTCTTGTCACCTACACACAAGTCTTTATGTACATAAAATCATTGACGCAAGTTTAGATGGAAGAAGAGACTTTTCAGTCTCAATCTCGCCTTTAATAAAGACCTTAATAATAATAATATATCATCTCAAATCCGAGATCGGAGGGTGCCGCACCCATGGAGGGTGCCGCTCCGCCGCGCGGTTATGGCTCTTGCCTCGCCATCGAAAATTGGGTATATAAATCGGCGTCGCAAATTGTCGCAGGATTTTATTTCAGATTCCTATTTAGGAAGCTTCAAAGAACATCGTGGTATAAGTTAGCCCGTGTACATCGTGGTACATCACTACTATTTTCCTCGCTTTAGTTCAAAATTTGCCGTAAAATATGGGTTCCCCATTTTGTTGTATAACATATGCAAATATCCTACTGTGATCATTCAAACCAAGTAACATAAAGCATAAAGAATAGGTTTATAATACAGCATCGTTTTTTACCCGATGAGCTTGCTCATTTGGGTTCAGTGTTGGCTTGAATTTGAAGAAATTTGTGAAAAATCGAAGACCGGCTTTTTTTCGTCAAATTTGGTCAACTTTGACCCCCTGTAGAATTTTAATGCACCGGAATAAAAGTGTACGATATGGTAGTTACATGCAGAATTTATTTAAGAATAGCCATGCGAAGTTTCAAAGTCCGCACTCAAAAAAAAAATTTCTTATTTTTGGCCAGCTTTTTTCGATTCTAGCCCACTGTGCGCCGTCCTGGTGCGATGTACTTTTTGCACCCATAGAACGGCGTGGCTCTGGGTTTACGCAAGTGTTTTATAGCATTGAAAATTTCTTTATCTCATTCCCTTCCAAGTATGCTCTGTAACCTTCTGGATATAAAATTTTTGTTTACGACCTGTCAAATGTTTTCTACGTATGTATTATTGGATCTCTTTTTTCCTCAAGTATGGGTGCCGAGAATTAGACTGTTTCCGTAGCAGTGCAATCCAAAAACTCACTCTATGCGAGAGCAAACGTTGAGAACCGTTGATTCAGAAGCAATTTGTTAAAGATAAAAAGTTAAGTGAAGCGTCTCTTCATTAGCTGTCGGCAAACGGATCCCATAATTCTAATTTCTCTCTTCCGCAATCAATGTCGAAGGCGTCCGTGATTCCGTTAAGCTGCAATGGTCATTGCCAATACCAACTACCGCCATGTCTGACTCCACTTCTATTCCACTCTTCACTTCATCTCATTCTTACATCGCCAATCCTTTCACCCATCCGATGCTCTCTCTCCACCCACCTTTCACAAGCTTCCGTGTTCCTCCAGATTCCCGCCAAGAAGAAGAAAACCGAAGCGATAAACGCATCTAAGTTAATGGCGTCTGAACACACAACTACCAACGTTAGAACAGGTTCCAAAGCCATCAGTCCTTCTTGATGACCCTATTTTCTTTTTTCCTTCCGTTCATTTTCGATGCTCTTTTTTCTCCCAACTGCATTCCCTTTTTTGAACACACTTTCTCTCCACTGGAAGAATCTTCGCACTGCTCATCCGAAGTACACACAGAGGTCATTGGAAGTTCACTGAGAGGTCGAACGAAGAGTTTTTCGAAAGAATGCCTCCAAAGAGGTTTTTGATATGAGCGGCCGCGGAATTGCTTTGCGATAAAGATTTTTAAACCCTGTGGAAAATAAAGGAGAGGGAATTCGTGAATGTAACCCCGTGTTTGAGCAAACGATAATTTACGTCGTTGAGGAGAATCCGGTTCTGAGTCGTATTTTTTCATTTTTCTATCACATTTGAAAACCTTTTTATGAAAGTACTTGGTGTTTCCTAGGAAATGTTCCTTGCTTTTAAGGAAACGCTGACTGATTCTTGGACGAATACGGCATATTGCTGACGAAAAAATGCTGATGCTGATGCAAAACAGTTTAACTCTCTTCGCCAGAATTTCGATTATTTTTGTATTACATGAATATTATTATTTATTTAACGGTAAAGAAGCCCCATTATATCAGTTTTTATAATTTGGACTTTCGCAGGCACAAAACCGTGCTAATACCGGAAACGGAGCGCTAGTTAGAAAACTAGCGCTCTAACCATTCCGACCAATATTTTAACCGATTTACTAATAGTTTATTGTGCCTGCTGATAAAATGTTTTTTAAAATTTTACACTTGGGAAAGAAGAGATGAAGAAGTATATTACTTTTCCTATTCTTAAAAAAAAATAAACTAAAAGCTTATCACAACGTCATTCTGCTAGTGGAAGATACTTTATGTAGTTCTTCCTTATAATTTTGACTATAGAAGTTTTTCGTCAAAGACTTCAACATAGATAAGCAATATTTAGATGCAAGTTTTAGCTTAAAATATGATAAAAATCTTGTAGTATATGATAAACGGGAGTAATTTTACATTTATAGCTGAAAAATATTTACGTAATTAAATTTCTCATTTATTTGTAGTAGCAAAACTTCTTGGCGAGCAGTGGCAAATTCCTTTGAATAATACCAGAAAAACGATCTTCATTTTCCCACATTTTTATCTCTCTTGATCGTAATCTAGAGATACTGAGTGAAAATTTTCTTTCCATGTTACTCTTTTATTGTGCTTACTTGCATTGGAGTTATTAATTGATAGAGAACGAGGAAATAAAGTGATAGATACATAAACTTTTTGCCACTTGGAAAATCTTTGAAAAATACAAGCTCGATGGCTTGGAATCATTGAAGTTAATACAGATTGCCTTAAATGAGGCAATCTGTATTAACTTCAATGTCTGTTTTACACTCATCGATGTCTTGAGCGCGATGTATTTTAACAATTTCCTCATTCTTCAGCGTCANACGAATGTTTGATCCAATACGGCTGGTACAAACATTCCAGTGTTGAGGCAAATGGAGGAGTATATATATATATATATATATATATATATACATATACAGGATATACAATGTTGTATTAGTTAAGAATAGGACATGCACCTTTGAAAGTTTCGCCGGGAAAAGAGGAATCGAGTCAGTGGCACGTAAAAGCGTTTGGAGATGTGAAATAAAAGAGAAAGAGAAAATTGTCTGAGAGATTTCAACGACCGTGAATCAAACAGCATTAGAAAAAGCAGGGAATCATCCCAAAGAGAAGAAAATAAGACAGTCAAACTCATATACGGGTAAACATATTTTACCGGGTTACAACTATAACTATCTGTTTATCAAATGGCGTTGGTATCTTCTCATTTGAGTTTTCTCTAAAATTTGATTGTTTGAAAACATGTCTCATCAATCATTCCATTCTCCAAACATATCTACGGAAGGAAACCTATAGAAGGAATACTCTTTCTAATACAGTCAAACATTGGATTGCGAGGATAATTCGTTCCGGAAACATGCTCTCCGAAGCACTCGTATATCAAAGAGATTTTCCTATCAAAAACGATGAAAATTCAGATGGTCATGATCCGTTATAAAACCTAAAAATATTCGTATACATAATAATGATTATTAGGGAAGCAGCGATCACGTGACTCTCGGCAGACAAAACGGCGTACACGTTTACCATGAATTGCTGGTATTGCATAAACATGCTCGTATATCAAAGTTTATTAAAAATGTTTGCTCGCCTTGCAAAATACTCGCAAACCAAGTTGCTCGGAGACGGAGGTATGAGTGTACACAAATATCTGGTGAAGAAAATTGAATAGGTATTTTTCACTCTACTTACCAACAGGGGCGGATTTAAAATTAAGGGCTAGCTGAGGGCCTCATACACACCGGGGGCCTCAAAAATATTATGCTTATAAACTCTCAGTAATATACTAAAAATTGTTCTTGTTTTTCGTTTCAAGAAACAATTTTATATTTATTAAGTCAACGTAATTCGTGTATAGAATATATTTCATTGTCTATGTCACTATATAAAGTTCATCCAATTCTTCGAAAATCTCAAGAAATACTATATGTTCTGCAATTCGAAACTTGTTTAATTATTCTTGCAGTTGTGAAGTAACAAAGGTTTTTATGGGATATATTTGTGTATTTTATGAAAAATTTGAACTTTTACTTACGATTTCTAGTGTGGGTCTCAATTTGATATTTGCGCCTAGGGTCTCTGATATCCGTCCCTGCTGAACAAAGAGAGTTTGGGTTTAACGTTAAGATTTTAGTGTCCTGTAGTCTATGATAGTAATAACGGCTTAAACTCATATTCTTCGTTGTATATTCGACAAATAGCTAACAATGCTTAAACTTACAGTATATAACACCTTTAACCCTCGGTTAACTTGAGATGAATCGGTTATTTCTGGGAATAAAATACGCCTCCAAGGAGCCGTTTGAACCCAAGCAAATGTAAATGGTGGAGAATTGGGGGTTGAAATTTCCAGGAGGAGGAAGTATTAAAAGGCAAGATGAGAGACGACTCCGAATTCCTGAGCTCATCAGGAAGGTTAAGGTCCAGCCCTCACCGCATCCCGAGCACCCCACCACGCCAATAACTTTGGCTCTTTTTATTGCCATTGATTTGAAAAGATTCACCCCTACCACCCATTGAAACAGCCGCTCTTAACCGTGTGCTCACCTCCCTCGGCTCTCGGGTCAAACAATCTTCCTCATCCCTTAAAATGGAAAAGTCCGAGCTGAAAAATATAATAAATAACAGAAAGGGGGAAGGGTTGAGATGAGAGCTGCTTCTAAGGGCCCTTCAACTTCCTCTTTTGATATAGAAAAGCTCTGATAATTGCTGGTGTTCTTTGCCATCGGATCGAGTTCATCAGTTGGGAGGGATTGAGTCGAGACATGTTGATTTACATCAGTACCGGATTCTTTCGAGCAAAATGGGTCTTATAAGAAAAATCCGAGGTTTGCTTATCTTCTTCCGGGATACGGATTGCGCTAATGTATTCGTAGTTCTTGATCAGAGTCCGTTATGCCGACACGAAATGCTTTCGATAATACTTGAGCTCTGAAAGTTTCTGGTGGTTTCACTTTGTCATTTGGAGGAATTCTATGGCCAAATTTTATTCCCATTGCGAGAACCTTACAAAAATAATTTCCATGACATATCTCATAAGATTCACTATTTCATCATCACCAAAATCTGTAGAGAAACAAGGTGAAACTACTTATTGCTCCGATGGCATCGCGATTGCATTATTCCAACTATGTCTGAATCCGTACGGCTTAAATGATTATGTGGCTATGTTGTTGTATAGTAATACACCCGGATGACCATGATCGCTTAATAAAAGTGGTAGGGGTAAAAGTTGCATATTTTCCTACTTTACGTTACGGAGACCTACCACAAAGTCATACCAGAAAGAATTGATGGTACTAAAATATATGTAAACAATATCGGTGGTCTAGTTCCAACTGTAAACATTTCTGATTCCGAACGCAATCGAAATTACATATTTCTTTTTCTTTTCTCGTCTCTGTAATAAAAATAATTCAATTGCAGTTGCACTAAACTGCTTAAATAATGAATTCTTTCTTATTATTTGAGTATTTCTGATTGCTTATTAATCATAACCACTTAAGTAAACGTACTAGAATTCATGATTTGTGACTCGTTCACTTTCTTTACTCCTTTTATTTTTTTTTCTTCTTCTTTTGTTCGGTCGTACATGAAAACTACCGCATTTTCTCAGCTTGAATATGATGACACTTTCCTAATAAATAAATAAATTTCGAAATAATATATTCATAACATAATTATGTACAATGGCGCCGCTCAAAAGGTTATGAATATATGTGAGTAATGCTTCATCATACATATCATCTAAATCAAGTACTCTAAGGAATTGCACTAAGAGAAATACTTCTCAAAATCGTGATTCGAAAACTACTATATCTAAAGGATTAAAATCCGAGGAAATTTAAAAAATCCCTTTAAATTATATTTCGGGGATTTTTTTTGGGCCTCACAAAGCCGTACTATTGACGTCCCTTATTTTCCCGATATCTCCCATATATTTAAATTATATTCTTTTGTATTTATATTTAAGTCTAAAATTACTATTAATTTCCTGAAAGCCACCTTTCGGCGTGTTGCAGGGGGTGCAAATATAAAGCGAACGAACTAATTCCTTAAGTTGTTATCATCACTTATCGTTCACGGAAAGAGCGAGTCCTTAAATCGACTTGTCTTGGCATCTATTTCTGCATATAAATTCTTCCTAGTTGACAGATAAATCAATACATTCTATCCTAATTAATTCCGAAATCCGATAACGTTCTTTTGTCGTACTTCCTGCTTTCAGGAGATAATATCAAATTGTGTGTTCCCATAACTTTTTCGAGACTATCATATGAACCGTTCTGCCAAGATCTTAAAATATCCTGTCCGTTAGGAATCACCCACTATTTCTTGCTAGTCGGCTCTTAAAAGGATAGCATGGAACTGTAAACACTCGTGAAATATGATTATTTGGTCTCAAAACAATCAGCTTTAAAGGGCCATCCGCAATTTATCCCTACGTTCTCATTTACTCCGCCTTACTTCCTTCTCCATTTCTTCGCTTTTCCCCTTCTTTTTAGCGCCATCTTCTCTTTATCCGTGGCTTTTCCTCCATCTCCTTAGGTCGTCGCCCTCACCCTCTCTCCCTCTGGTTCTTAAAGTGCCTCCCTCCATCACTCTCTCCTCCACTTCCTCAACCCTTTACCAACGGAATGGTGTCCGTTTCTTAAGGATTAGCGCCGTTCCCCACCCATTCTCCCACACTCATCCACTGGCGTCCGTCCATCACTCTCTTTCTCTCTCTCCTTCCACTTTCTCTATCTTCTCCTCTCTTTGAGTTTCTCCACCCTTTTCTTCCAATCTATATCTTTCTCTCAATTGGCCTACCTCTATACTTCTCCATCTACGATGCTGTTGGTGCTTTATTCCATGGGCAGATTTTCCTGACAGGTGTGCCGTCAGATGGTTCTCAGTTTACCGCATAGTTTTCGAGTTTCCTATTCACTTGCAATTTGACTCCATATGTGCTTTAATTACGCCGAGATATTTAATAGAATGATTTAAGTCCATATCAAAGAAAAATATTTATGGCTATATGTAATTATTTTTACCATCTATCTAATTTTTTGCAACTCAAATATGGAACGATTAGTTTTTATCTGCTTTAAATGTTGAGATAAAAAGTATGTGTTCCTTTCAAGAAAGTTTTCTTAAGGATAAACAGGTGTGAAGGAGCGATATGACTTGGACTCGAACCCAGGTCTCTTACCTTCCTAAGAGGTATTCTAACCATTGACGCGGCATGTTAGTTTAATGATTAGAATATCTTTCTAGAAAGTGACAGACCAGGGTTTGAGTCCCAGTCATGTCACTGTATTTCACACCTCTTTATCCTTAGTATTTCAGCCACACGGTTTTCTGTGCTTCATTTACCTTTTCCTCACGCAAGAGTTTTCTTTACCAAGTACTTTTGTACAGAAAATTAGTTTCTTCATGTACCATTTCAATATAAAACGTTCCTCGTACATTTATTCTATCCTACTCATTTTTCTGCGTTTTGTTTAAAGTTTCGTTCCACCTGTTTCCTTTGCCGCGATTCCCAATACTTTTCCTTTGCTTATCTTTATCATAATACCTCACTTACCACTCATGTCTAAGCGTTTTTCCATTGGTCCTTCTGTTTTTTTCAGTTTGTTTCTTAGCGTTGTTTTCTCATCTATAATTCACTTAACTCATCAATACGGCCTAACACGATTTGCCACGCCAGCAATTCCAACGCAAGCTCTTCGACTTTTTGTAAGAGAATTCCCATCGCGATACACAAGATTGAGGTTCCCAAAAATTGTGAGCTCCAGTAGGCTTAACGTCCAATGCTTGATGGAAGGTGATGTTGAAGATAATTTTCTTCCAAATTTAAGAAGTCGTTATAAAGCCATGGTTCTTTATTTGTTTTGACATGTGTGTATGGGATTTTATGCGCACTTCCTTTCGCACACTGAACCTCTTGTTTGATAGGAATTTTTAAATATTACAAATATGTGTAAATACATATATACTTATGCATATGTGTGTAAAACTTGCAGTTTAATATCAAAATCGCATCACATCGATAAAAACCTGGAGCAAAGGAGGGATTGATTTGAATATAATCTCAGTGACTCGAACATAATGAAACTTTAGTAAGAAAGTCTTGCAGCCACAGAGAAAATTAGAAGGTTACGAATGCTGATAGTTAAGAACCCTTACTTCATAAATTTAGACATCAAAAAGTTACTAACGTGTTCTATCTTTCTTATCATGTATTCCCGATTTCTTATTATCCTTGCTTTCAATCTTCTTTTGTCCTCTTTTCATCTGTTCTTCATCAGTTTCATATCGTATCGTGTATGATTTCCTTAATCTTCTTCCAAATTACCTTCTCTTAAACGTAAACCTACCTATTGATATATAACATGGGTCCTCGTGAAAAAAAAAATGATTATAAGTTCGTGGACGCTTTCTAATTATCAATGTACGATTTTGGGAAGGAACAATCACTTATTTACCCAAATGCGCAACCATAAACAACATGGAGATTTCAATGAGCGCACTCATCGTTCATACAATTTCTCTTTCGTAACTTATTGATGATAACCTCCGTTTTAAACAGAATTTAAAGCGCTTATGTTTCATTCTGGGTCTATTTCTCTCTATGCCTCTTCTTTTCCTTTCTTACCTTTTTCCCCTCTGTCCCATTCATTCTCAGTCCTTGGACTGAACATATAGGAGATACTTTTCATTCTCAACCCTTCCCAAATGAAGACGTTATTTATGTCCAATCATATTTTTTCCTCCGTTTTGGTATTCTCCTCTCTCATATCTTTTTTCTCTTTCCAATACTCCCTTGACATCTCTATTTCTGAACATAATCCCAAAAAAAATCCTATTTTCCCTCATGCACAAATCATAGGAAAGTTTTACCAATATTTTATGCTTTTAAATATTAAGATATGCTTTTAATATTTTAGATAATTCGAAATCATTTTTGCTTTGTTCCCAATGATGGGGCACAGTGCGATATGTTTTAAATTTCTTTGATGAATAATTATTTGTAGTTACATCTCACAAAAAAATGACGCATCGTTTCGTTATTAACGCCAGGAGAACCTGAATAGAGTGGGGCTGCCAGATACACAAGTGGGTAGCGCGGTTGCCTCCGGTCCTGGTTTCTATTTCTGGCAGACCACGAGTGCGAAATAACCTCATATATCGAAGCACTTTTAAAATACTACGATTAATGTTACCCAGACAGAGAGTTCCTCGATATGCTACGTGACATTGGTGTAACTCCTTAATTAATATCTTATGGAGAAACGGACATGAAAAAAACCTCTAGAACCCAAGACTTCCGCTTTCCGCGCAGATGCTCTGATCATTGAGATAGGTACCTTGCCAGAACTTTGAGGGACCTTTATCCCTTTTCCTGCGTTTCATTAATTTTTTCATAATTTCAATATCTTTTCTTTGTTCTTTTAGCCTTTCTTTATTCTATTTTGTTCAACTGCTTATTTCTTACAATTTAAATTCAACATCTCTTCTGTTCAGGTCTAGAACCAAGGTCTTCCAACTTCCGGGCGAATGCTGACCAGCTATCTTGTCAGATATCAGCTATCAGCTTATCAGCTCAATGGTCGGAGCATTCATCAAGAAAGTGGAAACGCGGGTTCGAGTGCGTGTTCAGTCAGACTTTTCCAAGTCCGTTTCTCCTTGGGAATATTCCTAACTTTACGACTTTTTGCGTAATAACATCCTTTTCTCTTTATCTGTTTGATATCTTCAGTTGGAATTGGTACCAGTGTGCACCAAGCTGATGCTTGGAGATACTAAAGAGAAGATAATTACACGAAAGGAATACATTCCATGAGAGAATAGACTACGAGACAAGTGGAAGTGGCTGCCGAAATATTGAAATTTTAAGGTAATAATTGCTGCTTGAAGACTTGGAGATTTACACCCATTTCCATTTATTTCCATATATTTTCGTTTCTTCTCCCTTTGTCATTCACTTATTCCTCGTAGTTGTCTCTCCACTTTCGCCTTTTCATCTTCCCCACTTCCTAATTCTTCGGATACACTCCCTTCGTTTCTCCGCGACTTCTCCGATCGGGAAATGCATTGGTCAGTCGCCATCCGACCGACTCATAGCAAACATTTGTCGAAGGCGCGTCTGGTGAAGAGAGAAATGGGATGATAAAAATAGACTCGTTTTTCCCTTTCGAGTTCCTCTCCGTTCGTGTCCTTCCGCGAGAGACCGATTGTGTTCTGCCGTCTCTCCTCTTCTCTAGGACCATTTACCGTTCCTATTGTTGAGGCTTCACGTGTTGTGATGCTCAGAGAGCGATGGTTAAACGAATGGATTGGGTACTGGGCTATAAAGGGTGAATGGTATTCCATCGATGAACACTTATGGAAAAGAATACATCATCCACTACTTTGATATTTTTCATAAATTGTGAATGGAAAGTATATACTTAATGCGAATATTTTGCTACTCGTCCACAATGGAATGATGGCGGTTCAAGGGCTCCTGGTCGAAAGACAACCGGGCGAAAGGACTGCCCGTCGCAAGACTGTTCGTCGCTGAGACATATCGTCGAAAACCCTTCGTCGAAGAGACTTTTCGACGAAAGACTACCGGTCTACGAGTCAACTAGTTAACGGAAGAAAATATTATTTATTACGGTTAAGTTATCGATGAATTCTTAATTGTTACGATGTAATAAATTAAATAGTAATTGCTATTACTCATCATTGTTGTATTAGCAGATTTAAAAAATGTTAATCAACTATGAAATAGAATGAAAGTGAGAAAGTTATAAAATGTTATAGCGATGAATGGATGAAGGTTAGTTATCGAGTAGTTGTATTTTTCGTTAAGTCTTTCGACATGGTGCCACCGAACCCGTATTACTTTCCAGTGCGGAAGCGCGCGTCGCCTCATTTCTTTCGACAGCAGCTCTTTGATTACGACGCACCCAATCTTCTACTCATTCAAAATGGAGGAAGAACACCGTCATCACCGTTACAATTTAGCAAAATTGATCAATTACGTCTCATTTGCTTTGAAAGTTATGCGGTTACTCAGATAAAAGCATGGGAGCTTAAACTTTCCATCATACGAAATGATCCTTTGGCTAACTTGAAAGTTTCCACGTAGTTTATGAGAGAAAAAAGAAGGAAAGCATCCCTCCAGAGCCTGGAACACTTCTATGACAATAAGATCTAAAGATCGCGATTCATCTGTTGTTTGTATTTGGGGTCTCCTCAATCCTAAATTGTATTTCATCGGTTTGATTACCGGGTGAAACAAAAATGCGACCCACTTTTTCAGTTCTAATTCGTCCTAACTCAATAAAAAGTGTAGAATCTTTAAATTTTAGCTGGGGAAATATAGTAGAATAGAAGCGTCTTTATCACTGGGATTATGAAGTCCCCTCTTACATGTAACTCATTTAATTTTAATAACAGGAAAGAATCGAGCATTTAAGAAAAGAGAAAGGAAGGAAGAAACTATGTGTGGATAAAAAGATCTAAGTCAGGAGATAAGGGGAAAATGTCCACAGCACTTATGTATTAAGTATCGTTTTACACTCGCCAAACAACGAATACTTTGATTCAGATATGAATTTTTTGTTAAGAAATTATATGAATGTATTAAATCCTTAATGTTGTATCTCGTCTTTTTTTCCTTCTTTTTCTTTTTCATTTTTATCACCACATCTTCATAGACAATTTTACCAATTGTGGAAATATTTTTTCTATGGTCAAAAAATAATCCAGTTTCTCCTCCACAAAAGCCTTCCATTATTTTTTCTTTATTTCCTATGTTATTGCATTTATTTTCTATGTTTCTCAATTTTTTAACGGATTTTTAAACCTTATTGTCTTAACTAATTTAGTTGTACTTTTATATAAGTAATTTTGACGTAGGGTTAAATGGTTGATGAACAGTTTTAGTCACATTTTGCCCAATGATGTTGTTTGTGACTCTTAATGTTAACTCTTCATTCCTCCCTTCTCTTACTAACTAAAATAATTATTTATCCTCCCTCCTTTAATTCCTTCTTCTGTTTCCTTTCACTTACTTTCATGTTAATTCTCCAATCCATCCTCCAATAGACATAAAAAAGACGGCACTGAGTCTGGTGGGGTGTGAAAGATGTCGAGGGAACGATAGGTTCTTAAGCCGCTGCCAACTTACCTCTTTATCTTTCTATCAGGTACTCCATTAATGAAACGCCGCTTTTAATCGAAAACTTTCTAATACTTCCAACGTTTTCCAATGGACCAATTACATGTTGAGATTTCTCTCATAAAATAATTGAAATATATTGGGCAATATTAAGTATTTTCCAAGAGAATCATCCCAGTATTAACTTGAAAGACCCGAATAGCTAAGTTTTTCAAGAATTTTGGCAATAGACTGCAAAATAAAAAATCGTCATTCATATAGTACCTTGGCTTATTGCCTCTGGTATTTTCCGCGTTCTCTGTAATTACTTGCAAGCAATATGGAATATTTAAAGAAAATCGAGCGTACACGCAGTATACCTTGCAGGAAAGCGTTGTGTTCGTAAAATAAGTAAATGTGCAGCGGTAAGTCATACTTTCTGATGTAATACTGATTCGCTGCTACGATGATTAGGTAGGCGTTACTAGAAAGCTTCTTTATTTGGGATGGTGACAGAAGAAAAGAAGATTGAAACTTCGTTTGAATTAATATAAGAGTTGAGTGAAATTCTATATAATCGTGCACCTTAATACCAAAGAATAAACGGAAGTGAGCTAGCAGAGTAGATTTTACGCAATGTAGCAGTTCGGTGACTAGAATATCTGTCCGCAAGTGGTAAACCTGGATTCGGGTCCCAGTCTTGTCGAAAATTTTCTCTTCGCTTTATCCTTTGAGCATTTTCTTTGATGCATTCGTCCTCTAATGATGTAAGAGATGCTATGCGTTCATCCATTAGCTACGATGTGAAAAATCGAGGAAATAGGCTCCGGAAGTAATCATTTCGAAAATTCAATACTCCGCGAAGTCCGAGTGCGAGTAATCGAGGAGTAGAAAAGGTCGAACGGAAAATATAACAACTGCCATACGCCTAATGGTGACGCGCAGCGCACACATGCATAAAAGTGCATTTTGATCAAAACATTTTAATTTTTTTATGCTGATAGTTTAACCTTCCAAGAGGAAATTCTTAAACTTGTTAAGTTTTATCAATAATATTTCCATCTGCACTCGTAAAACGAATGCAAAACTGCTCAACCAAGGCCATCGTATGCAAATTAATCCAATTCATCAATCGTTTACTTATTCACCTAAAATAATTCTTAGTTCTCCACACTTAGGTTAAAAAAACCAGAGAATGGAGACATACTCATTACCAAAATCTGATTAGACTCTTCAAAACGAGCCATTAATCTTGCCTCCCCTAATTACCTTTTTAAATAATCACCTCATAGAATTAAGCATTAATGTGGCAAGTGACAGCATCTTGAGTTATGTGGTGCCCGCGACGGGCGTTGAATGGGAAAGTAACAGCTCATACTTTCGGAGCGTCTAAAAGGGTTGAGAAGTGAAGCCTCTAAAGATAGCCCTCGAAGAGTACGAAGTTGGCCAAAAATTCTTTTGGCATGGAAAACGCGTCTTTTCAATACATAACTCATACGTATACTCGAATAAGTTTTGGAAAACAGGAAACGTAAAGAGCACAACGCGAATCCATCAGGAGAGTAAATAGCATTTTACTCCTGAATTTCACCGCAAAGCTCACTCGCACTTGAAAATATGTGAGAATAAACGGCATTCTTACGTCACCGATATGTAAATTTCTCCTTTCCTGTTACGAGAGTAATTTATAATGTGCATACGATGATGCGTTAAGCTACTAGATCTGTATTCTTTAACAAGAGCAAATAATACACTAGGATGAAGCTTTTGATGATATAATTGCCCTTGATACACACAAGGAATTTTCTGCAGTAATATATCAGGGCTCATCGAAAATGGGATATTAACAGAAGATCGTATACAATAGACGATTAGAAAAAAGAAGGAGGAATTTTAACGAGGAAATTCAACTATTAAAATTAAATTAAATAATCTATATTAAATTCATGATAAGCAATACTGAATCCGATCTACTACCGATCCTTCCGTGATTCACTGATAGTTATGGCGTATTAAAAGAGTGAACGTTATTAATAATTCTCTTATTAAGCATTAAAAACTAAATATTAATAAATATTATTCAATAACGAAAGTTTTCCTAGATTTATGATTACTATTTAAATAAAAAAGTCACTTGTTGACTAGTGTCTGGTAGCAACGTCATACCTACATACATAACATATGCACATATTTATTTACAAAAATCCCCAACTCCCATCATGTCCAACAAAGCCACATGCAACACTAAGCCTCCTCACCAACAATCATTACTATCCACTAACTAATAAAGTTATTATTAAAATTAAAATTTAGAGACAACATTTTAACATATTCTATAATACAATGATACTTCAATGATTATTTTAAATTATCTGAGATGATAAGGCTAACTGCTCCTAGATTGGCTGCAACCAACATAATATTTGATTTTATTCCACCATCAAAATATAATATTCTTTTTTCTTAGTATCGGCGGAGAAGTGATTTTTGGTATTAAAGATTTATAATCCGACCGATAATAATTTAATATAATTTCAATTGAGAATACTTTTAGTTATCAAATACTTGATAATTTAACACATTATATCTAAATTAGAAATAATACTGTAAAATGAATGTAAACATGCACATCATTGTCATCATTATGTTGCGTGAAACAACTAACAGTATTTTGTTTAAAGGAATTTATTCATTCTTTGTTCCACCATGAAGTATTTTTGTAGTCGATCGTAAACAGCTTCGAAATTTCGTAAATTCTAGGCTGATAA
Organism: Ladona fulva; assembly: GCA_000376725.2. Classification (NCBI taxonomy): domain Eukaryota; kingdom Metazoa; phylum Arthropoda; class Insecta; order Odonata; family Libellulidae; genus Ladona; species Ladona fulva. Next base: position 232,797 of record KZ308180.1, on the reverse strand, counting down.
GATCATTTACCAGTCAATTAATCAGTAATGAATCTCGTCCATGCCTTTTCCGTAATAGATGCGTCGAGACTTCTGATCTACACCGTATTTATTCTCCGCTCACACAAAGGGTCTAATATATTTCCAGCTAAATTTTCGCCACGCTACATTGAATTATCCCTCGGAGAGAAACAAATGCCGCACGTTCCGTCCTCGCGTTACCTCTCGCGAACGTGGTAACTCCGTGGTATGTGCTACCAGTCACGTATTCCCTCGCTACAAGTGATAATGGACGAGTACCGCGGAATACCATTATTAATCGTTTCGCTACGGCCCGTCCCTGCGCGCTTTGTACTCCAAAGGCGTAAAGGTCCGAATTAATCTTCCTATTTCCATGATTAATGCACTGCTAGTCTATTGCAGCGTCTATCCGCATTATCTTCCCATCCTAGGGAGCTGCCACCGGCGAAGGCGGGATAGGCAACCGGTTCTTTCGGATGGTTGCGCAATCCGGGACCCTCGCCGCCGGTATACAGCCGGGAATTCGTGTCCACGGAGTGAATTCGACAAATGAAATCGCGTTCCTCGCTTTCAGAATGCTATTAATATGTTGTCTCCGCCCATATACGCGTTCTCTCGTATCTCCTCTCACGCTTTTCTTTGGTGCATTTTTTCCTCGTGGTGATGAACGTCTTAATGTAACACCCCTGTGAGGGCCCAAAGGGGAACCCGACGCTATGGAGTACCTTATTTGGCTAAAGAAATTGCCGCAGTATCTCCCATATTAAAGGGCGCTCTTTTAAAATTGTTTGGATGTTATCTGCATCGAGTGACGTCTCACTCCTTTACTCTATCTGTACATCTTCATTCACTTTTTCTGCGATTTTTTTTCATTTGTTTGGTGCATTCTTCCCGGTTCGATTTATGTGGCCAATCATGAAGTAGAAAAAAGCGAAAGGGTTTACGTTCACCTGGCTTAATTTTTTTTGTCGACTAAAGATGTTATTTATGGTCGGAAGCGAATTTGAGTGAGACTTTAGTCGATTTTTTATGGGTAAAATGCATCCCCTACCATTAAAATTTGAGGTGGCGCAGCTTTATATCTTAATAATGACACGAGGACGAATGATATAGTGTTTCTGGGTCGGACGCCTCGTTCAAAAAATGCGACAGATTAAGAGCAGAAAACATTCTTTTACTTCCCAGTATAATGCAAGCATTTTAAGTCACTCCCTATCGAAAAATAGTTTATTTCATCTATATTTAATTTCTTCATATTTTGTGGTATAGAATATTTTACTGCAAAGAAATACAATCTAAGCATATTCCACAAATTATTGCCAAGAAGAGAGGAACATGAAAAATGTCTGACAGGCCCGGAACATGCACTCTGATCTTCCACTTTCCGGGTGACTGCTCTAGCCAATTGAGCTATCGTACCAGAAAATTTTGTTGTAAATCGTTAGACTTTGTGAGCATTTTTCATGCCCTTTTCTCCTTGGAAACATTCTTAGCCTGATATGAATAGGCGCGCACCTTAATATGCAAACTTAATTTTCACCCTTTTCCTTGTTTTCCACAAATCATTATTTGAAAATTTTTATAAATTAAATATTTTCGATGTAAAATCATTTTCATAAATATCAATGTTACTACAATTTAGTACTACGGTGCAACAATAGGTTTGGAGAACGAATATGGAAAGAAATCTCATTAGTTGGATGAAATGTACTCCAATGTGTATGCTTCTTCACTAGTTTTACTTATTTTTACAGAACAAGTCGTAGATATGTCATTTCTCATCAATAATTGATTATTTATTACATTTGTTATTCATTACAAACTGTAATCAGAAAAATGAGTCGGTACTCCTCAAAATAAAACCATATTTAGAGCCATATAATATGATACGAAAGACTTTTTTACGGATACAATTCTTTGTCTATGGCCCAAGATGCATTATCATGCAGTTTTCAAAATGTTCCTATCGCTATATACGTTATTAAGACATAACATAGGAATTTATTACTTATGAAATTCCTTCTGACCGTCGAACACTTTTGCCCGGAAAGAACACGAATTATAAAAAAGAAGCCTTCTTTGATGCATCAGTCATTTTTATGGCACTCATTCCTGACTTTCGCTTCCTAGTTGTTTTTTACTGTTATAATACCTCCGATGCCCACACCTTCCTTCATCCACCGTCTTCCTTCCGCATTTCCCACTCCTATAACTATAGGACATAAAGGCCAGCGGCGGCCGTATCAGTCTTAAAATAGGTAGGCGGAACAAAACTCCTCTCTATCCTCCTTTATCTTCTTAAAATGTATACATTTAGTCGAATTATGCAAGACAGTCTCAGTCAGGATTCTTCCTAAGGGAGAAATGAAAATCTTTCGATGGAATTTTACGTTCATGAATTCTTTCCCCTCTTAAGTGAATTGTTCTGGTACGCCCATCAATGGAATGCATGGAAATCGGATTCGGAGATATCTTTGCATTTCTTCTCTAATCCTTGATTGCGTAAGATATATTACTGATTACGTTATATTCGTATAATCGCTGATATAAGAATCTTCCGATTATTAAGTCCTAAAAAATCAGTATTGATATTTTATATACTTATTTTATGCAGCTCGGGAGTCATTTAGAACTTCCATTTCCATTCATTGATGACAAAAATGATTAGAGAAGTTTTAAGGGAAGGTCATCACTAGAGAAGGTTTCAAACAGGTAGAATTTCTGATTTTGAGGCATGTGATCGTTTTATCATCTTTGTTGGTAGTAAGCTCATATACATTTTGAGGGTTGAAAAATATTTTCGATAGTAAATTGCCCACTTGAAGACGCCATATTACGAAAAATTTTCTAGCATTTGAGTTTTAGACAAAAACAATTTAGGCATTTACAACCTGAATTCGATAATAAGTCATTTAATATGAAGTCAAAATTCAATTTTTCATTTTTATTTGAGACATTAATTTTATATTCTCTGCCTTCATATGTAATATTCTCAATTTTTATCTCAGCCAAATTACGTGTCGTATCCCTCACCTTGCAGCCGAAGTACTGGAATATAAATAATATAATAAATATGGATTGTAACAAAGCCTTTCTTTAGTAACACTTACAGGGAAATGATACAGTTAGTAAGGGTAATAAAAATACCAAATGCACATCTCCATTGCCTTAGAAATTTCTGATGATTCTGAAACCAGTTACTGGTGACATAATGTGAATTCCTCAGAAACAGTTGTTTTTGTACTTTTGGTTACACTAGGCTCTTAACTCGCGCAACAACGATGGTTGTAGATGGTCACTTGGTTCCCTTAATGTGTGCACTTTTTGTGAAAAGAAAAGAAACTAATGAACGATACTACCTCCGATTACCTTCTCAACCTTCCTATCTCTTCCCAGCAAATCTTTGACTCACTTTTCTACATCTTTTCCGAGAGTTTGTTGTATTTACGCTTATTCCCATGTTATAATTCACTTTTATTAAACTTCTCAGTATAAGTCGATGTGTTATGAAAACTTAGAGCGCTACTTTTTCCAGAATTGTATGGAAAATATAACATTCTAGATTTCATTTTCCATATTGGCTTATTTATTCTTGATATTTATTAATTTATTTTACTGAAATCATTGTCTACATTTTACAATAAATAGCAAAAATTGAGTTTGTAATTTACTTGATTCAATGTAAAATTTTGAATTCCATCCATAGAAACATACGACAAAGATTTTTTGCTTAATTTGTAGCTCATAGTCTGATGTTTAAGAAATTACTTAGTACAAAGCTGTTAATGAAAATTAATGGTTGTGTTATTTGAAAATATAATTGCGTTATTCTCTTTAATCCCTTAAAAATTTTAATTGCTTCATAGAAATGTTTTTGTGAAAATATCCCTCGCATAGGACAGTTCATATTGCAATAATTTGAATGTTTCTCGCTCAATTCCTTTTTATATTCGGCGTAAAATTTCGAATGACAGTTTTCTTTACTCCAATTTCCCACCAAATAACTTTAAATGTTGAAATAAATATTGATATTATTTTGGATTTTTGTTAACAGTATACATTATTTATAAATTATTAAATATACGTTTTCCAAAGAAAGCTTTGGAATATCATAACTTTAATCAACCAAATTAACCAGTTTTTTTAAACTTTTTTGTATTAAATTACAATTTCTTCAATTAAATCTTTATGCAATGGTTGTTATTTAATTCGGCAATCCTTAGCTAAAGAAATTTCAGAATAATTGTAATGCACCGTCTTACATTTTCGACCAACCATTTATAGCTCGTCGTAATGTGTTCGGCCAAAACCTACTCTTCTAATACTCTAATAACTCATGGAATCTTTGAATGCTGAATATATACATTCACTCATTTCTTGCTGACCATGAATAACTCATTTAAATCGGAAAAAGAATCGAAATTGACTAAGAAGGAAAACCTTTCCGTTCCCGACAAAAGCAAGAGTTACGTCACTTTCTTTTCAACTTTTGAAATGAAAGTTCTTCATTTGCTACTTTGAGATCGCATCCGCCTGAAGGGGGAATAATAATTACGCCCATCAACTGCTAAAAGGGAAGCCATATTTAACCCTCTTTTGATTGCAATAAATAAATATTCGTGTCGGTTCATCTTTCTGAATGTGGTAAATAAGTTTCATTTCATGGTCAAAACAATTTTATATTTTTTATTTCTTCCTCATTTCCGTTCTGTTAATAGAAATTCATTTTCTGAATGCCTTTCCATGCGCGTCATTTGTCCCCAATTCCATTAAATATCAACACAGATCGATGTATTATAGAGATTTGATATTAATGGAAAATGTATTTTCGTTATATGCTTGTGGCAAGTGAACATATTATTTTGGCAGAAAAAAATTTACAATTTTTGCCTCTAAGTCACACCCATCTTTAAATATCTTATAATTATAAGCAAGGTGCTTAATCTGAATCGAATTTTTTCGAGTTATTGTAGATCGCGGTGAAATGCCGTGACGAAAGGAGCAAGGCGTTATATTTCGAAGTGTTCATGCTATATTTTTATGAATGAATTTAATTTCGATGAGGTATACTTATTTGTAGAATAATGCTACATTAATATTAAATTTGTTTGATTTAAAGCAGCTTTGTTGGAATTTTTTATCTGAATACCACACCACCGAAATGCGGCTTTCGGGGTATTAATATAGATGTAGATATTACTTATCAGGAATAAATATTTATAAACGAAGAAAGAAACTTATGAGAATACTCATTATCGTATTAAAATGAAAATACATATTCTACTTAAGCTCCAACCAAAATATATAATCACGTAGGTGAAACACAAGGAGGAAGTGAAAACAAGGAAAGCAGTTTGTTGCCTGTCTTCATCCTGTTTAATTGTTCCATTTTCAATATTAGGATACTAATGAAGAAATAAGATTCTCCGATCGAAATCTTAGAAGGTTAATTGTAGACGGTTTACTCTCAATTAGGAGACTGCGCAAAGATTTAAAATGCAAGCCATCGACTCTATCTCTGAAATATAATTCCTCGTAGGTTTTCCACGTTCTTTCCGAAACGTTTACTTTGGACGGGAAGTATCTTAACGTTCGAGGGAAATCATCTAAAGTTACCAACTCTATCCTTATCTCAACTCTAACTCACAACTTTGGACTCCAATCTCTACGAAGTAGAGTTGAAGAAATAAGAGATTCATAGGGAAGGATAGAGAATAATGGTATCTGCGAGTGGGACTGAATAACTCGATCGCGTTGGATTAACGTTGGAAAATACTTGCCGCAGTCGACTATTTCGTCCATTATAATGCGGGCGTCTTAAGCATTTACACAGTGGAATCCGAAAGAATAAATACTTCAAGAAAAGGGACGAGTTATCACCAGTGAAAGAGGCATCGCGCAACATTCTTCTTCTATTTCAATTGTACAAGCTGCATTCATCGAAAATTTTAAAGATTACTATTTCTAGTACTTCTGAATAAATGTGTCAGTACGTAACTTTAGATGCGGCATTATAAAAATGTTATGATTCTTCATATTTAAACATAACACTTAGACAAAAAAATGTAAACTCTTTATGGCATGAATGTATTAGAAAATCCATTCTAAGGAATAAGTAGTACCACAATATATAAATATGTTGGTAAGAGCAAAAGAAATGAGTGGTTGAAGATGAGGAAAAATTATTAAACTTCGTACAAATAGACATGCACCTTAAAACATAAATATAAACAGACGTAAAAATTGTCATAAAGGGACTTGAATCAATGTATCCAACTTTCGTGGAAGGTATTCTAAATTAAACTACCATACCAAGTCAATTTCATCTACTTTTCTCAAAAATGAAACCATGAAACTACCGGAATGGTAGTTTCATGGTCAGAATACATGGCCAAAGTGAGGGAGGCATGGGTTCGAGTCCAAGCCATGTAGATATTTTTCTCTTCTGTTTATCCTTAGGTATTAAATGGTTAAATCCTTCGGTAACTTGGAATGCATCACATAAAACAGAACTCCTAAGTTACTGAAATGAGAAAATATACTCAATAGGACTTCATGAGACGATAATGAAGGAGTTGAAAAAGGGAAAATGTAATTTGAGGCAATGGAAGGAAGGAGTAGGTGTAGAAGGTTTTCATGTGAAAGAAGTTGGAGTGGTGCATAGCTGACGATGTTCCTTAAAATGATGACGCGTACGCACGGAGAAAAAATAATAAAGAACAGAAAGTGGAGGAGGTGGAGAAATGAGTATTCTCATGTAACCTTGAGATACGTCATATCTATACTCTTTTTCGATTTTATGCATATCGACGATAACGTTGTTCACAATTGCTTTTAAGGCCTTTCGATATTTATTTCCCCACACACATTTTATTTTTCGAGGATTAAGGAAAGGTGTAATGTTTTTCCTTGTAATAAAAATCTTTAAATAATATATTCTAAATGTCTACGTGAGCTGACGGATTCTGGGAATAGAAAGTTTAATTTACTTTATCACTATCAAATATTTAAGTAATAAATGTTTTAACCAGCAGTAAAACCTTCTGAACGATATGACGAAAAAAACGAATATCTAATTTTAATCTCGGTTTTGAAGGACATTTCAATATTTTTAAATAAATGGATTTTTATAGGAAATAAATCGTTTAAATTATTGAATTTGTTTCGCGATTCGAAATTCGATTTCTTTGGCAACACAGAATAAATTCCGCTGCAAAATTAAATACTAATTCGTTTATTTTAAATTAAATTTAAAAACTTTCAAAAGACATTAATCTTTGCTAGAAGAAGATCATTATGAGAAATAAAAGCGTTTTCATGGAATAAATGTAAAAACATTGCAGGATAGCAGCAAGTGTTATCATTTTGATTTACATTTTTCTATAGGAAAAAAGTTTCTGTTGAGAAAAATATAAATAACAATATCAGAATCTAAGGATAAAATAAATTTTGATAGTTTTTTCACTTGATGTGGCAGTTAGAGGTTTAATTCTAAATGTAATTTCAATCTTATGCGCATAGCTTCGTTTGGTGGAAAAAGTTTGTTTTGATGAGAATGAGCTCAAATAAGCTCAAAGTAGGAAACGAGCGAAGAATTTCGAGTGTTATAAAAATAAACATCCACTCTACCTCACTCTTTGTTTATTCCTTATGTCCCTGGCTTTCGAGAGTTTAATGGCCGCTTGACGTTATTGTGTGGCGTTTCTTCCGATAGAACCATTGACGCTCCGGAGGACCTTTCTTTAGCAGATGTATATGTCATCTTCCTCAATAGAATAACGATTCTATTCTTAATCATCTTCATTAATCGCGTTTATCCTGAAGTACATTTTAACACTCTACTTACAGGCGAATCATACATCATATATCGTGTTTGAAATTGGATCCAAATCCTTTCGTAATTGATTGGGTTTATTTTGGAAAATGTGAGTCAATCTGAAAATAATTGAAAACCTTTGTATTTCCCTAACCTATTAAGGGTCAGAAATCAAACACTTTTAGTTGAAATTGTGGGCATTTAAGGACCTCTAGCTTTACAACTTGTCATCTCTTTGCATTTAGTTTTAAATTTTCGTTGGAATACATAATAAGTAATCGCTGAGTAAAAGAATAAAAACTTATTTACAATTATCATAGTCTTGAAGATATACAAGTTTGGATCCCGCAAATGGGACGTTAGCCTTTAACGGGTTAATAATCTCCACAAATTATTCATTTTAATTCAGGTTACGGCCTAGAACACGGCGCTTTCTTCAGATAAGGTACATCAGAAATGAGCCATTTTACATACATTTGCGGATTTTGTCTGAACGGTAGGTTTGGGGGAGGGATTTGCAAAGATGAAATTGTTTGCTATAGAACCTGTGGAAAGAATTTCAGTTGTTTCCATAGAGTCCGCCCTACTTCCTTTTCGTTGATGGTCCTTTGAAGAAACTCCAACTTCAATGTCCCTCTTGTTTGATACCCTACCCACCAAACTTGTACAAAAATCCCGCAGTACTGATGTATTTAGAAATATGAGAAAAGATAACTGAGACGTACTATACATTCAGAAGAAAGAATAAATATTTTTACGAGCATTTGCTTTGCGGAAAATATACGGGAAAGCTTTACAATGTAATCAAGATTCTCAAATGTAAAGTCAAATATTATGCTGGACCACCAAAATGTCTGGTTCTGCATAGCGGCGTCCTCGGTTATCTCAAACATTCTCAGAGGGCTTACGCAACAGCTGTGCAGTAAATAGAAGGTTAAACCTGTTCCGAAGGATTTAGTGAGTCACGGCCGAATTCTCCGTGACACTATAATCCTAAGCATTGTCCCACATTTTATGCTTGTATATTCACCACCTCTGACAGCGGAGAAGATCAATAAGACGTGCATTAGAGAACGCATGAAACGGCAAGGTAATTGCGATGCACTGACTATTCTAAACAATCCAGTTAGCTCCTCTCCATTTACGCAGTGAATCTTGTGATTTATTGAAATGGTCTAAATGTAGCTTGGGCTCTTTGCATGTATTCTTTAAATATTTTCATGTCCACCTTTGAATTATAATACGGTGAAATTGAGTGAATTGGAATAATACTTGCTGAAAGAGTTCGATAGAAACATTTATAAACATAGAAAAGATTGCAGAATTTAATAATTTATGCTGTCTCTTGTCTTCTATTTAATCTCAAGAGGGTCACTTATTAAGGAAGCATGCACGAAGATAAGAATTTTTTCATTACAAATCCTACTACGCACATTTTGTAAAAAATTTAACGTTTTTCTATTTCAAATCCTGAAGAAGAATTCACGAACTGGTTTTTACTAATATTGTAGACAACAAGATTCTCTGAATTTAATATCTTTTAGTTTTCCCTTGGTGCGAAAAGGAAAAATAAAAAGGAAGTATAAATGATTTTTAATGGCTGATGAATATACTATATTTGAAATAGTGAAATTAACAACAAATTTAATTGAAGTAAGAGACGCAAAGCCGCAAAAACAATCAAGGAAATTGGACATATTTTATTCATTTCTATAAGTTCTTAATATTTTTTCAATGAAAATTCAAAGAAATGGCAACAGTTACTAAATACACTGGTATCTCTATACTCTAAGGGAATTTCAACGTAAAATCACAAATATGACATTGATGTCATGAATCCTTTTTCCGAATAGTATCTCAAAGATCAAACTTTAATATCTGTTAACTGTATTATGGTTTCTTATTTGCTCTGAAAATTTATTATTATATTTGCTTGACGGAAAATGTATGCAACATATCATATGGCAGCGTATTTAGACAGCATGAGAACGTATTAATGTTTTTTGAACAATTTATCGTATTGTACATACTTTGTTCACTTTTCACTTACGAAAATTTTTTATTATATATTTCTCACTCCTTAAAATTAAATAATTATGTCTGCGGATATCCAACCTGTAATAAGGTATTACTTTAATTTGAGATTGAGATTATCAAGTTCCCTCCTATATATGACACATTTAATTTTAGTGAAAGGAAAGAAATAAACTATTTTTGGATAAAAATTGTAAGTCCAAAGAGCTTAAGAAAACAATTTCCATAGCAGGAAAACATCCTCAAAAAAGGGGAAGATGAAAAACCTGGGAAACCACTAATGGCTAAAGTTTAGGTAATAAAGAATCTTTTTAAAAATTTTTACTTTAATGGATAACTTTTTAATTAATTTACGTTTTTGGGCAAATGCTAGGCAATTAAAATCTAAATTAATAATTGAGATATTCTTATCCAGCGTTGCCACTTAGCCAGAAGGCCAAATTGCAACGTATTTACAAATGAATAAATACATTTGTGGCTTTGAAGTAAATATTAGTCCTGTGCATCAAAAATTCCAAAACGAATAGGTTTTCAAAAGTTTATTTCACGGAGACTTCAATTCTCTCAATTCAACTCGCCTCAACTTTTGGCTCCAACTCTCTAATGCATAGGAAACACCTATGAGAAATTTCTCCCATGGCAAAAGCCGCAGATATCTCAATTCTTAGAGCACACACGAGTAGTATTTTGGAAAAGCAGGGAAGCGTCTTCGCAAAGAATGCGGCATAGCGGACTCAACGCCGTCTAGGGATACGTACTATTTCTGCAAATGCGCGGTGAATGTTCTTCAGTTGGTTGGGTTGACGTATTCCATTTCCTCAGATGATTCCATTCGTAATTATTCGATGCCTCCGATTCTCGTTTGTTCAATCTCCAGGTGAGCGAAAAGACTAGACTTCAACCGCGTTCTAGAATTGCAAGGTTACAAATATATCCTAAGAAATGTCTGCAGACCATTCCACGCATCGTTCGATTTTCCACGGTTGAGGAGTCATGCGGGTGTTCGTATAAAATGGAAGTGAACGTCATCTGAAACTGCGTCCAGGAAGAGGAGTGAGAGGAAGGAAGAGGAAAGGGAGAGAGATATGTGTTGGGATGAGTCAAATCCATTCGGAATAGCATTCCGTTTTTTTTCTTTCTCATCTCACCACTTGGAATTTTCTCGAATTTCACTTTAATCCTCAAATTCATGCGTATAGACTTCCTTTGATTCATTTCTCCATTTTCCCCTCTTTTTCTCTGAGTTTTTCTATCATCCGTTTTCCCTTTACACGGTTCGTTATATTACCCCTTTTTAACTCTTTGTCATAGTTTAAATGAATTTTCCCCTTTTTATAGACACGCTAGTATTCGTCTTCATTTAATGTCTGATACGTATTTGCATCTCTTGGTTGTGGTTTTAATCGTATCACATGCATCTGTTATTTTTTTATTATTCATTCTCTCTTCGTTTTTTTAGTACACGCTTCATCCGATAATACTGTTTTCTACTGGAAAGGCGGCTATGTTGAGCTATTTCTTAACATTTAACGATAGCTTGTCGCCATTTCGTAATATAACATTTTATTTTCCGAATATTACTATTTAAAGACATCTTAGTTGATTAACTAAGCAACTAAATTCCACCAATTTCAATAATTGTATGCGTTTCAAGCGTCAAGATACCGAATTAAAGATAACATCCCTTTTTTGGTTTCAAAACCAGCATAAACAAATAAGCTATAAATCAAGAGCATCGTCGCGACGATGTGTTTTTAATTACCGCACTGTCGCGCATATTCCAATACTTATTAAAGTAGAACGCCTATGTACGAACTCGTGGTTCGTACTTAGTTTCTATTCTTTTCCGATATCATCACACGCTTTATTTTCATCATCATTTATCTTGTTCTGGATTCACAAGTTACAATAACTTCTGACCACCCATAATTAAAGAAAGATTTCCATACATTTCATTTTTTCTCCAAATTGATTCCACAACTTTCTCATCCACTTTCCCCTTTCCTTTCCTTAGACTCGTTCTTTCTCCGTTCATTCATTTGATATTCGTCCATCCTTTCCTCAAAAGCATAAAATGGAAATTTTAGATGAGGAACTGCGTCGTAGGCGCCCTTGATAACCTTGCAGGATTTTGAAGGTCAAACGCCAACATCATTGTTTGTGCAAGTTGGTGCTATAAATTCGCCCGAGTCGAAACTTCAAGAAACATTTTCAATGCCAAAGCAAGTGCGGAAGGTCATGAATGTGAGATGAGTCGTCGTGAAAGTTAATGCATTAAATTGAGTTGATGCAATGAAGCTTTTGTTCACGCATTGCACCGAAGATGTTTAAATTATCATTTTTTAGCAATTTAGCAATGACTGTTAGATTTACGTGATCAATATATATTTCTTTTTAAACGCGAAAACTCATTGATTCTTGAAATCGTTTTACTGCAATTACTGAAGATAGACTTACGCAAGATATATAATGAGATTTTTCTTGACAAAATTGTGAATAACATCTGACGTAACTTCCAATACATAGGGAAATTACTTTCGGCAGTTTCCTTAGTATCTCCATTACTCATGAATTTCTAGTAGCCTTTATCAATAGTAATAAACTTGCAGGAAAGGGAACATGGAGAAGGAGTAATACATGGAAGTTTTGTTTTCACTTATCATTCAATAATAGATATATTATATTCAGCTTGCAGAAGTATTTAAAAATATTCTTAAAACAGTTCACTATTCTAACATAGCGAGATACATAATCAATGATGAACCTCCTGTTTGAAACTTCATGAAATTATAGAAGGAAGGCAGTGTAGACTCTCATATAACGAATATACACAATAGTAAAACAGCGTTAAACATCGCGTAGAACTTTTTCGATTTTTTCCGAAGTAAAATATCAAGCTTCGGCGAAAACATTGAGGTTTATTAGCATATTTTAGTGACCTACGGGTCTTGGTATCGTATCTCAATGCAACCATATTTTGCAGAATATTTTTCGTTTCTCTTTTGTTAAAGGATACAGAAAATATGTGCTATCGTTTACTGTTATCTCAGTCTTGCTCATGGCTGTGATTGTATAAAAACCATTAATGTGTGAGTGATAATAGAATTTATCTTGGTTTTTCAGTTTTGAAACCTATGAAGAGCAATATTTATATAATAGTTTTTCTCCGCTTTTAGTGATTTGGCTAAGTAAGAAAAACAAGGGCCTCATTCCTTGCCTTGGCCTCATTCCCCCTGCAAAGTAGATATACACAGTATTTCAGTATCCCAAGCAAGTACTACCAGTATTATATCGCCATAACCATCAACTACTCATCATAATTATGACTGATCATTCTTAATTATGATTAAGAAGTGACTTTAACTGGCAGTAAATTTAGGAAAACCAAGAAAATTACTCTCTTAAAGGACAATCCTTCCTTCTCTTTTGGCTCCGAGAGGAGGCTATTTTGTCAGCCTTACAAGAAATAATACATTTTGGAGTGAGTAAGCTCGGTTCCAAATGAACATTACCGTAGTATTTATCTCCGTGTTCGTTAAGAAGCTCACTCGATCGTCAACTTCATAAAATCCCACTCTATAAAATCGCTCCGCGTAAAATTTCAAAAACAGCTATATCCTATAGGAATGCAGTGGCATTGACATGGAGCGGAGTGGCTTGCCGTGACCATTCCAGGTCACGATTCCTCGCAAAAATAATAAGGCGGTTGACCTCGCATCTCCTTCGTAATAATCAATAGGAATGTTCCTCTTAAATTGGAAGATCGGATCGATTTACGACTCTCTCTTTCCTTGCGATTTCCATTCATGCCCGACTTTCTCGAGACACGTGACGTAACAGTGAATCATGGAATCGATTTTGGTCATTGGGGTAAAGCACGATCTCCTCTCCTTTGTTTTGCTCCCTTATTTTCCTGTCTTTCATTTCGAACTACTACTAAACCATTTATCTCCGAAAGGGGTGACGTAATGTGGCATTGATACTCCGTGACGTCTATTTTTGGGAAAGATAAAAGATGGGAGAAGGATCTTCTGCCGTCTGACTTTAAAGAGGCGATTATATCCGTTTGTTTAGTTTATTTCGCTTCACAAATAGCTTTGTGCTACCTTTACCTCATTCGAGGAAGTGGGTGGCCAACAGCTTTTGTTTTGAAGGAGATATTTTGCTTGGCGATTGGTTAATTTTGGAATGCTGTATACTTCTATAAATCATCTTTGTTATTAAAAAATCTAAAATCATTTAAATTGGTTATCTTTCTTAAAATAATTGTAAAACAATTTTGATTGTCATATTTATGAGTTCTAGAAAATAAGACATATGAATTAGACTTAAATTGTTAAATACAGATAGTTTTTTTTCACGGCTAACTGCATTACTTTAAGTACCTAAAGACCTAGAGTTACAGTAAATACCTAAAACACTTGAATTAAACCCTACCTTTACTATTTAATTACCTTTACATAGGGTTGAATTTCTATTCTAAGTAAATTCAAAGATTTATTCTGGTTTTCAAATAAGAGCCAGAAAGTTTCGACTGAAAACTTAATAATGTAGATGTCTGTAAGAATGATGATGAAAAAGAATCCAACTAAATCCAAGAAGTCAGGAATCTCAATATTCATGGATAGTGGTAGAAATATTTGTGAATGGAAGATATATAAAATTTTTGCTTGTATTATTTTGGGAAATTTTATACTGGAGAGCTCAAGCAGCATTGAGCCGAAGTCGAGTAAGTAAAAACTTCAACCAGTTAGTTGGTCTTATCACAAGAAGCTTTCCAAAATAAGAATAAAGAACACAGATAAATTTAGATTTATTTCGCATTATATTTCATCTGCTTATGCCTTGAGATGTTTATTGTAATGCAGTACCTGCTCTAGGAGTAGTACTATCATAGAAAAACATACATAACCAATGCTTAGAGGAGCTGTACCGGAGTGGTACATTAGCACTTCAACTAAAAAACTCAATTTTCTATTTATGAAAATATTCTCACATTTACACCGCGAAGTTCTAGAAAATCATTACATCTCTTGACTTCCTTTGGAAATTCATATCCTATATCTCACACATTTGATTTCCGTTCTTTCCCTTGGAATTTTTACCACTTTTCTCAGTATGAGCTTCTTGTTTCATCCTTAAGCTTCGTAGACTTCATACAGAATAAACTTTTATTCGCCTCACAACTCGAGAAACTCTTTAAGATTCTTCTTTAATCCACAATCTAGGAGAGAAGATGTTGCAGAATACTAGGTGTTATAAATTTTTGCTTTTTATCTCTTTTATGGATGTGAAGCGATGGTGTTATGAACTTCCACAGAAAACCAAGTCGTTAAGTCTCAAAGGAACATGGAGGGATTTATAGGTGTGACCAGAAGGGGAACATGCAAACATTCTTTGTTGTTGGCAGTTTTTCTAATTCCGTGTTGGAAAATCTTTACATTTTCTTTTGGAAAGACGGCTGTATGGCATTATCTGATAATAAGGCTTAATTGCTTTTGTTAGGTTTACATTTTTATAGTTAGGGTCATGAGGTTTGAACACCGGATGTTTAGAAAAGTGAGATTTTTAAAGCGGAATACAAGCTCACTAAAATTGTTTATAAAGCTCGCTTTAATAAAATATTTTGAAATTTGAATATTTTTGAATCGGCTATTTACCATTCCAGTTAATATGAAAAGCTTAAATATGATCTTGAGAATACAAAATGCATAAAAGATACTTAAACCGAATTAAAATAGCCTAAATTACGAATGGAGAAAAAAGGAGGAAAAAGAAATCGGCATCGGGTTTCGGGTTCATGTGGAATAAGTTCACAATTAACTCCATGAAACGAATCTAAAGCTCACAACATTGAAAAAATTTATAACTCAAAATAAATTCGTTTAAGAAGGTAGTTTTAACAACTGCATCACCTTTTTCTGCTATTAATGGAGTTCGTATTTCCCTAGCAATGAAAAGCATTCCAAGAAATATTGATCTTTTGAAATAAAAGTTTATAAACCGAGAATCTAATATGTTTAAGATTATCGACTTGAGGTTTTACTAATGATTAATACGAGAGGGACGTAAAAAAGGGGGCGTACCAAGAATTATGCGGAATTTGCGACCATTTCTAGCAAAAGACAGTAGAATAACAAAGCGATTCATTTCCATCGGCGTAATTTTACTTCAAAGAGTCATCTCTCGTTGGAATTTGGATCATTCTCCTGGAATTGGTATTATCCGTTAGAACTTCACGTCAAATTAATTTTGGACTGAAATATAGAATGTAATTCGGTGCTATAAATCACTCATTTAATGCCAACAAATATATTTATTTTAAATTTTCTTATGCTCTGGGAAGCAACACAAAAAACAAGTAATGTCAAAGTACAAAAATGTATATAAATACAAAAAAAATCTCGACAGAAATAAAAAGGATATCCGTTGGAGTTTGTGAGGCATCATAAATACCTAGGTATTACACTCAGTAGTAGTTTTTTCTTTGAAAGAGCATATTCAAAGCATAGTAGGTAAAGCAAATAGGATGCAAAGTTTAGCCAGTAGAATTCTGAGGGGCTGCTCATCGAGTGTAAAAGAAATAGCATAGCAATAAATATACTTTTCCCTGATTCGTCCTCTCCTTGAGTATTGCTGTGCGATTTGGGATGCTCACGAAGTAGGATTAACATCCCATCTTGAGATGGTTCAACGTAGGGCAGCTAGGTTCGTTAAGGGAGATTTCAGATTTGACAGCAGTGTTTCAGCAATGATAGAATCCCTCGGATGGAACTCGCTTAGTGATAGAAGACTTGAATACCGTAGGAAGCTTTTCGATAAGTTTGTCACTGCGGATCTCGGGGAGGAGATAGTTGATTTTCTCATCCCAGTTAGCAACGCACGTAATCTTCGAAAGAAAACGAAAAAGCGATACAAGGAAATAGTCGCCAGGGCGGATAGATATTTTTGGTCGTTGTTCCCGCTAAGTATCAGAGAAGCTAATAGCTATCCAGGGTATTTAGGGATATAGGTGTTTTACACACCCTGCCACGCGCCATTGGCGGTTTGCAGGGCTTAAATGTAAATGTAAATGTAAAAAATACACAGAAAATCAAAAGAACAAAAGAATGCGCTGCAGAAATACAAAAATCTGTGGAAAATACAAAAATTGCTCAGCAAGAAAACAAAACAACAACTTAAGTAAACAGAGAATTTAGAAACCAAGACAGATAGATAGATAGATAAAAGGGGAAAAAAACAAGACGAAACTCGTCTAACACGAAATACTCAATTTAAACATCAGCAGCTAAGAGATAGTTGAATAACCTATCCTTAAAGATTCGCACCGAGCTGGAATATTTAATAGAGTCAGGTAAAGAGTTCCAGAATTTAGAGCCATCTATCTGGAAGGAATTTAAGAAAATGTTTGATCGAGGGGTAGGATATGTTAGTTGCTCGGATCCACTTCGAGTTAATCTAGTTTTGGTAGAAGATAGCTGTCTTTTGCGAATGAAAAGCGCAGAAATATAGCTATAGAATATATGAGAATACTGAAACAGGTTTCAATTTTGCCGAAAGTCCAAAGCAGAATTCAACACCACCATTTATATTGCAATAACATTGTCACCAATACTATGATCGAATGCGATTACTTCATCCATAGACCATAAAGCTGGAAATTCCGTCATCAGCCCATTAACGTTGAATTTTTAAGAATTCCGCAGTCATTTTAGCCGTACACGGAGGTCTCAGAAGTCGTCGCTAAACTTTCAAGTATACTAAACTTATCAAAAATTTTACTCAATTGATTAAAAGCTGGGATATCGTTAATATTGAGAACATGAACCAGAACAGCTCTCCATGCGTTGTAGCATTATCAACTTTTCAATAATTTCTCAAACTCGCAAACAGCCAACCATCGCAACGGTGAAGTTATTCCTTCATCCTCGTCACCAGATATGTTTCTGCTTTTCCGTATTCGTCCATTTTACAGACACTTAGTCACTCTGCTTTACTTTCAAAAACTTCATGAAGATGATTGCCGCTGCGTTTTTCCCTTTCACTATGAAGAAGCTACACGTCTTGTCGCGAGTCACACTTCCTGTCTCGAGAGTAATCTCAGATCATGTACAACTGCTCCGATCACTTCCATTTAATTAGCTGGAACTCATTTGAAGCAAAATTCCTCGCCGAGACTTTCCGCTACGAAAGTGCAGGCTTCTCAAAATGTTTCCATTCACGCCTGTCTTTCCACGTCTGCGATCTCGTGGATGACATCTTCCTACATTTCCCTGTTATGGCGTTATACTTCGTTTATCTTATGTGCGGCGTGCCTTTAGCAAGTTTTAAGTTCATCTTGAGATGGAGTAACGTCGAGGCCTGAAGATTTTGTAGTAAAAAAGATTCATATCAAAATATACATAAGTGTTATAACTTTCCCTACGTTCGTGTCCCTTAATATTCCTTATATAGTGTAATTTATTTAGTTTATTGGTAACTTATCCCGCCCTTTATTTAATCTATCATTTTTTTGAATTTATCTTCCCCTCTGCCGACGCTTAGTTACTTTAATTAAAACCCTCTCCTCACTGACCGTCTCTAGTACCTCTGTGTTTGTTTTTCTGTTCACTCAGCTTATTTTTCCAATTCTACGCCACTTCCACATCTTGAAGGCCTCCAGTATTTTGATGTTCTCCTTTCTTAAGGTATCACACCAACTACACACCGAGGAATCTACTAATGTTTTCCTGATTCTTTTACCAAGACCTCTCTTCTTCAGTTCTATTCGCTTCACGAAGCTTCCTTGGCCAATGCTACTCTTTTTCGAACCTCCCTCACTTTTCCTTCCCCTTCCCCTTTTGTTCACTTCCCCTCACAAGATTTAAGAGTGCATCTAATAAAAATGCATTGGCAGTAAAAAAAATCTTCATCTACATAAATACTCTGCAAGCCTGCTTTCGGCGTGTGGCAGGGGGGTGTAAATACCTAGCGTTGTTGTTACCTCTATAGCTTATTGTTGTCGCGTACTGATTGTGGAAAGAAGAAGTCCCTAAAACGACTTGTCCTCGCATCTATTTCTCTTATTTTAAGATCATTGTCGGATCGGCCGAAGTAGCAGAAGGGGGTCGCATAACACCAATTACGTCTTCCGCAAATGTATGTACTTTCTCTGAATTTATCAAGCAATCTCAGCCTAGCTTTATCAAAATTATATACATCTATACATCAAAGTTAAAGAAATGCTTTGGATAAATCAATAACGCTCGTTAGGTAATATTTTATATAGCGATATCTATATTTAATAGGAATAAAAAATGCTTGCATTCTGCAAGCTTCATGGCAATTTTGTGTGTCACTGTGTTAGAGTGATGTGTATCGTAAAGGAAATGATTTTACAGTTTTATTTTCTCGGATTCATTCAAACCACAAAGAAGTATTTACAGAAACCAAGGCGCAGACTTAAAAACCCGCAGAACAGGGATTGGATGAAGATTTCATGTGTGGTCCAATAACAAATGAAAGGAAACGTGTTATAGTTCAGTTAGCAAATTAATCTTAGTGATTGGCTTACGCTCAAACAAATTAATACAGAGGATTGATTTTCATGGTAAATATGCTAAAAAGGCACCAAATATATCTTTATTAGTAAGATAATAATGGCATTTGAAAAATACTACTGTTTCTCTCTGTCTCTCTGAAATGAGACGAAATCGTACTCTATGTAAATAAACTACGAGGGAATAGATTATATCGTGCATAATTTTCAAATACAATAACAACCTTGAATATTAAGAATGCAGGTCCATCTCATTTGTTTGAATCAGTTTCTCTGACCGAAATATGCAGGGGTACTCGTTTCTTCCATCAGCTCCTTTATCTTCCTTTTTGATGCTTCCTTGGGTCTGAAGTCATCGGTAGATATGGTCGTTTCGTGGAAACGGTCATTTTCCTTAGCGTTGGATAGCGGCACAGGATCGTTTCACACTCCTCAGAAATTTCTTCGATTACTGTTCCCCTCTGTCATGAAACGTTCTCTCCCTTCACTTCATCCGGTTAACTGAGTCACGCGGAATATACTTTCGCGTTTTTATTTCCTTCCACTCCTTTACGAGTTAAGTTATATTGTGCGGACAATAAGTTAATGTCGGGACGTTAATGAATCCAATTTTAATCCTTGATCGTTTCGTTGTCATTCATTCTAAAAATCATTTAGTAAGAAAAAAGGAAACGATTATTTTACACCCTTATTTTATTAGGTGCTAACACAATATCCAGCTATTTTCCTCTTGATGAAGCGAATGCATCAATATCAACCTTGAGCATCACCATTGTCATCTTCTAAAGGCCTTGTCGTTGCCAACAATTTGAAGTCCATCGCTGATATTTTATTTCCTCATAGGCTCTCATTCCCATTTAACTTTGCATGTCATCTAGAAACTTCTTCCTAGGTATATTTCCCTTTCTCACCAAGAATTCATTTCATATGATTTTACGCTCCAAAAAAGGTTCTCACGAAGGAGAAAAGTGCAGCGAAAGGCCATACGTTTTGTGAATAATTGCTACGATAAATTAGTGAGCGTCACTCAGATGCTTCAGAACGCAAGATGGGAATCTTTAGAAGTTAGAAGATTTCAACAAAGGATTAATTTACTGTATAAATTTAGAGATTTAATTAAAGCAAATTAATTTAAAGCACGTTCAGAGATGTAGTAGAGTGTAGCCGATATAATGCGTTCACCATGCTACATAGGCCGTTCCGATACTGCGAGAAAGATCAGGGAAATAGATGCTAGAACCAATCGTCCCAAGAATTCATTTCTCCGCAAACGATACACGAAAGTAATCGATTAGGGAAATATAGTCATGGTGCATGCACCATGACTGCCACTCGCCGAAAGGCGGCTTGCAGGGTACTTACATAGACATGGATTGTCTTAATTCTAAATACGTAAGTTTATTTCTGAAAACATCGTTTTCACTTTTAAGTGTTTTCTTAGCCATAGCTATTTTTTTACTTATGAGAAACATCTGTTATCGTTTTTTAATTATGCTTCCAAGATAGGAGAACACATTTACTTGGCACCTCATTAGATACTGAGACAACATCCAGCTATTTTCCTCTTGATGAAGTGAATGCATCAATATCATCCTTGAGCATCATCATCATCTTGGCCTGGCCTTGCCGTCGCAACGCATTCGATCTTTCCAACGTTGTTCTTTTAATTTTTTCTTAGGGTATCGCAACTATTAAACTATACGTATACTATGTACGTATTTTACCAAGGAACTTCTTCCTAAGTCTTGCTTTCCCTTTTTTACCAAGGATTTTCCCTCTACTATATCCCTTATAAAGATATTGTGCCTGAGAACATGCCCAATTTTATTTTTCTTTTCTCTGTATCCCCAAGTCTCACATCCATATAATTTTGCGCCGCAGACAAAGGCTTTCCCGAAGTATTTTCTTAATTCCAAATGCATGCCTATTTGTGTGAGTATCCTTTATACTTTCAAATGCTTTTTTACCGTAGCTACCCTTTCTTTATTTCTGAGAAACAGCTGTTATTGCTGTTAATTATGCTCCCAAGATAAGGGAACTCATTTACTCGGCTTATTTTTGCATCATTTAACATCAAATTGAATTGGTGATTGTTCTTATCCTCAGAAACTACGATAACCTTTGTTTTATTCCGATTTATTTGTAGCTTCAATATTTCTAAGATTATGCTCACTCGCTTACACGTACATCATTATTCAGTTGTGATCGAAGTTCCGCTTTTAATGAATGAATAAATAATATGCGATATAATGAATGAAATTAGGTAAGATATTATGTAAATTAACTCTTCCTCTTTTAAAATTCTTCAAATTGAATAAATAACGAAGAAATGTAGTGTACGAAAAATTATTACAGAAATTATATAGAATTACCGTCTATAAAAATAAATAAAATGTGAACTAATGCCTGTTCCTAAAATAAAATTATGTAATAATACCTTTTGTGAAGGCAATACAAGTGCTAGGTTTTTTTAACCATGTCATTTTGAAGATATTGATAAAATCTCTCAATATCTTCTCTTTTCGACTAGAAACACGAATTTTTTTTCAAGATTTAATTTGTAATTGCTGTCAAATGAACTATTAGATGAAATCGTATGGGAAGTAGATTACTTTGTATATAGAATTCCCTTGGATTCGGATTGTTTCAAATTTAAATACATTTCTTTACGTAAATGGAAATCGGATGTATGTAATGTCTGTTGTACTGTGTTATTAGCAAATGTCAATTGAACGGTCTTAAATATGAGAAGCGACTGGCATCATCATAGAGATGATAATATTCGTTATTATCATAATCCAAGCTAATTCCCAAGGAAAAACGGACATGAAGGATGTCCGTTCAGTTCAAGACACCAATCTTAGTAGTAGAGTAGAATGGCGGATGATTAAACCAATTAGGTTATCTAGCTAGAGCATTCAGATATGCCGTTTTCTTCGAGAATTTACCTAGATGCTCCTCTTTACGTGCTAAGTTACCCTTGTGTTGCTGATATTGGAACCATAGGTTTAATATAATAAAATAAGCAGTTGAGAAGTTAATTGATGATGATCTCCTTCGTCTACTTCATTGCACGTGAGTTAGGATCGCATCTAATAAATTACTCTCAAGGTTTAGTTTCCTTATGATTCTTTCTAGTTAATTTCATTGGCTTCCTTCAATTGCTTTTGGTAAATAAGTACTATTATAAGTGTCTAACGTCTCTTTTAAAATATCTTCCCACCAAGTTGATGATTGTTTTAAGAAAAGGGTCTAAGATGGGCATCTCTCATCGAAACATAAAATTGGCGTTTTTATAAATCTCAGCAGCTCATAGATTGGTTCTCTATTGTGATAGTCACTTCATCGAGACTATGATAAATGAGCAAGAAGTCGACCGTTAGGAAGAATAAGCAAAATAATCCACTGAAAAAATCGCCCTTCACACCCAGGGAAGCATTTGGTAGACGAACTATTCAAAATATTGCTTTTTCACTTGTATGTCGGAATATTTTTCCTCGGAAAATGTGTCAGTTCTCGATGACGTAAATCAAACCGAATGGATTAATTAAGCATCCGCGGGATGACAGCTTACGTTCTCGCCTTCTTAAGATATATATCTGCTTTGAAAAGATTCGTTAAGTGAGATTGGATACTTGCCTAAATGGTTCCCTCAATTCGAAGTTTTATTTTGTGTTTTATTGCTCAGGTTTTACTCTGCTTGAAGACCTGATTAGACAAATTTCATGGCTTTTTTGTAGTCATCTATAATCGCAAATAAAAATCAGAGGAGCGAAATTGTATATTCGCTCTTCTAAAAAACGACAACTTTCATTTATCTATTCCAAAATAAAACCATACTGTTACAATACGACATTATTAAGCAATAGACGATGGACATTAAACATTAGAACATATTCACCCGATCTTCTTAGCAATCAGATCGATATTTAAAATTAATAAGTCCAAGCGTGAATTATTGGAACTCAAAACACATATTGAAAGAAAAAATACTTAGCAATTTCCTTAGCAGACGGAAATTACTAAGTATTCTTTTTTCAATATTTTGATCGGTATTTATCTATTGTTATTAAGAGATTCTTTCCTTCGTAATAATGTGAAGGATTTTTATATACCAAAATGACAGAACGATTCTCTGAACTATTGCTTAAATATATCCTACATACCATGATGTCATCACGCAGGTGAGCCACGAAATCTATGATTTTTACGTGAGAAGAGCAAAACTTCACTATGTTACAAATTAGGCTTCGGCCGCATTCATGATGTGAAGTTACGTTTACGCCTTCTACAGATGATTACAAGAATACGTTCGTCCGAGAAAACCAAAATAGGACAGCAGCGTGAAATGAAGACATTCTGATACCATAAGTGGAACCTCCATCTTCAAAAATAGCCGACCGACTCATCTTCAGTTTTTGTCCTAAATGCGCAATTGTGGTTTCGGTCCCTCCTAACTGCTAACCGGGGAGACATTTTTGAAGAGGATGATCATGGCGAGAAAGATATCTTACGGAGAAGGGATGCGTCCCAAAATACAGGCTATTTTATCACGCCTCCCTTACCTCAACCCTCTTCATCAGAAGATGCTCCCTGTGACCACCCTCCAGCATCATCGACGGATTTAGTAATCTAAGCCCTGAGGAGGAGGGGTGCGGGCGGAACTGCCGGGGGCTCAGAGGCTGCGACCTTGTATCCTCAGGTGGGGGTGGTAAAAGGATGATGTCTGCCGGACGGAGTGGGTTACCTATGAGACTCTTTGCTTGTTCCGCCTCCTCTGGCGCCTACGAATCTTCTGAACATCCAGTTCCAATCCTAGTAAATAACGAATCGGGTAATATACTGAGGAAAATATCTATTATAACTTCATTTTTCGCAAAAAAACGGCAACTCAGCATTTATTCCTTTCAATCGAATGGGTGACACGAGGGATAAGTATAGGACCTGCGTTTTTAATGAGCTACGATATTCAATATGAAAGGCTATTTAGCACAATGGAAGATTCTTTTCGTAGGATCGTTTTCCTCGGACAAGGAAATATCTTAAATTTCCTCCCAACAACAGGATTTTTCACTCAGGGGTGACGTAACCTTTAGTATACTGAGAGCCGACCGTTTGACCTCATCCGATGAAAAAGAGAATTTCTGGAAAATTCTCCTTCGAACGAAATGTGTAGTATTGGGTAGTATTTCGTAATCTTTCGCGAAATAATCTTTGTTGATTGCAAGATGAAGTACAATAAATTGTCGCTAAAATGGACAATATTCCATATCAATATATAAAGTCGATATAATTACCTTTTTACGTCAATGGAATTCAGATTTTTTATGGATAAGAAGTTTTAAACTGAGCATTTACGATGAAAACTTACAGACGTTGCCCATTTCTAAGATGGCAGATGAGATTAATAGAATGAAGCTCCAGGTATTGCTGCAGTGTTGTATCATGTTTTCAACGAAAGAAATTGCTGTTGAAGTAAATCACTTCAATGGTGGGAAAGGTCCTCAACATTAGTACAGCCCTCCTGATTTGATATTTGAGGAAGAATGTTGAGCATGGTAAAATATAGGAGGTATATTCACATGTTAACCGAAGTTGCTGATATTTCATTTTAGAATCACGCGGCATTCGTTTCCGTGTAATTTTAATCGTTCAGTAAACCGAGCCTTGCTAAATCACACCTGAAATCCAATTAGGATGTCGTCTAAGACATACTCTGTTGGAGAGTTCCTAAGAGTGGGTTGTTTTGTCGATGTAAGGCCATCTTTGGGAAGTTCCTCTCGGTTCTTCAGTGATGTACTCACACGGTAACTGCGGGAACCCTCAAGCCCACGTATTCCTTGCGATCCTACTCTGTATCAAGCTTCGCACCCCGTTGTGATTATGCCTAACAAATTGCCCGTGTTCGCACAAGAATTTTAGCCCCTCAAACATTTCATTTCGTGGAAAAAAGATGCGTCACAATCTGTCCATGAATTCATGTTCTTTGATTTAACAATCCCTTCAAGACTCCCAAAGCAATAAATGGATGTTATGATTCGTAGAGACCTTTCACAAACTCGCTTCCAATTTTAGTGGAAGCGATAATTTTCACTGTTGAAACTCACTGTTGAAAACTCGATTCTCTCTCAAAATATTTTTAGGAGATGATGAAAAAAGGAATAAAGAAATATTTTTCAGATCAGTCAGTTGTTGAATCACTATTAAAATTACCATTACCTGCATATAAATTTCGCCTTTTTGATGAATTTTAGGTGATCGGTAATTATCATGCTCTCATAGAAAGCAATAAGTGAGTAGCATTTTCTTTTCAGACAAAATATAGCGTATTATTATGTTTTTATAATTCATAGAATTTAAGCGTAAAATTTGGAGCAGTTAAATTTGTTAGCTTCGTAAGTTGTTTCATATTAATATATTTAAGTTTTAGGGTTATTAGTTGACATGATTATTAAGCCTAGATGAGCATCTCATATTTTTAGTCACTTGAAATAAGACTCTAAAAATATTTCGTTGGTGTTAAGTTCTGCATGACCTCTCAGTTCTCAGTTCAGTCTTAGGAAGTTAAGGGCGAATATTAATTACATCAATTTCCAATGCCAAATTACTTCTAAAAATTCATCGTTCGGGTGAAGAATACGAGTGTGAACCATGTAATACTTATAGGGATATTTCGTAAAAATTCCGGCGAATCGTCTTCATTCTAAATTGCTCATTCATTTTAGAGATTTAATCTGTCTCATGAACCCAGCCTTCGTCTCATTCCGATTGAGTGAAAAATGATTCTTGTGCTGTCGAAATCACAGTCATGCTGAGTGATCGTGATTTCATCGAATGTGATTAATTACCATCGCCCCTTTTTCAGGCCGTATCTGTGACTCCTCAAAATCTGCACCACCGAGAGGAAGAAATAATGCGTGGGATGGAAGGACTCTCATTCTTTACCGTGATATCACATTTCTCTCCGATTTTACTCTATCAGAACTCACTAGTTGGTCGTAGCATTAGTATTTTAAAATGCCTTGACAGTTGGAGGTCATTTTGTACTCTTGAGCCCCAACCGGGAATCGAAACCGGGACCGTTTTCACCAAAGGCGAACGTGCTGTTCACTTGGATGTCAGAGAGTGCAAACCATTCGTCCTTAACATTTATTATTAAGCGAAGTTCTATGAATTCATATTATGGAATGGTCATTATCAGTGTATGGAAATTGTATATTTTCAGTTTTCCATAATTTCCCGAGGAGAATCGGAGATGAAAAAAGTCTGACAGGACCGGAACTCGAACCTGGGTCTTACGCTTTGCTGGAAAATGTTCTAACCATTATCTTTCCAGAACTTTTGGGGAATTTCCTTATCACTTTGTTTGTGTTTCATTAATTTTATCATAATTTCAATGACTTTTCTCTGTTATTGTAGCGTTTCTTTATTCTATTTTGTTCTACTACTTATTTCTTGCGATTTAATTTCAATATCTGTTCTTATCTGTATTTATAGTATAAACGTGCCTTTAAATTGTCTATTTTTTCTTCAGGCTCAGTTTATTGACACTTTCCTTTCATCTTTTAACTTTTAGTTGGAATTGTCCGTTGGTTTCGCAGGTTTTTCACGTTCCCTTCTCGTGGGTGTTTTCTGCAATGTTTTACTTTCTTAAGTTCTGACTTAGTTTTCTTTTAAACCCATCAAATAATTAACTCTTGTAGTTGCTTTTTTCTCTGTTTAACTTACAAAATCCTTTCTTTCTTTCAAACGTTTAATTACAAATGGTTAGAGGTAGGAAAAGGATAATAATTCTCAATCCTTAATAAGAACGTGTTATTATTATTTTCTTATAAACTTCGATTTTTTTACAAATCTAAAGATTGCCTCTTTTTATTTTAAGTAGACTTTTTCATGTCGTCATGTCAAAGTCATGCTGTCGTCATTTGCTTATAGCGTAGGTGGAATTTCGTCTGAGATCGTTGATGCAAAGTCACTTTAGAGTCGTTTAAGTTAAAGAGAGATGAGCTTTCTAAATGGGTCAGGGTCACAGGGAGACTTATGTGCGAATGGATGCAATACGTCCGCTGAAAACATTACGGCTCTCCAGAAGCCTCTGCCGCTGGCAGTCTCATTGCCCTTACTGAGGAATTTGCGAACTTTATGTTTGCTTCCCGCCATTTAATGGTTCCGATAGCTCGAGAAAGTTACCTGGTTCTTTGTAAGCTATCGATGTGGGTCAAGATTTTTCCATGGATTCAAAAGGAATCATCTCTTAGGAAGTCTATTAAAAAGAGTACTTCCTTACTCTACGAGGAAAATTCTCACAGTAACATTTTGAGATGATCATATTCTAAGATCGTTTTTACCAATACATAAAAATCGTCGGGAAAATTGAATCGTAGTTTTTAAAGATGCCGTCTTTTTAGGATTATAAAATTAAGGGTCCCTAAAATTTGGACTTCTTATTAGGTATTTCTCAACATCACATAAGTATTGTACCTTTCGGTAGGTTCATGTACCCTAAATTTCCCTACTCAACACCATTTTCTTCGTTTCCCAGTAACTTACTCCACCCTTTTCCTTCCCCTCTGTCTTTCCCCTTGTACTCTTCCCTCAATAACCTTCTTTAGCAATCCCTCTCCCCTCGATATTTGGCTCACCTAAGTCCTCTGTCGACGTTTAATTACTTCGATTAAAACCCTCTCTTCCCCGACCATCTCTAGTACCTCTGAGTTGGTTTTTCTATCGACTCAATTTATTCTATCTACCCCACTCCCACAATTCGAAGGTATCTAATCTTTTGGTACTCTCCCTTTGTAAGGTCCACATTTTATACTCATTGAGCAAAACACTCCATACGAAGGATTTTACTAATCTTTTCCTGATTCTTTTATCAAGATCGCTAGTCATCCCTTCGCTTCAGGAAAGCTTCTTTGGCCAATGCTGCTCTTTTTCGAACTCTTCAAAATTACTATGTGGAAAATATTGCGGAGTATGTCAGGCAAAGTTTGATGGAAAAAGCCATGGAATATTTCGCGGAGTATATTTCATATTCCAAAATAATCTTTGGTTGATATACTGATGTAACGTTTCCTATTACGTTATTAGATGCTAGGTAAAAGGTTACCAATTTTTATTTTAGAAAATCGGCCGTTAAAAGTGCAGGACAGCACTTTTGTCATATTTTCTAGAAATTAGACTAGTCTTTTTCCAGAGAGAGTTATCGGGTGACTTGAAAAATGGCATTGACAAAGGTGATTCGAGGAAATCATAAAAATAGAACATAGAACAAATGAGTGAGTCTATTCGTCCTTCACTACGGACGACATTCTAGAGTACAAAAAATATTTTTAAGCCGTAGTGACTGACCCGTTTGCAAATATTTAGCTGACTTGCGATGCAATCTTTGTATATACAATGCTATAATATTGTCATTGCCATCGTCAATAAGGTTAATTAGCACACTGCACAGGAGGATAATTTAGCGTATGTTACTCACCATAGTTGACAATATTTATAATATGATAGTTTTTCACGTTTAGAAATAAAAGAAATCAGTGTTACTTGCAAAGATTTTCACTTTCTTGCTTCCAGAAACAGAGCTTCTCAAACCAAATAAGTGAAGTGAATCCCTGAATTTCCCATTCTTTCCCAAATATTTCCCTCTGGATCATCGTAAATCCTTCTTACATGTTTGTTGTTCTCACTCCGCAACAAGACATGGAGCATTGTTGGTACCCAATCAAGGATCCACTTTATGTCTGCAAATATTTTGTTCTCGAGAGTATTCGCATCGTTTTATTACCACTTCCATTCGCGAAATCCGTAGGCATTTTGAATACGTGACGAATCGTGAAGGCCGCGAGATTTTTTGTACATACGAACACATCGCGGAGTGCTAAAAGTGGGATTATGGGGGGAAAACGTTCTCTCAGTTCTGCAGTGATTCTGATGTTTACTCTCTGAGATGGAATCGAATCGTTCCAATGCACATCTTCCTCATTAGCAGAAATATTTTCAAGTTGACTATTTCTCAAGAGAGGTTTCTCTAACCGAGAATTCTTCTTAATTTACTAAAAAGTTAACGTGTTTATTTGCACATTTCGAAAAGAGATTGTTTGGGATCAACTTTCAAAGAGTGACTATACTAACTCTTAAATATTATTCTCAGTATTACCACTTCAGTTGCGGAACTTTTCGAAATCCCTTAGGCGATTAATATATCTTCTAAATAAATAAAATGTGTGAAATAAGAATTACATCATTACATACAGAATACTGCATTACATTATGAATGAATGTAATGCAGCGCATTGTTTTATTTCGAATAGCAAATAAGTATTCTTCGAATTTTTCTTTTCGAATATCGTAGATTTGATTTTTAATAGGCTTATTGAAATCCATCTTTTATTTTCCGTTTCATTTCCATGAGTTAACCAATTCATTATCAGAAATTCTCAGAAGTTGGGGCAAGCAATGCATCTACATCTGCACACTGCAAGCAAACTTTCGGCGTGTTGCAGGAGGGAATATATACCTGCTGCAAAGACTATGTATATTTTTAAGATGTTAAAAATAATATGCGAGAAATTACAGGCAGAAAACAAATATTTTAAACTTTATGATCGATTCCCAAACTTCATACAATAAAATTTCAAAATTTTCATTTGAGTGAAAGAATCTACTGGTTTTGATTATGTTTACTAGTGTGTTATGACTAGTGGTTTAATTACTATGTACGATAGTACAGCCGAACTCTAAAAGAAATTCGTCAACATCTATTGCAAGAGTTCTTTTATGTGTAATGTTACGAATTTAGACCCGTGTTTGGAAGCTTTTAGACACATATTTGTTTATAACGTCATCCCAGCTGATACAGCATGTCCATTCACATTCGGCTTATGAAAGAATTAATTTAAATCCAAGCGAATCTTGTGAGATCAAAATTATTTGGCCGCGTCGGATGAGATACGTAACAAGATTTAACTGTAAATTAGACTTTGGCACCAAATTGAGTTTTCCTTGAATGAGAAAAGTCTAGATATACGAGTCTCGGAAAGATTTCAAAACGAGGACACCGTTCTCGAGTCATTTTTCTTGCTGTCAGAGGCGGATGTCTCGCCAGAATGAGAATTAGTTAATTACTACATGTCAAGTATTTCATAGAACTTTGAAATATCTCTCCGAACACAGTATTAACAGAAAAGTTCTACGAAATATGGATCATTGAAAATAATTTCATGACACAGCTTTGGCATGACCATTGGGATGATACAGCCGAATACCGTATTGTAGTCCACTTCTCACTGTTCTTTAACAATCCAAAGAAACACGAATATGAGTATTTTTCTGTTTAGATAATTGAAGACACAGTAAAGTGATCAACTTAACTTGTTAGTATGGTCTCAATTGTGCTTCACGTACTTACCACAGAGGCACTGGGCTCGAATCCTGAATATGGTTTGAACGTTTTTGTTTGTTTGTTGGTATTATTATTTGTTCTTTCACTCCTTCGGCTTTGCTGGACTGAAATTGCCTCACTTTTACGTAACATGGAGTTATTACGTCACAGTGTTCTATTTATTAGAAATCAGTTGACTATAATTACCTTACATCTGGTAATGTGAATAAATACATACGGAATGACCGACAAATATTAGATACTAGATAATTGGTACAAATTGATTCATTGGAATTAGTAGAGAAACTAAAAGGTAAATAAACGCAAACTAATAGATACAAACTAAATATAGATTCCAGCTAATACGTAACTATTTGGGTTACTGGGAAAACTCATCAGCTGAAGGTTGACGGAGAAAACCAACGATACCGGAAAAAGCCCACACGATAGGAGGGGGGGGGGCAAATAACGTTTAAGTATAGCTACGATAGTCTAGGGTCAGTGGTTTACGTTCTCCGTTGTCGAATGATGATTTCCTGGAATATCAAAATAACGATATAAGGCATAATAATAGAATAAATATGAAGCGATGCTTCGTTTTTATGAAAAATCTTCGAATCCCTATAGTTGGGACTCGTTTCACATTTGCATAATAAAATATTAATCATGTTTGAATGCATACAGTCGTGAGGAAATTTATAAACGATGCTTTTATGGAGCAAAATCAGGAAATTTCTTCACGAATTACTTCCACGATGTTTGTATAACGAACTCATTGGTCTCAGGTATTCTTGTGTTTACTTTTCCATATATATATAT